>CM059558.1:14969427-15353347 GCA_030386875.1 Morinoia aosen | reverse complement strand
GGGAAGAGTGGGGGGGAAGAGTGGGGGGGAAGAGTGGGGGGGAAGAGTGTGGAGAAGTGTGTGGGGAAGTGTGAGGAGAGTGTAGGGTGTGGGGAAGTGTGAGGAGTGTGTAGGGTGTTGGGAAGTGTGAGGGGAAGTGCGTGAAACACAACAACCCTCCACAAACTAAGTTCCATCATCTCCCATTGTGCATATATTCCCAAAGTGAACCGATATTTCACCGCATATTCTCGTTGAACATTCGACTGCCTGGTAACCGTCACAAATTTAAAACCCAACTTGCAGAACGGGATCATGATCAGATGGTTACAGGTTTGCGATGTTTTTACTTTAGATATTCTAAGTCAGCATCACGCAAAGAAAGAAAATGCATAGGTTAATAACAATAAACTAAAAAAAGCCCTCTTGCGCAACCTGGCCATGAAACAATCTAATTAATCGACACTTCAGATTAAAAACAATGTAACTTAGGCTTAAGCTGCTAAATTACTTTAAATTTTGTTTTAATTAAATGCAACATTAATTTCGACGAAGGTGCATGACGAAGTAGTATAAGAAAATATCATTATAAAATATATCATTAATTAATATCATAAAATATCATTGTAAAATATCAGTATAAATTATAAAATATCGTTATAAATAATCATTATAAAATATCATTATAAAATATCATTATAAAATATCATTATAAAATATCATTATAAAATATCATTATAAAATATCATTATAAAATATCATTATAAAATATCATTATAAAATATCATTATAAAATATCATTATAAAATATCATTATAAAAAATCATTATAAAATATAAATATAGAAAATATCATTCAAAGCACAAGTTGTTCGTCTATTCAGCCCATAAAAACAATATACTAAACCGACTTAATTCACCATAAAAATTAAAAAAAATAGTACCCACACACGGCCCGATGAATGGGAGCGGTGACTCTGGGTCCCCCAAATTAAAAGCTCGGTGCAGAGAGAGCTGTTGTGTGCTCGGTCGTAGATCAACAGGTTGCAGGTCTAATGCTTCGTATTTCAATTAGGCAGCGAAAAAATAAGTGGGAAGGGAAATGTGATCTACTCAACACTTTGACTGCGACTACTAAATATTAAGTTCAATGCCAAACTCACATTAAAAATCAATTGTAGTGAAATATTTTGAAAATACCAAACAAAATCTGGATGGTGCCTTCATTTAGCTTTGATCAAGTACTTATGAAAATTGAATTTGCGACTACTGGTCGGTCTGCAGCATTGTGAAAATTCCCTCCGTATTTCTCTGTATTTCTTTGGTGTCCGCTTGTTGCGCGTGTCTGCGACGCTCACCAGGACGCTCAATGACCGTATCTGTGATACGAGTTTACCAGTGCACAAGTACAAGAATATTTTAATGGTGGGTACTGTTGGGATGGATAGATTTGTTGGGCATCCACGTCTGCAAGATTTATTTAATGGCGGTTACTGTTGGGATGGATATATTTGTTGGGCATCCACGTCTGCAAGATTTATTTAATGGCGGTTACTGTTGGGATGGATAGATTTGTTGGGCATCCACGTCTGCAAGATTTATTTAATGGCGGTTACTGTTGGGATGGATATATTTGTTGGGCATCCACGTCTGCAAGGCTTATTTAATGGCGGTTACAGTTGGGATGGATATATTTGTTGGGCATCCACGTCTGCAAGATTTGTTTAATGGCGGGTACTGTTGGGATGGTTAGATTTGTTTAGCATCCACGTCTGCAAGATTTATTTAATGGCGGGTACAGTTGGGATGGATATATTTGTTTGGCATCCACGTCTGTAAGATTTATTTAATGGCGGTTACTGTTGGGATGGATATATTTGTTGGGCATCCACGTCTGCAAGATTTATTTAACGGCGGGTACTGTTGGGATGGATATATTTGTTGGGCATCCACGTCTGCAAGATTTATTTAATGGCGGGTACTGTTGGGATGGATATATTTGTTGGGCATCCCCGTCTGCAAGATTTATTTAATGGCGGGTACTGTTGGGATGGATATATTTGTTGGGCATCCCCGTCTGCAAGATTTATTTAATGGCGGGTACTATTGGGATGGATATATTTGTTGGGCATCCACGTCTGCAAGATTTATTTAATGGCGGGTACTGTTGGGATGGATATATTTGTTGGGCATCCACGTCTGCAAGATTTATTTAATGGCGGGTACTGTTGGGATGGATATATTAGTTGGGCATCCACGTCTGCAAGATTTATTTAATGGCGGGTACTGTTGGGATGGATATATTTGTTGGGCATCCACGTCTGCAAGATTTATTTAATGGCGGGTACTGTTGGGATGGATATATTTGTTGGGCATCCACGTCTGCAAGATTTATTTAATGGCGGGTACTGTTGGGATGGATATATTTGTTGGGCATCCACGTCTGCAAGATTTATTTAATGGCGGGTACTGTTGGGATGGATATATTTGTTGGGCATCCACGTCTGCAAGATTTATTTAATGGCGGGTACTGTTGGGATGGATATATTTGTTGGGCATCCACGTCTGCAAGATTTATTTAATGGCGGGTACTGTTGGGATGGATATATTTGTTGGGCATCCACGTCTGCAAGATTTATTTAATGGCGGGTACTGTTGGGATGGATATATTTGTTGGGCATCCACGTCTGCAAGATTTATTTAATGGCGGGTACTGTTGGGATGGATATATTTGTTGGGCATCCACGTCTGCAAGATTTATTTAATGGCGGGTACTGCTGGGATGGATATGTTTGTTGGGCATCCACGTCTGCAAGATTTATTTAATGGCGGGTACTGTTGGGATGGATATATTTGTTGGGCATCCACGTCTGCAAGATTTATTTAATGGCGGGTACTGTTGGGATGGATATATTTGTTGGGCATCCACGTCTGCAAGATTTATTTAATGGCGGGTACTGTTGGGATGGATATATTTGTTGGGCATCCACGTCTGCAAGATTTATTTAATGGCGGGTACTGTTGGGATGGATATATTTGTTGGGCATCCACGTCTGCAAGATTTATTTAATGGCGGGTACTGTTGGGATGGATATATTTGTTGGGCATCCACGTCTGCAAGATTTATTTAATGGCGGGTACTGTTGGGATGGATATATTTGTTGGGCATCCACGTCTGCAAGATTTGTTTAATGGCGGTTACTGTTGGGATGGATATATTTGTTGGGCATCCACGTCTGCAAGATTTTTTTTAATGGCGGGTACTGTTGGGATGGTTAGATTTGTTGGGCATCCACGTCTGCAAGATTTATTTAATGGCGGGTACTGTTGGGATGGATATATTTGTTGGGCATCCACGTCTGCAAGATTTTTTTTAATGGCGGGTACTGTTGGGATGGTTAGATTTGTTGGGCATCCACGTCTGCAAGATTTATTTAATGGCGGGTACTGTTGGGATGGATATATTTGTTGGGCATCCACGTCTGCAAGATTTATTTAATGGCGGGTACTGTTGGGATGGATATATTTGTTGGGCATCCACGTCTGCAAGATTTTTTTTAATGGCGGGTACTGTTGGGATGGTTAGATTTGTTGGGCATCCACGTCTGCAAGATTTTTTTCGGGCAAAATAGCCAATCCCGTCGTTTTGGACGGCCCGCGTACAATAGTTATTATAATAATAGTATCAGGTCTTTTAATGAATAAGCATGAGATAAACATTGAGGAAAAATCCTAAACCGCGCGTATAGAGTTCATTCATTGAAATGAAGATGTTTATTCAACACGAGGGACTAATGAAAACGATTATACCTTGGGGGAATGAAGAATACCAAGAATATACAATACTGTAAACACAGTCAAACAAAACGGGACTTCCAGTTATTCTGAATAACATTTTAACTTTTTTTATTTTCATTGAAATACGTTTCAGACACATCACAACTGCCAGCTACCTATCAAATTATTCACAGCTGCAGCAGCGAGGACACGATCACCACCGGACCTTTAAAAATAATTTCTAACTAACGTCACACGCACCAAAACACGTGTACATAGTTTCAGAAAAATAATTTTCTGAATAACGTCAACTTTCATGCGTGAAAACACGTGCATATAACTATTGAAAAATAATTTTCTGCGATCCGTGATACGTATACATAAAACGTTGGAATATAGGTTAAAACCGCACTCCAAACGGCCGATACGATCCAATTCCCAGCACAGAAGCCGCAGACGTGAAGTAAAACCTTTATTGCAAATATTAATTCATTTGAATATACCGGAACATGCGCGAGTGCTCGACCGCCTGCACATCAGCTGCGCATCTGAGTCGGGCGAGAATGCACAGAAAAAAAAACTGTTTCCAATATACGTGATACAAAAACATCACTGGTTTTTAAAATATCATAACAAAAGCTGTGCAACAAAAAGAAGCGCACACACGCACAAACACATGCAAATACACACAAACACAACACAAACAAACACACAAACACACTCATACAGTTCTCAGGAGCATCGCTGTCAGCTCAACTTGACTCTGAATGTATTTTTCTTTTGTGTTGATGAGAAGAGAGAGGGAGAGAGAGAGAGAGAGGGAGGCACCGGCCGGCGACCGAGGCAGTGCCAACAATGCAGTGCATTTGGCAACGTCGCACCACTACGCCAGTTGCCAACTAGCGTCGTGAACGGACGAGCAAAACAAGCCTTAATTTCTTCCCCAGTCATTGTATCATTTCGTGCGCCCTCGTAACCCACCATCAAAACAGCGCCCACCATCAAAACAACGCTTATTATCAAAACAACGCTTATTATCAAAACAACGCTTATTATCAAAACAGCGCCCACCATCAAAACAACACCCACCATCAAAACAACACCCACCATCAAAACAACGCCCACCATCAAAACAACGCCCACCATCAAAACAACGCCCACCATCAAAACAACACCCACCATCAAAACAACACCCACCATCAAAACAACACCCACCATCAAAACAACGCCCACCATCAAAACAACGCCCACCATCAAAACAACACCCACCATCAAAACAACACCCACCATCAAAACAACGCCCACCATCAAAACAACGCCCACCATCAAAACAACGCCCACCATCAAAACAACGCCCACCATCAAAACAACGCCCACCATCAAAACAACACCCACCATCAAAACAACACCCACCATCAAAACAACACCCACCATCAAAACAACACCCACCATCAAAACAACACCCACCATCAAAACAACACCCACCATCAAAACAACACCCACCATCAAAAAAACACCCACCATCAAAACAACATCCCCCATCAAAACAACGCCCACCATCAAAACAACGCCCACCATCAAAACAACGCCCACCATCAAAACAACATCCCCCATCAAAACAACACCCACCATCAAAACAACGCCCACCATCAAAACAACGCCCACCATCAAAACAACGCCCACCATCAAAACAACGCCCACCATCAAAACAACATCCCCCATCAAAACAACACCCACCATCAAAACAACGCCCACCATCAAAACAACGCCCACCATCAAAACAACGCCCACCATCAAAACAACGCCCACCATCAAAACAACACCCACCATCAAAACAACGCCCACCATCAAAACAACACCCACCATCAAAACAACGCCCACCATCAAAACAACGCCCACCATCAAAACAACACCCACCATCAAAACAACGCCCACCATCAAAACAACACCCACCATCAAAACAACACCCACCATCAAAACAACGCCCACCATCAAAACAACACCCACCATCAAAACAACGCCCACCATCAAAACAACGCCCACCATCAAAACAACACCCACCATCAAAACAACGCCCACCATCAAAACAACACCCACCATCAAAACAACTCACCCACAAAATGGCTTATTATAATAACGGATTGCACAAATAATTAAAAACACCGATAGTAAATCACTATCAATATCCAAGGAAAAATTAAAATACAAGAAAATAACTTTAGGGGCTTGAGGTCCACAAAAAAAACTATGTAGAGTACACATGGTGTTTAATTACAAAATGTGGAAGAAGACCAAGTCGCAGAGGTTTTCAGCAGGACGAAGCAAATGCTCACAATGCGAAGAGACAGACTTCGCGAGCTTGAGTACAGAACGAAGGCTTTTAACTCAACCTGTATTTTTTGCTCGGAATGCATGATATTTATTTTAATGAAGTTACGCAGTTTCAACGCCCATTAAGTTGATTTAAGTTAACAAACTTCTAGCTACTATTGAACGTAATCCTCTGGTATTAAAAACACAAGTACCTAAAAGGCATATAGTTAAGTTTAGCATTACTTACATCGTGAGGAATTTGTGCTTGGAAATGCTTTAGAAAATTCAAGTTGAAAAAATTAATCTATTAATGAAAAAGCCTGGGATAAACGATCGACAAAAATTTTATGTAACGTTTAAAACAATTTTTTATTATCGGACAAACGTATTTTCATCGACGGAATTACCACTCAAAGCGATAATTGACTCCAAGTATTATTTAGGTTAACTTTTTTTAAAGATTCACTCCGTAATGACTTTTGCATCTGTTATGTTTGTGAACTTTTGCTTGGGAGTCGACATAAGTACGTAAACCGAAAGTGGGATGTTGTAATATTTTGAAGCCCGTCTTTCATACCGCGATTCTTTTTTTTTCTTTATTCAGCATTTTTCATTCAAAGTGAGTCTCTGAACAAAGTCGTGAAACCATGTCACAATTTGAGTGCCGTGATACCATGTCACAATTTGAGTGTAGACGTGATACAACGTCACAATTTGAGTGTAGACGTGATACCACGTCACAATTTGAGTGTAGGCGTGATAGCGTGTCACAATTTGAGTGTAGGCGTGATACCATGTCACAATTTGAGTGTAGACGTGATACCATGTCACAATTTGAGTGTAGCCGTGATCCCATGTCACAATTTGAGTGTAGGCGGGATACCATGTCACAATTTGAGTGTAGGCGTGATACCATGTCACAATTTGAGTGTAGGCGTGATCCCATGTCACAATTTGAGTGTAGGCGTGATACCATGTCACAATTTGAGTGTAGGCGGGATACCATATCACAATTTGAGTGTAGCCGTGATACCATGTCACAATTTGAGTGTAGCCGTGATACCATGTCACAATTTGAGTGTAGCCGTGATACCATGTCACAATTTGAGTGTAGGCGTGATACCATGTCACAATTTGAGTGTAGGCGTGATACCATGTCACAATTTGAGTGTAGCCGTGATACCATGTCACAATTTGAGTGTAGGCGTGATACCATGTCACAATTTGAGTGTAGCCGTGATACCATGTCACAATTTGAGTGTAGGCGTGATACCATGTCACAATTTGAGTGTAGGCGTGATACCATGTCACAATTTGAGTGTAGCCGTGATACCATGTCACAATTTGAGTGTAGCCGTGATACCATGTCAAAATTTGAGTGTAGCCGTGATACCATGTCACAATTTGAGTGTAGGCGGGATACCATGTCACAATTTGAGTGTAGGCGTGATACCATGTCACAATTTGAGTGTAGGCGTGATACCATGTCACAATTTGAGTGTAGCCGTGATACCATGTCACAATTTGAGTGTAGGCGTGATACCATGTCACAATTTGAGTGTAGCCGTGATACCATGTCACAATTTGAGTGTAGCCGTGATACCATGTCACAATTTGAGTGTAGGCGGGATACCATGTCACAATTTGAGTGTAGGCGTGATACCATGTCACAATTTGAGTGTAGCCGTGATACCATGTCACAATTTGAGTGTAGCCGTGATACCATGTCACAATTTGAGTGTAGGCGTGATACCATGTCACAATTTGAGTGTAGCCGTGATACCATGTCACAATTTGAGTGTAGGCGTGATACCATGTCACAATTTGAGTGTAGGCGTGATACCATGTCACAATTTGAGTGTAGCCGTGATACCATGTCACAATTTGAGTGTAGGCGTGATACCATGTCACAATTTGAGTGTAGGCGTGATACCATGTCACAATTTGAGTGTAGGCGTGATACCATGTCACAATTTGAGTGTAGACGTGATACCATGTCACAATTTGAGTGTAGCCGTGATCCCATGTCACAATTTGAGCGTAGGCGGGATACCATGTCACAATTTGAGTGTAGCCGTGATACCATGTCACAATTTGAGTGTAGCCGTGATACCATGTCACAATTTGAGTGTAGGCGGGATACCATGTCACAATTTGAGTGTAGGCGTGATACCATGTCACAATTTGAGTGTAGGCGTGATACCATGTCACAATTTGAGTGTAGGCGTGATACCATGTCACAATTTGAGTGTAGACGTGATACCATGTCACAATTTGAGTGTAGCCGTGATCCCATGTCACAATTTGAGCGTAGGCGGGATACCATGTCACAATTTGAGTGTAGGCGTGATACCATGTCACAATTTGAGTGTAGGCGTGATACCATGTCACAATTTGAGTGTAGGCGTGATACCATGTCACAATTTGAGTGTAGGCGTGATACCATGTCACAATTTGAGTGTAGACGTGATACCATGTCACAATTTGAGTGTAGCCGTGATCCCATGTCACAATTTGAGTGTAGCCGTGACCCCATGTCACAATTTGAGCGTAGGCGTGATACCATGTCACAATTTGAGTGTAGACGTGATACCATGTCACAATTTGAGCGTGGGCGTGATACCATGTCACAATTTGAGTGTAGACGTGATACCATGTCACAATTTGAGCGTAACAGTGATACCATGTCACAATTTGAGTGTAGCCGTGATACCATGTCACAATTTGCCGTGATACCACGTCACAATTTGCCGTGATACCACGTCACAATTTGAGTGTAGGCGTGATATCGTGACACAATTTGAGTGTAGCCGTGGTACCATGTCACAATTTGAGTGTAGCCGTGATACCATGTCACAATTTGAGTGTAGACGTGATACCATGTCACAATTTGCCGTGATACCACGTCACAATTTGAGTGTAGGCGTGATATCGTGTCACAATTTGAGTGTAGCCGTGATACCATGTCACAATTCGACTGTAGTGGTATCACGTCGTCATTCAAGTAATTCCCACAGGTGTAGTAGAGTCATAGGTCAATTTCTCACTTAAGTCTCGACCGGCTCTGTGCCAAAATCACGGCCAATATCACTCGCCAAGACAATTTTTATATCGCACATAAGCAGAAAAAAATGATGAGCGAGAGAGACAAAGCAGCAGGATTGTCACAGCGACAGGTCAACAAAAAAGCCCTCCCATCTAACCATTTCAGCTCGAGTTCGATTTCAGAAACGAACAGTTTGACAGCAACGAATCTACGCGCACCCGTTGTTTTTTTTTGCATACCCGTCGGTTTTTTCGATGCTGTTCAGCGCCTACATTGCAAAAAAAATCAAGGAAAGGATTTATTCACATTTTTATGGCAGCGTTTCGTAATAAATATATCGTATTGTAATGACTCATGTTAGTATCCTATAAAAGTTATTCCTGGAACTGTGACTCGTACGCACCGCAAGGAACATAGCCTTACAACACATAGCAAGGTATTGGACGGGAATACATATACAAAATACAGCAAGGTATAGGACGGGAATATATGTACAAAACACAGCAAGGTACTGGACAAGAATAAGGGTACGAAGTAAGAATCAGGGGCCAATAAAACAATGCGTGTAAAACAAGTCGAGTTTTAGGTCATCTACTTGTGATGATTTACAGCAGCACTTCACTGCTACTCATGTGAAGTGCAATATTGCAGCGGGTTAGCAAGGGAACTAGAAATATAACATGAGGCGAAGAATTAGAACGGGTCATTTCTGGCACTAGTCGGTTTCTAAAGTTTGATTAGCGAAGTTAGTTTTAAGCGTCCTTAACTGCAACGAAAGCCCCATTTAATATGGACTCGAGGGAATGCGGAACCTATGCCCAAGGTGCATAGAAACAGTAACTTAAGTAGTATGTGCTGAAAAAAAAACAGAACAGGAGTGAGCTGAAAAAATGGTCCATAACTAAACAAAAAAACTATTTTACTTCATCAATAAAAAGACCTACCGAACAGTTAGCTCAGGACCTTACACATTCACTCCGAGAGCACTTATTCCTATGGATACAACAGTTGTAGCTACAGCATGGATATCCTTCGCATATTGTTAGCAGAAGAGACCGAGAATACATCGGAAATGCCTATCTATTTCTTTGATTTTTAATGAGCGCAGGTATTAATCTAACGGGCTACCGAGGCATTCCTAAGTAATCATTTCAAAACCCCCAGATGCTTTGGTTTTATACCCGGTCCCAGCACCTGTTATTCCACTCTGCACTTCTGTATCACGGATACCAATAACTCGCAGATGCTTCCGTTTTAGTCATCTCCGGTTCCTGTTGTATAACCCAGCACATCCGTACCATGGATACCAACAGTGCTGCTCTGACAGTACGACTGCGTTCTTTACTCCTAGTTGACGATACCTGGTGCTCGAGGTATCGAAACTGGACTAATCTGAAAGACGTATTGGTGAATCCATTGAAATATTCACCTTGATAGACACAGAAAGGAAGCCTTACTTATAGACATTTCGTTGAGTCCTGCACGAAAATGTTAGACGTCCAAAGCGTGTATTAAGAGCCAGCTGTACTGCAGCAGCCGAGAGCCAGCTGTATCAGCTGCACTGCACCAGCTGTGCCCGCCAAGGTCACGGAGCAGCGCACACGCGGCGTGTAGGAGGCGGCTGTACACACGCACACGCGCGTGTATGGACCACACAAGGTCACGGCGGCCTGCGCATGCGCCACCGACCTCCGCGCAGCTACGTACGTAAAGATTGTTAGAGATGTGCAATTGAAAACACAGCGCAAACCTGCGTACGTAAATTTTATTAGAAATGTGTGTGTGTGAGAAAATGTGCGTACACATCGCAAACTAACGTACATAAATACCAAGATTCGAAATGTGTGAGTGAAAAAGTGCGTGTCGAAAAGGCTTTACACGTGCACGTGCGATAGCGACGTACGTACGGCAAGCGTTATACCGAGCGCAAGCCCACGTACCTAGGAATTTAGACCCGGCACGTGCAAGCGAAGAAGTGCATGCCGATGAGACTAGCGATGGCGACGTGTGTGTGACGAGTGTTTCAACGCCACAAATCTTTCAACAACGACATCGGACATTTCACATCCACATTTGGTGCTGTTTAAATTTTAGAAAAAGTTGGCGAGCGTCCACCTCAACTCCTCACCGTCCGGCACCCGTGCAATTTACAAACGAGGACGTAAATTACATGAGTTTAAGCCTCCCTAACCGCTAAAAAACAAGAGCGTATCGAATAGAGGAAGGAGGAAAGCACTTCTTGAGAAAGAAGTTCATGAAACAAGATCAAAGTTGAAGAAAAAAGTAGTAGGTGCTGAAAAAACGGACAGCAGTAAACCGAAAAAAGATGGTCCTTTAACATAACAAAAACATTTTATTTCAACAAAAAGAAGGCCTACCTAACTCTCAGCTCGGGCTCTCACACATTTCCCCTTGGGAGAGCTAATTCACATAGATACAATAGCTGTATTTCCCCGAGGAGAATGGGGAACGTAGAACGACTAGCAATTTACACACGGGGACGTAGAACGACTACAGGTAAGCCAATGGGCACAAAAGTAACAGGAAGCGAAACTTCTCACGTGGGCACAAGTGGTACAACAATTTGTGTCGAACGCACGTGTGACGCGGTGCTGGCGCGCACTTTGGTGCGTGGGTGAGCGTTGTGTGCGTCATGCGTTACTGGGGCGGTAGTTGTGATACCAGCTCTTTGTGTGGCAGTAAAAAGAGCAGCAATGAGGTTACTGGAAACACATCCGGAAAAAAGAGCAGCAATGAGGTTACTGGAAACACATCCGGAAAAAAGAGCAGCAATGAGGTTACTGGAAACACATCCGGAAAAAAGAGCAGCAATGAGGTTACTGGAAACACATCCGGAAAAAAGAGCAGCAATGAGGTTACTGGAAACACATCCGGAAAAAAGAGCAGCAATGAGGTTACTGGAAACACATCCGGAAAAAAGAGCAGCAATGAGGTTACTGGAAACACATCCGGAAAAAAGAGCAGCAATGAGGTTACGGGAAACACATCCGGAAAAAAGAGCAGCAATGAGGTTACTGGAAACACATCCGGAAAAAAGAGCAGCAATGAGGTTACTGGAAACACATCCGGAAAAAAGAGCAGCAATGAGGTTACTGGAAACACATCCGGAAAAGAGCAGCAATGAGGTTACTGGAAACACATCCGGAAAAATCTATCAATATTTCTCGCCCTCCCTCACGATACTCAGGAAGTTCTGCGAGCAAATGCCAGTTATCTTAGTGTCTGCTTTTGCATTTGTACAAGTGACGGTTCGTGTCAAATTCTATTTTCTCCCATTTATTTTGCAAATCCCGTTTCCAGAAAAAAGTAAATCTCATTTCCACAGAAAAAGGCAAGTCACATTTTCATAAAAAAGGCAAATCCTATTGCCACAAAAAAGAGAATATACCATTATGTCAGTACTCCTGCCCCGAATCACAAATACCACTCAATTGAAGTGTGGGCACCGCATTGTGGTAGATGTTCAGCAGGCAACATCCATTCAACATATACCGCGTCGCGGTTAAAGCTGAGTAGAAAACATCTACCGCGTCGTGGTAGATGTTTAGTAGACAACCCACTTATGCCTCAACTGGAGAGTGTCGCGCCTGGCACTGCAGTTGTCACCTCATGCACCAGTATGGGAAGACCACGTAAGGTGGCACGCATATATATATTTATATACACAAGAGGATGTATACAAGTGCATACCCCGATTAAATAAATAAATATATGTACAGTACATATAAGTAAGAGGATATATAAACATACATCCTCTTGTACATTGGTTTCCCAAATCCCATCTAACTGACCTGAGAACGCAATGAAGGTTGCCATGGCCTCGTAATAAGCACGCATCCTTCACAGCAGACCGGATTTTCAACAACCCATTCCCTGGTGACGCAACATGTCGCAACCCAGATGCGGTTCACCCTGATGATGAACCGCAAGGCAGCATCCGTGTGTCGGTGTAGCTGCGTCAATGCTGCCCAGTCTAGCTTTTTCGCCGCCGGCATGCATGTTTTTTGTAGCCCCAGTAATTAAATCGCTTAGGCGGGCGGCGAAAAACATGCATGCAGGCGGCGAAAAAACTATTTATATAATAATTGAGATTTATATAATAATTTATATAATGATTATTTATATAATATTTATATAATAATTGATCATACAACTGATTCATATAATTGATTCATATAATTGATTCATATAATTCATACAAATTACTTCCCTCTCAGAGAACCGACAATACCGCACCTCCCGTACCAAGTCCCACAAAATAACAGCCCCACATCCCGTACCAAGTCCCACAAAATAACAGCCCCACATCCCGTACTAAGTCCCACAAAACAACAGCCCCACATCCCGTACCAAGTCCCACAAAATAACAGCCCCACATCCCGTACCAAGTCCCACAAAATAACAGCCCCACATCCCGTACCAAGTCCCACAAAATAACAGCCCCACATCCCGTACCAAGTCCCACAAAATAACAGCCCCACATCCCGTACTAAGTCCCACAAAACAACAGCCCCACATCCCGTACCAAGTCCCACAAAATAACAGCCCCACATCCCGTACCAAGTCCCACAAAATAACAGCCCCACATCCCGTACCAAGTCCCACAAAATAACAGCCCCACATCCCGTACCAAGTCCCACAAAATAACAGCCCCACATCCCGTACCAAGTCCCACAAAATAACAGCCCCACATCCCGTACCAAGTCCCACAAAATAACAGCCCCACATCCCGTACCAAGTCCCACAAAATAACAGCCCCACATCCCGTACCAAGTCCCACAAAATAACAGCCCCACATCCCGTACCAAGTCCCACAAAATAACAGCCCCACATCCCGTACCAAGTCCCACAAAATAACAGCCCCACATCCCGTACCAAGTCCCACAAAATAACAGCCCCACATCCCTCACAAATAACGCCCCACAATAACGCTCAAGACGCATTACGCCAGCGGAAGATTGCAAGCACGCTATGAGCTGAGGGGGAGAGAGGGGGGAGGGAAGAGGGGGGAGCGCTGTGGGGAGCAACCTTGACCAAGTTCGAGTTCCTGTTGGGGAGGAATGCAGCGGAATGGGGAGGAATCCCACAGGGGGTGGTTCCCCCAATTCCTCATGTTCACCCCCCCCCCCCCCCTGCATGGAGGGAGCGCAACTTCTATGCGTTGTGTTTTTAGTACGAGTAGCAGTACACCAGAAACCGTACACGCTTTGTATTTGCGGCGATTGAATTTGTCTAAATAAGATATCGAGTGGAATAACGCGCTTTATGTCCCGCGTAACAGTCTCATGTGGTCTTCACGCTCATGATTAATTTAAAAATCAAACCTACCTAAGAATACCAATTAGATTGAAAAGTCAATCAGTCAACCCTGATCACAAGCATTTAAGGATTGTAGTGTCCAAAATACAGAACAATATAACAAAAAAAATGGTCCGTAACAAATAAAGTAAAAACGTGCTCTACTTCAACGAAAAAATACCTAGCCTTCACCGTATGACCACACATTTCCAACTTGGAAAAGGTAATTCTCGTATATAGTACAACAGTTGTGTCCCATTCCCTTGATGGGTGATATCACAAAACGGGACTTCGTTATCAAAGGGGAAGAAGGAAGAGAGAATTCGTCCACTTCCGCACCCTTGACATAGTGCACCAAAAATTACCTAGAAACTGGCTACGGAAAGAATAGAATAACACAAAGATAATCATGGAGAACAACGCTAATATCGCGAGTGAAATGTCCATTCAAAAGATTTTCAGTTCAAAGAACGCGTTTTTTGGTGTACGACTAGTCAAAAGATCTGCAAGATGAAATCTGAAAAAATATTCTCAAACAAGACAGCACCGCCAGCCCACACACCGGGCAAATTGTTAATCTCTTACTAGCCTACAGCCATGAATTAAACAAATTAAAAACCATCAAATTAATTAGCAAACAAATACATAAAAAAATTATAATTTAACGAAAAAACTAGTTATTTGACGAACAAATTAACTATTTAACGAACAAACTAATTATTTAACAAACAAAATAATTTTTTGACATAAAAATCAATTATTTAGCATACAAATTAATTATTCAACATACAAATTAATTATTTAAGATACAAATTAATTAATAAACAAATTAATTAACATACAAATTTTGCACAAACAAAGCATCAAACCAATTCAGTACAAACAAAACCTCGCTACTGTTCAACAAACTTGAGCAGAAGAGTACATTTAACAACAAAAGTTCATCACAACATCCCCATTGAATTTAACGACAAATCCCGAGACGCTGATATTAATTGCTCCACCGGCAGGCAACACTTCACCAGCACCGTGGCAACATTCCGCGTGTTTTCGAGAAATTATGACGGGATAGCGCCGACCTTTGGAATGTAAATACCTCGACCGCTATGGGTTAAATTAAAGTTCAATCGAATTCTCAAATTTGAAGTCAGAAGTAGTTAGCAATTTTATAAATACACAAACATTTAGTAGCAACTGTTATAAATACCCAAACATTAATTGAGTTAATTCAAAACCATTATTTAGAAAAAAGATTGCTAAAAAATTTCAAACTACGCGTTGAACACATGCGTAACCAGAATGTGGAGGGACCAAACACATTCACCGCGTATCCGCGGTTGTTAGCGGTTGGTTTGGTAAGGTTGTAATAAAAAAACATGGGAAATCACTGGTCGAACACACTTTATTCTTCCCAAGAAATATGAAAAATCTAATTGCACGATAACATTTCACCTCGCATGATAAGTTATTTTATAAAAAGCTCGCGGAACAGATGAAAAGTCATTCATTTATACCGGTAGGTGATTGAGGAATTAACCGAGTATTACACATATGGCCCAATACGCAAGGAACTTGATGATTATGAGGGGGGGATTCAAGAGAGGGGGTGAGGAGGTCAAAGGGGGTTGAATGCAACCCTCAAGGTTGCGTGGAGGTGCGCAGGGACGCTGCAAATTTCCTTTCCAGCGCTCGAGCTGAGAAAATTCCTGCGCTTATTGAGCTGCGTGCGCTGCACCGCCAGCCAGAGCGGGCCGGTGCCTGCCACTGTCGGCCAGTGAGGCCTGCCAGAGCGGGCCGGTGCGTGCCAGAGCGGGCCAGTGCCTGCCAGAGCGGGCCGGTGCCTGCCAGAGTGGGCCAGTGCTTGCCAGAGTGGGCCAGTGCTTGCCAGAGCGGGCCAGTGCTTGCCAGAGCGGGCCAGAGCTTGCCAGAGCGGGCCAGAGCTTGCCAAAGCGGGCCAGAGCTTGCCAAAGCGAGCCAGTGCTTGCCAGAGCGGGCCAGTGCTTGCCAGAGCGGGCCAGTGCTTGCCAGAGCGGGCCAGTGCTTGCCAGAGCGGGCCAGTGCTTGCCAGAGCAGGCCAGAGCGGGCCGGTGCTTGCCAGAGCGGGCCGGTGCTTGCCAGAGCGGGCCAGTGCTTGCCAGAGCGGGCCAGTGCTTGCCAGAGCGGGCCAGTGCTTGCCAGAGCGGGCCAGTGCTTGCCAGAGCGGGCCAGTGCCTGCCAGAGCGGGCCAGTGCCCGCCAGAGCGGGCCAGTGCCTGCCAGAGCGGGCCAGTGTCTGCCAGAGTGGGCAAGTGCCTGCCAGAGTGGGCAAGTGCCTGCCAGAGTGGGCCAGTGCCTGCCAGAGTGGGCCAGTGCCTGCCAGAGTGGGCCAGTGCCTGCCAGAGTGGGCCGGTACCCGCCAGAGTGGGTCGGTACCCGCCAGAGTGGGTCGATACCCGCCAGAGTGGGCCAGTGCCTGCCAGAGTGGGCCAGTGCCTGCCAGAGTGGGCCAGTGCCTGCCAGAGTGGGCCAGTGCCTGCCAGAGTGGGCCAGTGCCTGCCAGAGTGGGCCAGTGCCTGCCAGAGTGGGCCAGTGCCTGCCAGAGTGGGCCAGTGCCTGCCAGAGTGGGCCAGTGCCTGCCAGAGTGGGCCAGTGCCTGCCAGAGTGGGCCAGTGCCTGCCAGAGTGGGCCAGTGCCTGCCAGAGTGGGCCAGTGCCTGCCAGAGTGGGCCAGTACCTGCCAGAGTGGGCCAGTGCCTGCCAGAGTGGGCCAGTGCTTGCCAGAGTGGGCCAGTGCCCGCCAGAGTGTGCCAGTGCCCGCCAGAGTGTGCCAGTGTCCGCCAGAGTGGGCCAGTGTCTGCCAGAGTGGGCCAGTGTCTGCCAGAGTGGGCCAGTGTCTGCCAGAGTGGGCCAGTGTCTGCCAGAGTGGGCCTGTGTCTGCCAGAGTGGGCCTGTGTCTGCCAGAGTGGGCCTGTGTCTGCCAGAGTGGGCCTGTGTCTGCCAGAGTGGGCCTGTGTCTGCCAGAGTGGGCCTGTGTCTGCCAGAGTGGGCCTGTGTCTGCCAGAGTGGGCCTGTGTCTGCCAGAGTGGGCCTGTGTCTGCCAGAGTGGGCCTGTGTCTGCCAGAGTGGGCCTGTGTCTGCCAGAGTGGGCTTGTGTCTGCCAGAGTGGGCCTTGTGTCTGCCAGAGTGGGCCTTGTGTCTGCCAGAGTTGGCCTTGTGTCTGCCAGAGTGGGCCTGTGTCTGCCAGAGTGGGCCTGTGTCTGCCAGAGTGGGCCTTGTGTCTGCCAGAGTGGGCCTGTGTCTGCCAGAGTGGGCCGGTACCCGCCAGAGCTGGCCGGTGCCTGCCAGAGCGGGCCGAGCCGCGCTTGAGTGGGCCGAGCCGCGCTTGAGTGGGCCGAACCCCGCTTGAGTGGGCCGACACCCGCTAGAGTGGGCCGACACCCGCTAGAGTGGGCCGACACCCGCTTGAGTGGGCCGACACCCGCTAGAGTGGGCCGACACCCGCTAGGGTGGGCCGACACCCGCTAGAGTGGGCCGACACCCGCTAGAGTGGGCAGACACCCGCTAGAGTGGGCAGACACCCGCTAGAGTGGGCAGACACCCGCTAGAGTGGGCCGACACCAGCTAGAGTGGGCCGACACCCGCTAGAGTGGGCTGACACCCGCTAGAGTGGGCAGACACCCGCTAGAGTGGGCCGACACCCGCTATAGTGTGCTGACACCCGCTAGAGTGGGCCGACACCCGCTAGAGTGGGCCGACACCCGCTAGAGTGGGCCGACACCCGCTAGAGTGGGCCGACACCCGCTAGAGTGGGCCGACACCCGCTAGAGTGGGCCGACACCCGCTAGAGTGGGCTGACACCCGCTAGAGTGGGCCGACACCCGCTAGAGTGGGCTGACACCCGCTAGAGTGGGCTGACACCCGCTAGAGTGGGCCGACACCCGCTATAGTGGGCCGACATCCGCTAGAGTGGGCCGACACCCGCTAGAGTGGGCCGACACCCGCTATAGTGGGCCGACATCCGCTAGAGTGGGCCGACACCCGCTAGAGTGGGCCGACACCCGCTAGAGTGGGCTGACACCCGCTAGAGTGGGCCGACACCCGCTGTAGTGGGCCGACATCCGCTAGAGTGGGCCGACACCCGCTAGAGTGGGCCGACACCCGCTAGAGTGGGCCGACACCCGCTAGAGTGGGCCGACACCCGCTAGAGTGGGCCGACACCCGCTAGAGTGGGCCGACACCCGCTAGAGTGGGCCGACACCCGCTAGAGTGGGCCGAGCCCCGCTATAGTGGGCCGACAGCTGCTAGAGTGGGTCACCAGCAGGGCACAAGCAGCAGAAGCCCTTCAGCGCAGCACCCGATGGAGGCGCCACAAAGCTGCACTTTCCTCCGCATCAAAAACAGCGAACTAACGAAAAAGAGAAACTTCGCGCCTTTAAAATTTATCCGCATTTAACAGCTCCGAAGCGGCGAGTTCGCATTCATCAACAGCAGTTCGCTGCCACGGTCCAGCGCGGCAGTTTTTGTGAGGGTTGCTATAGAGAGAATGTATGGCGGCACACATGTGCGTGTGTGTGTGTATGTGTAAGAGCGCGAGGTGAAGGTAGGTTAGTGGGTGAAGGCTGTGTCGCGCGGGGGAGTGGGTGGTAGACATGGGGGAGTGGGTGGAAGACGTGGGGGAGTGGGTGGAAGACGTGGGCGAGTGGGTGGGAGACGTGAGGGAGTGGGTGGGAGACGTGGGGGAGTGGGTGGGATACATGGGGGAGTGGGTGGGAGACATGGGGGAGTGGGTGGGAGACGCGGGGGTGCGACATCGTAAGGACTTCGGGTGCGAGACGTCGGTGCTTTAACACATTGACTGAGATGGGTTGAACTGAAGGTCACTGTGCAACTCGAATTTAAATTCAAGAGTTGTTGAAAATTTTATAACTCCCAAACATTAACTGAATCGATTAAATACCATTAACTTGATTAGATGGTTAAAACCTTTTCAGACGAGCCATCGATGGGTCGTATCGCAGTTAACTTTGTTAAGATGGGGAGGGTAGCACAGATACTGGCAGGGTGCTGCAAAGAGGGGGAGGGTAGCACAGATACCGGCAGGGTGCTGCAAAGAGGGGGAGGGTAGCACAGATACCGGCAGCGGCGCTGCAAAGAGGGGGAGGGTAGCACAGATACCGGCAGCGGCGCTGCAAAGCGGGGGAGGGTAGCACAGATATCGGCAGCGGCGCTGCAAAGAGGGGGAGGGTAGCACAGATACCGGCAGCGGCGCTGCAAAGAGGGGGAGGGTAGCACAGATACCGGCAGCGGCGCTGCAAAGAGGGGGAGGGTAGCACAGATACCGGCAGCGGCGCTGCAAAGAGGGGGAGGGTAGCACAGATACCGGCAGCGGCGCTGCAAAGAGGGGGAGGGTAGCACAGATACCGGCAGCGGCGCTGCAAAGAGGGGGAGGGTAGCACAGATACCGGCAGCGGCGCTGCAAAGAGGGGGAGGGTCGCACAGATACCGGCAGCGGCGCTGCAAAGAGGGGGAGGGTAGCACAGATACCGGCAGCGGCGCTGCAAGGATGGGGAGGGTAGCACAGATACCGGCAGCGGCGCTGCAAAGAGGGGGAGGGTAGCACAGATACCGGCAGCGGCGCTGCAAAGAGGGGGAGGGTAGCACAGATACCGGCAGCGGCGCTGCAAAGCGGGGGAGGGTAGCACAGATACCGGCAGTGGCGCTGCAAAGAGGGGGAGGGTAGCACAGATACCGGCAGCGGCGCTGCAAAGCGGGGGAGGGTAGCACAGATACCGGCAGCGGCGCTGCAAAGAGGGGGAGGGTAGCACAGATACCGGCAGCGGCGCTGCAAAGAGGGGGAGGGTAGCACAGATACCGGCAGCAGCGCTGCAAAGCGGGGGAGGGTAGCACAGATACCGGCAGCGGCGCTGCAAAGAGGGGGAGGGTAGCACAGATACCGGCAGCGGCGCTGCAAAGAGGGGGAGGGTAGCACAGATACCGGCAGCGGCGCTGCAAAGAGGGGGAGGGTAGCACAGATACCGGCAGCGGCGCTGCAAAGAGGGGGAGGGTAGCACAGATACCGGCAGCGGCGCTGCAAAGAGGGGGAGGGTAGCACAGATACCGGCAGCGGCGCTGCAAGGATGGGGAGGGTAGCACAGATACCGGCAGCGGCGCTGCAAAGAGGGGGAGGGTAGCACAGATACCGGCAGCGGCGCTGCAAAGCGGGGGAGGGTAGCACAGATACCGGCAGCGGCGCTGCAAAGAGGGGGAGGGTAGCACAGATACCGGCAGCGGCGCTGCAAAGCGGGGGAGGGTAGCACAGATACCGGCAGCGGCGCTGCAAAGCGGGGGAGGGTAGCACAGATACCGGCAGCGGCGCTGCAAAGAGGGGGAGGGTAGCACAGATACTGGCAGCGGCGCTGCAAAGCGGGGGAGGGTAGCACAGAGACCGGCAGCGGCGCTGCAAAGCGGGGGAGGGTAGCACAGATACCGGCAGCGGCGCTGCAAAGCGGGGGAGGGTAGCACAGATACCGGCAGCGGCGCTGCAAAGCGGGGGAGGGTAGCACAGATACCGGCAGCGGCGCTGCAAAGCGGGGGAGGGTAGCACAGATACACGCAGCGGCGCTGCAAAGAGAGGGAGGGTAGCACAGATACCGGCAGCGGCGCTGCAAAGCGGGGGAGGGTAGCACAGATACCGGCAGCGGCGCTGCAAAGCGGGGGAGGGTAGCACAGATACACGCAGCGGCGCTGCAAAGCGGGGGAGGGTAGCACAGATACACGCAGCGGCGCTGCAAAGAGAGGGAGGGTAGCACAGATACCGGCAGCGGCGCTGCAAAGCGGGGGAGGGTAGCACAGATACCGGCAGCGGCGCTGCAAAGCGGGGGAGGGTAGCACAGATACCGGCAGCGGCGCTGCAAAGCGGGGGAGGGTAGCACAGATACACGCAGCGGCGCTGCAAAGAGAGGGAGGGTAGCACAGATACCGGCAGCGGCGCTGCAAAGCGGGGGAGGGTAGCACAGATACCGGCAGCGGCGCTACAAAGAGGGAGAGGGTAGCACAAATACCAGCAGCGGCGGTATGACGGGCGGAAAGTGAAGGGCAAAGAGGACGCCGATGGATTTATAGACCATAAGGTTGAGGCACTGAGATACGCGGCAAGTTTAACCCAGATGAGTGTATGAGACGTTTGTTCAAGTCGCCCTAACCGCAAAAAAGGCGTTCCAAAGAGAGGAAGGGGGAAGGCACCATTTGGTATGGACTTCAGCAAACGCGGAATCTAAGCACGAGGTGCATAAAAACAGTAAATTGAGAAAGACGTTAATGGAAGGAAATAAAAATTGAAGAAAGAAGTAGTAGGTGCTGAAAAACAGAACAGCAAAGAACCCTAAAAAGGTCCGTAATAAAACGAAAAACCTGTTCTATTTCTACAAAAGGAAGGCTTACTCAACCTTTATCTCAGAATTCCCATATTCCCCCCGGGAGCGCAAATTCCCAGAAATACAGTTGTACCCCCTGAAGAGTGCACAGAAAAGAAAAAGAACATATTCGAACATCTATGGCCCCTCGAGAAGGCTGGTAAACAGGTTTGACCGTACTACCTCATCAAAAATTAAAACAAACAACCATACAAAACTAGGACTCGTGACTCGACCGCAGGATGGACGATGATTTTGAGCGGAGCTTCAAAGCAGCTAAGCAGCGCACGGAACCTTGAGCAGAAGCGGCGGTTGCTTTGAGGGGACAACACGAACTCCACAAAAAGCAAACCTTAACATCGCAAGCTAAGATTTTACCGGCGCAACGCGCAGCTAATCAAGCACTGCGGCTGTATATTCTAGTTTTGTAAACATCTTCAGTACCATGAGCGTTATTCACGACCTTTGTAGCATTGTAAATACTTTTAGTTTAATCAAAATTTTATGAAGAGATGGACTTGTGCAGGAAATGAAAATACAAAATTCTTATTTGTATGTGTTCCTGAGCACAAGGTGCTGCCTACCATCAGCTGTTCAAAGCTCGTCAGTATTCCTCAAAAAATGCTTGTCCAAGTCACCGTTTGCGTTTGACCCACCACCAGCAGCGTTTGACCCACCACCACCTGCATTTGACCCACCACCACCTGCATTTGACCCACCACCACCTGCATTTGACCCACCACCACCTGCATTTGACCCACCACCACCTGCGTTTGACCCACCACCACCTGCGTTTGACCAACCACCACCTGCGTTTGACCAACCACCACCTGCGTTTGACCAACCACCACCTGCATTTGACCCACCACCAGCAGCGTTTGACCCACCACCACCTGCATTTGAGCCACCACCAGCAGCGTTTGACCCACCACCACCTGCATTTGACCCACCACCACCTGCATTTGACCCACCATCACCTGCATTTGACCCACCACCACCTGCGTTTGACCCACCACCACCTGCATTTGACCTACCACCACCTGCGTTTGACCCACCACCACCTGCATTTGACCCACCACCACCTGCATTTGACCCACCATCACCTGCATTTGACCCACCACCACCTGCATTTGACCCACCACCACCAGCAGCGTTTGACCCACCATCACCTGCATTTGACCCACCACCACCTGCATTTGACCCACCACCACCTGCGTTTGACCCACCACCACCTGCGTTTGACCCACCACCACCTGCATTTGACCCACCACCACCTGCGTTTGACCCACCACCACCTGAATTTGACCCACCACCACCTGCATTTGACCCACCACCACCTGCATTTGACCCACCACCACCTGCGTTTGACCCACCACCACCTGCGTTTGACCCACCACCACCTGCGTTTGACCCACCACCACCTACGTTTGACCCACCACCATCTGCGTTTGACCCACCACCAACTGCGTTTGACCCACCACCACTTGCGTTTGACCCACCACCACTTGCGTTTGACCCACCACCACTTGCGTTTGACCCACCACCACCTGCGTTTGACCCACCATCACCTGCGTTTGACCCACCACCACCTGCGTTTGACCCACCACCACCACCTGCGTTTGACCCACCACCATCACCTGCGTTTGACCCACCACCACCTGCGTTTGACCCACCACCACCTGCGTTTGACCCACCACCACCTGCGTCTGACCCACCACCACCGGCGCTTGACTCGCCACCTGTCCACCACCTGCGTATGACCTACCACCTGTCCAATACGACAGCTGGCACAAACACATACACGAGACTGACCCAAGCACGATAACCTTGCCCGCACACGCAGAAGAAAAGATCTTCGAACATATGAGAATATGTTTGGCTACACCAGCAGCTCGGCTACAACAGTTGTTTTCGTTCAATAACCAGAGTTGTCTCGGTTGTTATCACCTGGCGGGAGAACAGCATGTAAGGCAACAAATGTGGTCGCAATGGACACAACAACAAAGATTAACACGTTCCCTGCGAGGTGGTACATATGTGTACCATTAGGTAAATTGCTTTTTGCGTATTATTATTATCATATAAGAAATTTTTAGCCTCCCATAACTACGACAAAGATGTTCCAAGAGAGGAAAGAGGAAGGCACCATTTAGTATGGAGTTGAGGGAACGCGGAATCTATGCACAAGGTGCACAGAAACAGTGAGCTAGGAAAGAAGTTCATGAAACAAGAAAGAAGTTGAAGAAGAAAGTAGTAAGTGGTGAAAAACAGGACAGCAGTGAACCGAAAAAAGATGGTCCGTAACAAAACAAAAACCTATTTTATTACAACAAAAAGGAAGCCTACCTAACCTTTAGCTCGGGCCCTCACATGGTTCCCCTGGGAGCGCTAATTCCCATAGATACAATAGTTGTATCCCCCTGAGGGGAGCTCTTTTACGTAACAGTATCAATAGATAGCATTCCATTCATCACACTATCTTTATTTATATTAGACCACGGCGTACAGGTTAAAATCTTATCGTGCAATTATGGTTTTCCTGTTTCTTAGAAGGGATAAAAATATAATCAAGCAGAAAAAGCGGCCTTCCAATTTTGTTACTTCTAACCTAACCAAACCGACCGTAGCACCCACGATTAACATGTTAACAAATTGCTTGTAAAAAGACCCATCGATGGGTCGCTCGAAAAATTTCAACAAACTTTCAAAATTAACGATATTTAATGGGCCAAGTTAATGCGGGGTTTTATAAAATTGCGAACACTTTTTGACTTTAAATTTGAGTAGAAAATTAAACATCGGTTCAACCCATCGCGGTCGACGTGCAAAAAAAAGGAGCGGCACAGCGCGTCCCCTGCGGCCGGCCGCGTCAGCAAGCAAAGCAGGAATTTCCCGCAGCGCAAACGCACAAAAATGAGGGATTTCAAGGCAGCCAAACGCTGCCCTTGGAGCGGGAGCTGCGACTTGAAGTGGGGGCCAAGCCGGTCTGAGTGGTGCAGTTACTGAGTGGCCGAGTGGTGCAGTTACTGAGTGGCCGAGTGGTGCAGCTACCGAGTGGCCGAGTGGTGCAGCTACCGAGTGGCCGAGTGGTGCAGCTACCGAGTGGCCGAGTGGTGCAGCTACCGAGTGGCCGAGTGGTGCAGCTACCGAGTGGCCGAGTGGTGCAGCTACCGAGTGGCCGAGTGGTGCAGCTACCGAGTGGCCGAGTGGTGCAGTTACTGAGTGGCCGAGTGGTGCAGCTACCGAGTGGCCGAGTGGTGCAGCTACCGAGTGGCCGAGTGGTGCAGCTACCGAGTGGCCGAGTGGTGCAGCTACCGAGTGGCCGAGTGGTGCAGCTACCGAAGGCCGAGTGGTGCAGCTTCCGAGTGGCCGAGTGGTGCAGCTACCGAGTGGCCGAGTGGTGCAGCTACCGAGTGGCCGAGTGGTGCAGCTACCGAGTGGCCGAGTGGTGCAGCTACCGAGTGGCCGAGTGGTGCAGCTACCGAGTGGCCGAGTGGTGCAGCTACTGAGTGGCCGAGTGGTGCAGCTACTGAGTGGCCGAGTGGTGCAGCTACTGAGTGGCCGAGTGGTGCAGCTACCGAGTGGCCGAGTGGTGCAGTTACTGAGTGGCCGAGTGGTGCAGCTACCGAGGGGTGCAGCTACCGAGTGGCCGAGTGGTGCAGTTACTGAGTGGCCGAGTGGTGCAGTTACTGAGTGGCCGAGTGGTGCAGTTACTGAGTGGCCGAGTGGTGCAGCTACTGAGTGGCCGAGTGGTGCAGCTACCGAGTGGTGCAGCTACCGAGTGGTGCAGCTACCGAGTGGCCGAGTGGTGCAGTTACCGAGTGGCCGAGTGGTGCAGCTACTAAGTGGCCGAGCAGTGCAGCTACCGAGTGGCCGAGCAGTGCAGCTACCGAGTGGCCGAGTGGTGCAGCTACCGAGTGGCCGAGTGGTGCAGCTACCGAGTGGCCGAGTGGTGCAGTTACTGAGTGGCCGAGTGGTGCAGCTACCGAGTGGCCGAGTGGTGCAGTTACTGAGTGGCCGAGTGGTGCAGCTACCGAGTGGCCGAGTGGTGCAGTTACTGAGTGGCCGAGTGGTGCAGCTACTGAGTGGCCGAGTGGTGCAGCTACCGAGTGGCCGAGTGGTGCAGTTACTGAGTGGCCGAGTGGTGCAGTTACTGAGTGGCCGAGTGGTGCAGCTACTGAGTGGCCGAGTGGTGCAGCTACTGAGTGGCCGAGTGGTGCAGCTACTGAGTGGCCGAGTGGTGCAGTTACTGAGTGGCCGAGTGGTGCAGTTACTGAGTGGCCGAGTGGTGCAGTTACTGAGTGGCCGAGTGGTGCAGTTACTGAGTGGCCGAGTGGTGCAGTTACTGAGTGGCCGAGTGGTGCAGTTACTGAGTGGCCGAGTGGTGCAGTTACTGAGTGGCCGAGTGGTGCAGTAACTCATTGAAGTAGCACCACCTCAACTCATAAAGGAAATCCCATTCATGCAATGCACCAAGTCTCCATTGAAGACATGAATAACCATGACCGGTTTATCCTCCCAGCCGAGGTTTGCATCGGACAACACAGCACAACTTGAGGGTCGACTTGGCGTGGCACTTGTGAAGAAATCTTTTTCTCCTCTCTGTATTGTGTGGCATAAATACCATGTCCATAACTGCTCAAGTTATCGGAGTTGTAAACTTATCGATAACTCAGCTGAAGTTGTCATAGTTGTGACTGCTTAAGTCATCATAGTTGTGACTGCTTAAGTCATCATAGTTGTGACTGCTTAAGTCATCATAGTTGTGACTGCTTAAGTCATCATAGTTGTGACTGCTAAAGTCATCATAGTTGTGACTGCTAAAGTCATCATAGTTGTGACTTCTAAAGTCATCATAGTTGTGACTTCTAAAGTCATCATAGTTGTGACTTCTAAAGTCATCATAGTTGTGAATGCTAAAGTCATCATAGTTGTGAATGCTAAAGTCGTCATAGTTGTGAATGCTAAAGTCATCATAGTTGTGACTGCTAAAGTCATCATTTCTGTAACTGCTAAAGTTATGAAGTTATCGATAACTCATCTGAAGTTATCAGAGTCGTAACTGCCGTAGGACATCTGCGCAGCTGCGCGCATGCCGGCAGTCTGTACCGGCGCCACGCACCGACCTCACGCACTTACTGCCATTGCTTGTGCTTAAAACTGTAACTCACTCACTCAATGTAACTCATTTACTCACCGCAACGCACTTACAGCCACCGGCTGCCCCACAACGCAGCAGCTCAGGACGCGTCAGGTGCGTCAGTGTGAGCGCAAAAACGCGCGCGATGGAGGATGCATTCGGGCACACACACACACGCACGGTGATACTTCAAGTCGGCCTCAAGGGATTCCAGCTCCTTGAGGTTTGTTTGTGTCACCAGCGCTTTGTGCTTATGGATCTTTGAGACGGTAAATCTTTGAGCTTGTGAATCTATGTGCTTATAAATCTCTGTGTTTTCAATTCTTTTTTATGTTTTAGTGATTTTAAACCCTGTGCTTTAAAATCTTTGTGCTCAAATTTGGAAGCTCTTAATTTTTTTTGAGCTTTAAAACCTCTGAGCTTTTATATTTCAGAGATTTTAAACCTTGTGCTTTTGAATCTTTACGCTACTAAATATTTGTGCTTTAAAATGAACGAACATGCTATGGTGGGGGAGCGGTAAAAGGAAAGCACGGGAACACGACTAATTCTGTTTAATAAGACGAAAAATATACTTAATAAGTTTGGACAAAACTCAAGAGACCGCACACCAAATACCGCATTGAAAGATGACATCCACAAGCAATGTTTTTAAAACTTGGCTTCGAGAAACAGAAACAAAAATTCTGATTACGTTTGGTAATACCGGACCACATTTTGCATGCGAGTTAATTAACTAACAAATCACTATTATTAACTCTTAACTAAATAATTAAATATTAATTAACAGTTAATTAGTCAGAATTGTGCGTAGCTGCGGTGATTAGTTCGGAGCTTGAGTGCATAGAAACAGAAAGTAGAGAATAAAGTTCATGAAGCAAAATAAGAGTTGAAGAAGGAAATGCATACTGAAAAACAGGACAGCAATGAACCAAAAAAATGTTCCAAACCTAAACAAAAACCCCAGTTCTATTTAAACCAAAATGGCTTACCCAACCCTTGGCTCGCGACTCAACATATTCCCCCTGTGAGCGCTAATTTCAATTGATACAATAGTTGTATCCTCCTGAGGGACTTCGTATCATCAAAGCCCGCTCGCGTCATCAAGGCACGCTCGCGTCATCAAAGCCCGCTCGCGTCATCAAGGCACGCTCGCGTCATCAAGGCACGCTCGCGTCATCAAGGCACGCTCGCGTCATCAAGGCACGCTCGCGTCATCAAGGCACGCTCGCGTCATCAAGGCACGCTCGCGTCATCAAGGCACGCTCGCGTCATCAAAGCCCGCTCGCGTCATCAAGGCACGCTCGCGTCATCAAAGCACGCTCGCGTCATCAAGGCACGCTCGCGTCATCAAGGCACGCTCGCGTCATCAAAGCACGCTCGCGTCATCAAGGCACGCTCGCGTCATCAAAGCCCGCTCGCGTCATCAAGGCACGCTCGCGTCATCAAAGCACGCTCGCGTCATCAAGGCACGCTCGCGTCATCAAGGCACGCTCGCGTCATCAAGGCACGCTCGCGTCATCAAGGCACGCTCGCGTCATCAAGGCACGCTCGCGTCATCAAGGCACGCTCGCGTCATCAAGGCACGCTCGCGTCATCAAGGCACGCTCGCGTCATCAAGGCACGCTCGCGTCATCAAGGCACGCTCGCGTCATCAAGGCACGCTCGCGTCATCAAGGCACGCTCGCGTCATCAAGGCACGCTCGCGTCATCAAGGCACGCTCGCGTCATCAAGGCACGCTCGCGTCATCAAGGCACGCTCGCGTCATCAAGGCACGCTCGCGTCATCAAGGCACGCTCGCGTCATCAAGGCACGCTCGCGTCATCAAAGCCCGCTCGCGTCATCAAGGCCCGCTCGCGTCATCAAGGCACGCTCGCGTCATCAAGGCACGCTCGCGTCATCAAGGCACGCTCGCGTCATCAAAGCCCGCTCGCGTCATCAAGGCACGCTCGCGTCATCAAGGCCCGCTCGCGTCATCAAGGCACGCTCGCGTCATCAAGGCACGCTCGCGTCATCAAGGCACGCTCGCGTCATCAAGGCACGCTCGCGTCATCAAGGCACGCTCGCGTCATCAAGGCACGCTCGCGTCATCAAGGCACGCTCGCGTCATCAAGGCACGCTCGCGTCATCAAAGCCCGCTCGCGTCATCAAGGCACGCTCGCGTCATCAAAGCCCGCTCGCGTCATCAAGGCACGCTCGCGTCATCAAAGCCCGCTCGCGTCATCAAAGCCCGCTCGCGTCATCAAGGCACGCTCGCGTCATCAAGGCACGCTCGCGTCATCAAGGCACGCTCGCGTCATCAAGGCACGCTCGCGTCATCAAGGCACGCTCGCGTCATCAAGGCACGCTCGCGTCATCAAAGCCCGCTCGCGTCATCAAGGCACGCTCGCGTCATCAAGGCACGCTCGCGTCATCAAGGCACGCTCGCGTCATCAAAGCCCGCTCGCGTCATCAAGGCACGCTCGCGTCATCAAGGCACGCTCGCGTCATCAAGGCACGCTCGCGTCATCAAGGCACGCTCGCGTCATCAAAGCCCGCTCGCGTCATCAAGGCACGCTCGCGTCATCAAGGCACGCTCGCGTCATCAAGGCACGCTCGCGTCATCAAAGCCCGCTCGCGTCATCAAGGCACGCTCGCGTCATCAAGGCACGCTCGCGTCATCAAGGCACGCTCGCGTCATCAAAGCCCGCTCGCGTCATCAAGGCACGCTCGCGTCATCAAAGCCCGCTCGCGTCATCAAGGCACGCTCGCGTCATCAAGGCCCGCTCGCGTCATCAAGGCCCGCTCGCGTCATCAAGGCCCGCTCGCGTCATCAAGGCCCGCTCGCGTCATCAAGGCACGCTCGCGTCATCAAGGCACGCTCGCGTCATCAAGGCACGCTCGCGTCATCAAGGCCCGCTCGCGTCATCAAGGCCCGCTCGCGTCATCAAGGCCCGCTCGCGTCATCAAGGCCCGCTCGCGTCATCAAGGCCCGCTCGCGTCATCAAGGCCCGCTCGCGTCATCAAGGCCCGCTCGCGTCATCAAGGCACGCTCGCGTCATCAAGGCCCGCTCGCGTCATCAAGGCACGCTCGCGTCATCAAGGCCCGCTCGCGTCATCAAGGCCCGCTCGCGTCATCAAGGCACGCTCGCGTCATCAAGGCACGCTCGCGTCATCAAGGCCCGCTCGCGTCATCAAGGCCCGCTCGCGTCATCAAGGCCCGCTCGCGTCATCAAGGCACGCTCGCGTCATCAAGGCCCGCTCGCGTCATCAAGGCACGCTCGCGTCATCAAGGCCCGCTCGCGTCATCAAGGCACGCTCGCGTCATCAAGGCACGCTCGCGTCATCAAGGCACGCTCGCGTTATCAAGGCACGCTCGCGTCATCAAGGCACGCTCGCGTCATCAAGGCACGCTCGCGTCATCAAGGCACGCTTTTATATTAGGGTACACGCATCAGCCACGTGCACGCACACACAAGCACGCGCACATGTGTGCGTAGGTGCTTGACGCGGAACAGGAAACAAGAATAAAGGCGTAGTGCTTCCGCTGCTTCAGTTGATGCCTGGAGGCTTGATGCATTGCCCAGACTGAATGCTTGATGCACTGCTAGCCTGGAGACTTGATGCACTGCCTAGACTAGAGGCTTGATGCACCGCCAGACTGGAGGCTTGATGCACCGCCAGACTGGAGGCTTGATGCACCGCCAGCCTGGAGGTTTGATGCACTGCCAGCCTGGAGGTTTGATGCACCGCCAGCCTGGAGGTTCGATGCACAGCCAGCCTGGAGGTTCGATGCACCGCCAGCCAGGAGGCTCGATGCACCGCCAGCCTGGAGGCTTGATGCACCGCCAGCCTGGAGGCTTGATGCACCGCCAGCCTGGAGGCTTGATGCATTGCCCAGCCTGGAGGCTTGATGCATTGCCCAGCCTGGAGGCTTGATGCATTGCCCAGCCTGGAGGCTTGATGCATTGCCCAGACTGGAGGCTTGATGCATTGCCCAGACTGGAGGCTTGATGCACCGCCAGACTGGAGGCTTGATGCACCGCCAGACTGGAGGCTTGATGCACCGCCAGACTGGAGGCTTGATGCACCGCCAGCCTGGAGGTTGGATGCACCGCCAGCCTGGAGGTTTGATGCACCGCCAGACTGGAGGCTTGATGCACCGCCAGCCTGGAGGCTTGATGCACCGCCAGACTGGAGGCTTGATGCACCGCCAGACTGGAGGCTTGATGCACCGCCAGACTGGAGGCTTGATGCACCGCCAGACTGGAGGCTTGATGCACCGCCAGACTGGAGGCTTGATGCACCGCCAGACTGGAGGCTTGATGCACCGCCAGACTGGAGGCTTGATGCACCGCCAGCCTGGAGGCTTGATGCACCGCCAGCCTGGAGGCTTGATGCACCGCCAGCCTGGAGGCTTGATGCACCGCCAGCCTGGAGGCTTGATGCACCGCCAGACTGGAGGCTTGATGCACCGCCAGCCTGGAGGCTTGATGCACCGCCAGCCTGGAGGCTTGATGCACCGCCAGCCTGGAGGTTGGATGCACCGCCAGCCTGGAGGCTTGATGCACCGCCAGCCTGGAGGCTTGATGCACCGCCAGACTGGAGGCTTGATGCACCGCCAGCCTGGAGGCTTGATGCACCGCCAGCCTGGAGGCTTGATGCACCGCCAGACTGGAGGCTTGATGCACCGCCAGACTGGAGGCTTGATGCACCGCCAGCCTGGAGGCTTGATGCACCGCCAGCCTGGAGGCTTGATGCACCGCCAGACTGGAGGCTTGATGCACCGCCAGACTGGAGGCTTGATGCACCGCCAGACTGGAGGCTTGATGCACCGCCAGCCTGGAGGTTGGATGCACCGCCAGCCTGGAGGTTGGATGCACCGCCAGCCTGGAGGTTGGATGCACCGCCAGACTGGAGGCTTGATGCACCGCCAGACTGGAGGCTTGATGCACCGCCAGCCTGGAGGTTTGATGCACCGCCAGCCTGGAGGCTTGATGCACCGCCAGCCTGGAGGCTTGATGCACCGCCAGCCTGGAGGCTTGATGCACCGCCAGCCTGGAGGCTTGATGCACCGCCAGCCTGGAGGCTTGATGCACCGCCAGCCTGGAGGCTTGATGCACCGCCAGCCTGGAGGCTTGATGCACTGCCAGCCTGGAGGCTTGATGCACCGCCAGCCTGGAGGCTTGATGCACCGCCAGCCTGGAGGCTTGATGCACCGCCAGCCTGGAGGCTTGATGCACCGCCAGCCTGGAGGCTTGATGCACCGCCAGCCTGGAGGCTTGATGCACCGCCAGCCTGGAGGCTTGATGCACTGCCAGCCTGGAGGCTTGATGCACCGCCAGCCTGGAGGCTTGATGCACCGCCAGCCTGGAGGCTTGATGCACCGCCAGCCTGGAGGCTTGATGCACTGCCAGCCTGGAGGCTTGATGCACCGCCAGCCTGGAGGCTTGATGCACCGCCAGCCTGGAGGCTTGATGCACCGCCAGCCTGGAGGCTTGATGCACCGCCAGCCTGGAGGCTTGATGCACCGCCAGCCTGGAGGCTTGATGCACCGCCAGCCTAGAGGCTGATGCACTGCCAGCATCAAAACAAGCGGCAGGCACACCATGCGACTGCGGAGTTAGAGTCACGTGATGGGCGCAGCGAGGTTTGCGTTAAGAAAAAACGCTGAATAAGAACCAAAAAATTCTCCTAAAAACCTACCCTCGAGTGAACTTTTTTCTTGCGTTTTGAAGAGCTTCTCGAGGATTTTCAAAGACCCCCTGAGGTGAGGTGGCGTTCGTGCTGGAAATGACTGGAAATAATGCGACTGGAAATGACCGACTGGAAATTATGTGACTGGGAAGTATGGGACTGAAATTGACCGACTGGAAATTATGCGACTGGAAATTATGGGACTGGAAATTATGGGACTGGAAATTATGGGACTGAAATTGACCGACTAGAAATTATGCGACTGGAAATTATGGGACTGGAAATTATGGGACTGGAAATGACCGACTGGAAATTACGGGACTGGAAATGACCGACTGGAAATTATGCGACTTGAAATGACAGGAATGACAGTTCGGCAGACTCATTGCTAACCTTGACGGCGAGAGCAGATTACTGTAGCTACACTTACAAAATATACTCTCAACGCACATGTTTGGCGAACAGATAAGGACAATACCCACTGAACTAGCAAAGCAGCACCTAGCAAGCTCGCATGAGCTATCTAGCAGCTGGTCTGCGAGACTGAAAGATAGGAATAGCATAGTCACCTCGCATGCTAGATGCCAGATAACACGTGCGAGTTCAGTGTGAAGGCAACGGCTCGCCATAGTGCTGTTTCTACCTACCAGTCTCGCATACCGTCTGCTAGATAGCTCATGCGAGCTTGCTAGATGCAGCTTTGATACCTCTGAGTGAAATGGGCCTAAGCGTGATAAACTTCTACTTTTCGGAGGGCTCGTATCGTAGAGGATCGGTCACATCTCTGTGAACTACCCTCATTAGAGCAGTCAACTGTGAGCGAACTTTTTCCTACATTGTAGTACACATCGCTAGGGCACACGTGGCATCCGTGCCCGGTGTGCCCGATGATAAGGCACACCAGGCATTTTACGGCACTTTCGATACTCCGCCACACTCCGACGGAACAGCGCGTTGTTTTGTTCTGGTGCTGGACTGGCGCAGGTTGTTGGTGTGCAGCGATATGCATCAGCTATTTGTGACCATGCAGCTGCAGCAGCAGCAGCAGCTGCTATATCTGCGTCAGTAACGGTAGCTCCAGATGCAGCGATAATTACGGCTACAGCAGCTATACCTGCAGCAACAGTTACAGCTGCATAAACAGTTACAGCTGCAGCAACAGTTACAGCTGCAGCAACAGTTACAGCTGCAGCAACAGTTACAGCTGCAGCAACAGTTACAGCTGCAGCAACAGTTACAGCTGCAGCAACAGTTACAGCTGCAGCAACAGTTACAGCTGCAGCAACAGTTACAGCTGCAGCAACAGTTACAGCTGCAGCAACAGTTACAGCTGCAGCAACAGTTACAGCTGCAGCAACAGTTACAGCTGCAGCAACAGTTACAGCTGCAGCAACAGTTACAACTGCAGCAACAGTTACAGCTGCAACAACAGTTACAGCTGCAACAACAGTTACAACTGCAACAACAGTTACAACTGCAACAACAGTTACAGCTGCAACAACAGTTACAACTGCAACAACAGTTACAGCTGCAACAACAGTTACAGCTGCAACAACAGTTACAGCTGCAACAACAGTTACAGCTGCAACAACAGTTACAGCTGCAGCAACAGTTACAACTGCAGCAACAGTTACAGCTGCAGCAACAGTTACAGATGCAGCAACAGTTACAACTGCAGCAACAGTTACAGCTGCAACAACAGTTACAGCTGCAACAACAGTTACAGCTGCAACAACAGTTACAACTGCAGCAACGTTACAACTGCAGCAACAGTTACAACTGCAGCAACAGTTACAACTGCAGCAACAGTTACACTTGAAGCAGCTACACCTACAGCAGCCACAGCAACAGCAGTAGCTATACGTGCAGCAACAGCTGCAGCAGCTATACATGCAGCAAAAGCTACACCTACAGCTGCAGCAGCTATACATGCAGCAAAAGCTACACCTACAGCTGCAGCAGCTATACATGCAGCAGCAGCACTTGGCACAGCATGCGACCTTGACAGCAACAATGCCCACGAGAATGAGTCACAACTTCACAAGCCAAAGACTATGCCGGAAAATTTATAAATAAAATAATCCCTGCAAGCTTCCGGTTGATGATGCACACCTGAGTGCGTCAGTGTACAGTACTGCATGCGCACCGTGCTGAGTTGTTTAGTCATCGTAATTAATGAGTGAATTAATTAATTATCGCTAATGGGATCCCCTTACTGCACACGGTGCGAGCATTTGTATTCACCCAAGTAAGTCATTATTGCTAATTGCTAAATCAGAAATCTGTTAATTTATAGTTCTATGTAATAGTTCCCGTGACACATTCCACATTCTTTACCGTAAAAATTACACAATCTGTACCGTGACACATTCTTGAGAACATTCAAGCTCACATTATCAAGGTCATATTCACGATCCTGTTATGTATTTATTATTGAATTTTATAACAATGTCAATGTAATATTATTAAATATTTTGGAAATATAATTGGCATCATTTAAATATCGCGTGACTTGGAGTATTCAAATCGAAGTGAGCTCTTTCGCGCAGCAAGCACTGTTTTTTTTACCGCAGCAACTAAAGGAAGCCAAGCAAGGAGATGCTATTTTTCTGACCTACCCTACGATTTCCCTCCCCTCACTCCTCCCCCCTTTCCCAATAACGCCTAGAGTGCTGGAAGAGACCAGGTCACGGTTATGTACAAGTTTTTTCTTTAGCGTAGACACTACGTTAACCAACTGAAGGCAAACAAGCTTTTGGTGTGGATTTCGCAATCAAAAAAGGCGCTGTTTTGTCTCGTGTAGAACTACGCGACCCTACATGCGAGGAAGATGTGCAGAGTAGAAGTTAATCTCAGCCCATACGATGTCGCAATAAGATATACAATAACTGGGACCATATTTTGACGTTTGCATAAGATAAAATAGAACTGGGACCAATAGAACCAAGACCATATTTTGACGTTTGTCTAAAGATGAAGTAGAACTGGGACCAATAGAACCAAGACCATATTTTGACGTTTGTCTAAAGATGAAGTAGAAATGGGACCAATAGAACCAAGACCATATTTTGACGTTTGTCTAAAGATGAAATAGAACTGGGACCAATAGAACCAAGACCATATTTTGACGTTTGCCTAAGATGAAGTATAACTAAGACACACAGCACACACCTACACGCAGCGCTGCCTGTTTACAGCACTTGCCGAGGGCCGGAGGGGCCGTGCTCTTCTCAGGCTAAATGTTGCCGCAACTGTTTGCCTAGAAACATCTGCTCGCCTATGGAGTAAAAACTGTAAACCGCTGCGTAAACACAACTTTCTTTTTATGGGATTCAAGTCCTGAATAAAATTAACACGTCGAATTCACATCCCGAATGGAATCAGCACATGGAATTCACGTGACGTATGAAATTCGCACATGGAATTCACACATGGAATTCACGTCCGGTCACATTCCTCCATTAGTAGATCGAACATCAAATAAGTATAATATTATTAATAACAATATATTATTAATATACACAATAATATATTTTATATATATACAATACACAATAATACAAAATAAAAAACAATTAGCATATGTATAATATGAATAAAATATAATAAAATAAGTGCGGCACATAAGGCTCGCAACAAAGCGGACGGCCGTGGAGCAGCGCTGCAAACAGCGCTGAAGAGTGCTCGCAAAGTCTATTTATCATCGATGAACAAGCAGCGTGAACTGATACGTGCTAATACTACTAATGGCTTGTACTATAACACGTACTACAGATGTACGTGTACTTTACAGTTGCAGTTCTTATACCACACGTGGCGGGAGTGGGCACACCGAACGTACGTACGGTCTTATATACATACTAGAAAGAAATAAAAACAGTTTATTTACAATAAAGTATTCTACAGCGATGTGTTGATGGTGCTTGCCGGCTTGCTGGTGCGTCGAAACCTCGACGTCACCATGTGACGCGTGACGTCACTACACGACACGTGACGTCACCACACGACACGTGACGTCACCATACGACACGTGACGTCACCACACGACACGTGGCGTCACCACACGACACGTGACGTCACCACACGACACGTGGCGTCACCACACGACACGTAACGTCACCACACGACACGTGACGTCACCACACGACACGTGACGTCACCACACGACACGTGACGTCACCACACGACACGTGACGTCACCACACGACACGTAACGTCACCACACGACACGTGACGTCACCACACGACACGTGACGTCACCACACGACACGTAACGTCACCACACGACACGTGACGTCACCACACGACACGTGACGTCACCACACGACACGTGACGTCACCACACGACACGTAACGTCACCACACGACACGTGACGTCACCACACGACACGTGACGTCACCACACGACACGTAACGTCACCACACGACACGTGACGTCACCACACGACACGTGACGTCACCACACGACACGTGACGTCACCACACGACACGTAACGTCACCACACGACACGTGACGTCACCACACGACACGTAACGTCACCACACGACACGTGACGTCACCACACGACACGTGACGTCACCACACGACACGTAACGTCACCACACGACACGTGACGTCACCACACGACACGTAACGTCACCACACGACGCGTGACGTCACCACACGACACGTGACGTCACCACACGACACGTAACGTCACCACACGACACGTAACGTCACCACACGACACGTGACGTCACCACACGACACGTAACGTCACCACACGACGCGTGACGTCACTACACGACGCGTGACGTCACCACACGACACGTAACGTCACCACACGACGCGTAACGTCACCACACGACGCGTAACGTCACCACACGACGCGTGACGTCACCACACGACACGTGACGTCACCACACGACGCGTGACGTCACCACACGACACGTAACGTCACCACACGACACGTAACGTCACCACACGACACGTAACGTCACCACACGACACGTAACGTCACCACACGACACGTAACGTCACCACACGACGCGTGACGTCACCACACGACGCGTGACGTCACCACACGACACGTAACGTCACCACACGACACGTAACGTCACCACACGACACGTAACGTCACCACACGACACGTAACGTCACCACACGACACGTAACGTCACACGACACGTGACGTCACCACACGACACCTGACGTCACCACGCGACACGTAACGTCACGACACGTAACGTCACCACACGGCACGTAACGTCACCACACGAAGCGTGACGTCACCACACGACACGTAACGTCACCACACGACACGTAACGTCACCACACGACACGTAACGTCACCACACGACACGTAACGTCACCACACGACACGTAACGTCACCACACGACACGTAACGTCACCACACGACACGTAACGTCACCACACGACACGTAACGTCACACGACACGTGACGTCACCACACGACACGTAACGTCACCACACGACACGTAACGTCACCACACGACACGTAACGTCACCACACGACACGTAACGTCACCACACGACACGTAACGTCACCACACGACACGTGACGTCACCACACGACACGTGACGTCACCGCACGACACGTGACGTCACCGCACGACACGTGACGTCACCACACGACACGTGACGTCACCACACGACACGTGACGTCACCGCACGACACGTGACGTCACCACACGACACGTGACGTCACCACACGACACGTGACGTCACCACACGACACGTGACGTCACCACACGACACGTGACGTCACCGCACGACACGTGACGTCACCACACGACACGTGACGTCACCACACGACACGTGACGTCACCGCACGACACGTGACGTCACCACACGACACGTGACGTCACCACACGACACGTGACGTCACCACACGACACGTGACGTCACCACACGACACGTGACGTCACCACACACCAAGACGCTAGAGTGCTTACATGCGCAGAATCGCAGAAATGAGCACAAAGCACAGCTCATCGCAACAAAGACAAAGCAGATAAATGATAAACAACAAAAAACAAGCCACAGGGACGCCACGCCTAAATCGAACAACACGCGTTACGCACCATCAGCAGGACCAATTTTACGTATCTAGTGTACTCGATTAAGAACCAATTCCTCACTAATGCAATTGAAATGACGTACCAACGTACGCAACACTGCGAAAACACTCAAGAATACGTAAACAAAATTAAATTCAAGTGTAAAAAATTGCATCCAAGCATAAGAAAATTCAGTTCAATCGTAAACAAAAAATTAATGAGGCACATAAAAAATTGAATTCAAGCGTGAAAAATATCCAGTTCAAGCGCGAAAAGAATTAAATTCAAGCGTAAAAATTCTATCAAGTCCAAAACCTGAGGTGCCACACAGAAAGGCTGCCACGTGCGGCACAGGAGACGCTCAGAAGCAGGAGTGGACGAGCACAACTTTCCCGTCGCAATCCAGAGCGGCGGGAGGAGGGAAAGTGGTGGAGAGCTACGGGTGGGGCAACGGGGTGATGGTGGATAGGGGGGTGATGGTGGATAGGGGGGTGATGGTGGATAGGGAGGTGATGGTGGAAAGGACGGGGGATGATGGTAAGGGGTGTAGTGTACAGCGAAGAAAAAGGAAGTGCAGGAACTGGACGAAGACAAAGGGGGGTGTAGTAACCGTACGAAGAAAAAGGAAGTGCAGGAACTGGACGAAGGAAAAGGAAGTGCAGGAACTGGACGAAGACAAAGGGGGGGGGTAGTAACCGTACGAAGAAAAAGGAAGTGCAGGAACTGGACGAAGGAAAAGGAAGTGCAGGAACTGGACGAAGACAAAGGGGGGTGTAGTAACCGTACGAAGAAAAAGGAAGTGCAGGAACTGGACGAAGGAAAAGGAAGTGCAGGAACTGGACGAAGACAAAGGGGGGGTAGTAACCGTACGAAGAAAAAGGAAGTGCAGGAACTGGACGAAGGAAAAGGAAGTGCAGGAACTGGACGAAGACAAAGGGGGGGTAGTAACCGTACGAAGAAAAAGGAAGTGCAGGAACTAGACGCAGAAAAAGGAAGTACAATAGTTGGATGAAGAAAAAAGGGGGAATGCAGTGACTGGAAAAAGCTAAGGGGGCAAGTAATGACACGACAAAAACATCAGGAAGCAGCGTATGCAGCGTACACACACACACGCACGCTGGCCCCCAGGAAGAAGTCGGACGTGTGAGCAGAAAGAGCACAAATGCGCTCGTGTCCACACGCCTGCGCTAACACGCGCGTGAACATCGAGCTGATCTCTCTACACAGGAAGTAAGACGATCTGACCACGCGTTCCGGCAGCTTCGGGTAGCTCAAAAATGAGGCGGAAACGTAAAACTCTCACAAATGTAATACGTTTTTGTTTTACATGCATAGACACCCCCACACGCCGAGGTAAAATGCATAACTTTTAGAGCGACCAGCACGCCTGCATGTCTCGTGAAGGCCCGGGTTCGATCCTAGTCTAACTCACGCGGTTTTCACAAGAGTAGGCGCAGCTACTCCGGTGATTATTGCAAATAGAGAAGATGGGTGAAAGTAGTAAAAAGGAAGCTCCTACTCATCGAGCTTGCGCTCCACTAACTTAATCTTGTCTCCTTGAACTAAGAAGCTGAGATTTTTTTTTATAAGAGTGAAATATTGAAGTAAACCATAAAGATGATGGAGCAGCAAGCCGACAGTGCGTGCTGCTGGTAATATAGGACAAGCTGTCAAGTTTTCAACTTCAATACTAAACATTTCCCCCCCAGGGAGCACTGATTCCCATGGAAACGATGGTTGTATCCCCCTGAGAAAAATAGCTCGGAACCTTAAATTTCCACCAGCGACCATCAATTCCCATGGAGACAATGGCGGCATCCTCCTGAGGGGAATAGCTCGGGACCTCACATTTCACCCCAGGGAGCGGTGACACAAAGGTTGCATTCCCCTGAGGGGAATAACATTCAGAAGATCGCAAAGAAAAATCAGACCGTTAAATCGAAGGTAGCATAAAAATAGCAAACCCGGCCCGTCCAGAACAAATGTGTCAGTAATGACACCACCTGTTGCGTGGTGACCCCGCTACACCCGTAAATTAACCCTATAACAACCAAATTTTTGGGGTCTTGAGCGAAACATTACGGTAATTTATCTTGAATGATCACAAATGGAACCCAGTAAATATGAACTTTTCATAGAAGTATTCAGAAAAAAGCGCGAAGCGAGTGATTTCCTAGCGTCCTTCAGAAAGGACGGGGGTCGATATAGAGTTAAATGCCTTCGGTGGCAAGCAGACCGTGGCGCATATATGGCATGAAATATATAAACACTAGCAGGCCGTGACGTATATATGGCATGAAATATATACTCTATAAACACAAGCAGGCCGTGGCATATATATGGTATAAAAATAACGACATTAATTTGACATTAGCTCAAAACTACGCGCTCGGCTTGTTCAGCGAGTTCTGTTCACTGACATATAAGCCTTCCAATCGAAAGGATTCAGCGGTGACAAAAATCTTCGCTCGACGTCACAAGTACTTGCAGCAGCATATCGCCCGGACGTGCTTATCTATGTCAACGAAATCGTGAGCGTGAGTACTAACTGAACACTAAAACACGCACACGTTCAAGCACGTATACATTAATTGCACACACATGCGTGTGCAGACGCACGCACACATACTTGCGCACACACACGATCACGTGCACAATCACGTACACACACACATGTTCACGTGCACACTCACGTACACACACACATGTTCACGTGCACACTCACGTACACACACACCCTCACGTTCACATGCACACGCGCACACATACGAGCACACGCACAATCACGTGCACACACGCACACACGTTCACGTACACACGTTCACGTGCACACGTGCAGCAGAGACCGGCCCCACGTACAGAGCTGGGGGCGCCCACGACTCCGCCGCGCTGCGAGCCGCAGAAATGGAAAGCCGCGCTGGCCAGCGCCGTGTCGAGGTTGTCTTCCCCCATCTCCTCCATCCCCTCCTCTTCCCCCATCGCCCCTCTGCTTACTAGGTCACCTGGACGCACACTGCGACCTCGTCCTGCCTTCACCTGCATACCTGAGCACCGCCATCACTCCTGCGGCCTCCATCACCCCCCCATGCAGCCTCCATCACCTTCTCTAGAGCTATCATCTCCTCCAGCCACCACCGTCATCTCTTACTGCTCCATCACCTTCCTGCAGCCACCATCACCTATAGCCACCATCACCTATAGCCACCATCACCTACAGCCACCATCACCTACAGCCACCATCACCTACAGCCACCATCACCTACAGCCACCATCACCTACAGCCACCATCACCTACAGCCACCATCACCTACAGCCACCATCACCTACAGCCACCATCACCTACAGCCACCATCACCTACAGCCACCATCACCTACAGCCACCATCACCTACAGCCACCATCACCTACAGCCACCATCACCTACAGCCACCATCACCTACAGCCACCATCACCTACAGCCACCATCACCTACAGCCACCATCACCTACAGCCACCATCACCTACAGCCACCATCACCTACAGCCACCATCACCTACAGCCACCATCACCTACAGCCACCATCAGCTACAGCCACCATCAGCTACAGCCACCATCACCTACAGCCACCATCACCTACAGCCACCATCACCTACAGCCACCATCACCTACAGCCACCATCACCTACAGCCACCATCACCTACAGCCACCATCACCTACAGCCACCATCACCTACAGCCACCATCACCTACAGCCACCATCACCTACAGCCACCATCACCTACAGCCACCATCACCTACAGCCACCATCACCTACAGCCACCATCACCTACAGCCACCATCACCTACAGCCACCATCACCTCCTGCAGCCACCATCATCTCCTGCAGCCACCATCACCTACAGCCACCATCACCTACAGCCACCATCACCTACAGCCACCATCACCTACAGCCACCATCACCTACAGCCACCATCACCTCCTGCAGCCACCATCACCTCCTGCAGCCACCATCACCTACAGCCACCATCACACGACCCTCACTGGAAGAGGCACATTCACGGCTCAAGGAAGGCAGACAAGCTAATCACATCGCCCTCACACACAGCCGACCTATCGAGAGTCGTAGTTTACGGCGGCGACAGCTGATGGTCAACGATAAAAGTAACCGGTAATTGTGCGTCGTTAATCAAGGAACGATTCATTAGAGCGGCTTATCAGCTGAGAATTAATGATTTATAATTAATAATTATAATGATTTATAATTGACGGGAAAATACGCATGTGTCTAACTGAGGCACAGCGGGCGACACTCTCGCCTGTCACTGGCGGACACCGAAGTAGTTTCGAGCAGAAAATGAGCAAAAAGCTGAAATTAAAAAATGAGCAAAAAGCTAAAATTAAAAAATGAGCAAAAAGCTAAAATTGAAAAATGAGCAAAAAGCTAAAATTAAAAAATGAGCAAAACGCTAAAATTAAAAAATGAGCAAAAAACTAAAATTACACACGAGCAACAAGCTAAAATTACACACGAGCAGCAAGCTAAAATTGAACACAAGCAAAAAGCTAAAATTAAAAATAGGCAAAATCTAAAATACTTGATAACGAAGGAAACGACAGCCGTGCTAGATATGCCAGCTGCATCACACTCCGTAGAGCGAACGAGTATTTCTAAAGCCTCGAGGACTTTCACCTAAAATTAGAACGTACCAAAAAATTGTTGGCTGCATGCTGAATTTAATTCTCCGTACATGCCCCACTAAAAATCTACAAGAGGTGCGTCACCGGCCGGCAACTCGGCGGCGACACAGGCAACAGGTAGCCGCACCCTGGCAAGTTGACAGCTCTGCGCTGCAGCGGAATTACTTCCAGCCGACGGGCGCCACCAGCCGACGGGCGCCACCAGCCGACGGGCGCCACCAGCCGACGGGCGCCACCAGCCGACGGGCGCCACCAGCCGACGGGCGCCACCAACCGACGGGCGCCACCAGCCGACGGGCGCCACCAACCGACGGGCGCCACCAACCGACGGGCGCCACCAACCGACGGGCGCCACCAACCGACGGGCGCCACCAGCCGACGGGCGCCACCAGCCGACGGGCGCCACCAGCCGACGGGCGCCACCAGCCGACGGGCGCCACCAGCCGACGGGCGCCACCAGCCGACGGGCGCCACCAGCCGACGGGCGCCACCAGCCGACGGGTCAGGTGGCCCTGACACGGAGCAGCGCCGCTTAACCTCTAGGAGATCAAGGCAGCGGGGGAGGGGGGAGAGGGGAAGCGAGAGGAAAGGGGAGAAGAGAGAGGAGAGGGGAAGAGAGAGGAGAGGGGAAGAGAGAGGAGAGGGGAAGAGAGAGGAGAGGGGAAGAGAGAGGAGAGGGGAAGAGGGAGGGAGGTGGGGAGAAAAGAGAGGAGAAGAGGAAAGGGGGTGGTGGGGGTTTAGCAGGTGGAAGTGAAGAGAAGCCAACACCGTAAAAAAAAATTCTATATCAACTCTGTAATTACAACGAAAAATTTAAGGAACAAATCGATAGTAGCTCGGCAACAGGTGAGTCTCAAATCTATCAGCCCTTCAAGGGGGTCCTCCGAGGCCCCTTTTCTCGCCGATGGTCATTTTTCATGTTTTTGTTAGAAAAGGACCCTTAGGTCCCTAGGACCCTTAGGTCCCTAGGACCCTTAGGTCCCTAGGACCCTTAGGTCCCTAGGACCCTTAGGTCCCTAGGACCCTTAGGTCCCTAGGACCCTTAGGTCCCTAGGACCCTTAGGTCCCTAGGACCCTTAGGTCCCTAGGACCCTTAGGTCCCTAGGACCCTTAGGTCCCTAGGACCCTTAGGTCCCTAGGACCCTTAGGTCCCTAGGACCCTTAGGTCCCTAGGACCCTTAGGTCCCTAGGACCCTTAGGTCCCTAGGACCCTTAGGTCCCTAGGACCCTTAGGTCCCTAGGACCCTTAGGTCCCTAGGACCCTTAGGTCCCTAGGACCCTTAGGTCCCTAGGACCCTTAGGTCCCTAGGACCCTTAGGTCCCTAGGACCCTTAGGTCCCTAGGACCCTTAGGTCCCTAGGACCCTTAGGTCCCTAGGACCCTTAGGTCCCTAGGACCCTTAGGTCCCTAGGACCCTTAGGTCCCTAGGACCCTTAGGTCCCTAGGACCCTTAGGTCCCTAGGACCCTTAGGTCCCTAGGACCCTTAGGTCCCTAGGACCCTTAGGTCCCTAGGACCCTTAGGTCCCTAGGACCCTTAGGTCCCTAGGACCCTTAGGTCCCTAGGACCCTTAGGACCCTTAGGACCCTTAGGACCCTTAGGACCCTTAGGACCCTTAGGTCCTTAGGACCCTTAGGTCCTTAGGTCCTTAGGTCCTTAGGACCCTTAGGACCCTTAGGTCCTTAGGACCCTTAGGTCCTTAGGACCCTTAGGACCCTTAGGTCCTTAGGACCCTTAGGACCCTTAGGTCCTTAGGACCCTTAGGTCCTTAGGTCCTTAGGACCCTTAGGTCCTTAGGTCCTTAGGACCCTTAGGTCCTTAGGACCCTTAGGTCCTTAGGACCCTTAGGTCCTTAGGACCCTTAGGTCCTTAGGACCCTTAGGTCCCTTAGGACCTTAGGACCTTAGGTCCTTAGGACCCTTAGGTCCCTTAGGACCTTAGGACCTTAGGTCCTTAGGTCCTTAGGACCCTTAGGTCCTTAGGACCCTTAGGTCCTTAGGACCCTTAGGTCCTTAGGACCCTTAGGTCCTTAGGACCCTTAGGTCCTTAGGACCCTTAGGTCCTTAGGACCCTTAGGTCCTTAGGACCCTTAGGTCCTTAGGACCCTTAGGTCCTTAGGACCCTTAGGTCCTTAGGACCCTTAGGTCCTTAGGACCCTTAGGTCCTTAGGACCCTTAGGTCCTTAGGACCCTTAGGTCCTTAGGACCCTTAGGTCCTTAGGACCCTTAGGTCCTTAGGACCCTTAGGTCCTTAGGTCCTTAGGACCCTTAGGTCCTTAGGTCCTTAGGACCCTTAGGTCCTTAGGTCCTTAGGACCCTTAGGTCCTTAGGACCCTTAGGCTATTCGGTCCTAAAATTTTATGGCGCTGCGGACAATAGACCCCCCCCAAGGGGGGGGGGGGGGGTAAGGGGATCAAAATCTCAAATTTTCGACCCCATTTCGACCCCATATAAAAAGAAAACAAAAGAAGAAATGGAAAATTTGCGAATGTACTTTTGTTAGATACGTTCCAAGGATTCTTAAACTGTCTGTTTTGTTTCTAGCATAAAAACTCAATGAGTTCTATTCTTTTGAAACATCAAAACCAGTCGACTAAAAACCAATGTCAAATTTTTTCAAAAACTAAGGTTTAAAATTTTTAATTCTTCTTTTTTTTTGTAAATTACAATTCACAGTGTGAATTTGATGTTATGCATGGAGATTATCGAAATAAAAATGAAAACAGCATTTAATTGCATAAATTTTATATTCTATTACATTTCAACAAAAAATTTTGTTTTTGGCCTATACTGTAAAGTTACATATTTTTAAAATTCAAAAGAATAGAAGTCATTGAGTTTTTATGCTAGGAAGAAAACAAAGACAGTTTTAGAATCCTTGGAACAATTCTAACAAACTGATAGCTTTCGATTTTCCAATTTGTACGTTGTCTTTTTTTTCCGCTAGTTCAAAACTAAAAAATTCGGTATATTTTAGGTATTGATCAAATATCGCATATATAAAAAAATTCAAACAGAAAATTCAGACCTAACAGTTTGTTTGCAATGTTACGAGGATTTCAAAACTGTCTGTGTATTTGTTCTAGCATAAAAGTTCCTTGACTTCTATTTTGAAAACATCCCAAAAATGAACCAAAAAACGAGTTAAAAAAAACCAAGGCCTAAATCAAAAAACTTTTCGTATAAAATATGTTTCTCTTGCAAAAATACATATAGTGGCCAAATTTCAGACCAATCGGATCAAAATTTAATTTTGACGGGAGGACCCCTTAACCCTCCACCCCCAAGTGAACTGTACGGTCTTCCTTCAAAAATAGCCCCTATATATTGTATTTCTTGTGAAATTAGTTCTCTGAAGTGTTTTTTGGACTGAACTGCCAAGTGGCAGTTCCATCCTCATCCTGATATCGATAAATATCTGGTGCTGGTGCCAGTTTAATTGGTGGTTGTGATAACGGTAACATGAGTAGAAAATGTGGACGTTAAAAGGTTAACGTCGGAATATTGTACTCGTTTTATCGTCATCACAACCACCGTCACTAAACTGGGGCCGGCATCAGGCAGTCACCGATACCAGGATGAGGTAGGGACTGCCACTTGGCAGTGAACCTCAAAGAGCACATTAGGGAACTAATTTAACGAGAAATACAATATGTTGAGGCTATTTTCGAAAGAGGACCGTTAAGTCCTCTCGGGCGTTGAAAGGTTAAGGGTTATTTTTGCTAAAGCGTGTTCCTTAAAGGGCTATATATATTTTCGTTAAAGGGTTATTTTCGAAAGAGGACCGTAGAGTCCTCTCGGGCGTACAAGGGTGAATTCACTATATAGAGGGGGACTTTTCCAGTTTGATGAATTGCCTCAAAAGAAATACATCAATGATGGAGCAAGGATGCCCCAGTGATTTACTTGAAGAATTTTTTCATTTACACCAAGTGAATTTTACCAATTACACAAAGTGTATTTTACCAATTACACAAAGTGAATTTTACCAATTACACAAAGTGAATTTTACCAATTACACGAAGTCAATTTCATCAATAGTAGTTAGTGACCGATTTGAAATATCAATCGAAGTTTGAGGGGATTCAACCCAAGGCGCCAGTAACGATGCATCGTTGCCGACCGAATGCATTATTCAAAAACGCTCAAAATGGTGCAAAAATATTTGACCTACACTTTTCTTCAGTCATGAACGAAGTGAGCCGAGCAGCATTAATTGCGTTTACTTTAGTGGTTGGTTTGTTTCTCTTACTCGCCCTCGTATCAATTCTAGCGAGCGTGATGTTATGGCGACAAAGTAGGAATTGGAAGTCTTCAGTTAACTCTCTAAAGCGACTCACACACAAGGGTCCTATCACACAGCTAGTTGAATAGAACCACGACACATCAAGCCTCTGTATAATACAGCACATAGAACACGGTACACCACAGCACATAGAACACGGTACAACACAGCACAAAGGCCACGGCTCAACAAAACACACAGGCGTTTGTAGAAACACAGCACAAAGGCCACAGCACAAAGGCCACAACACAGCCAGGCCAGCACAACACTACACACAGCCGGCACAATACAACACACAGCCGGCACAATACAACACACAGCCGGCACAACACAACTCACAGCCGGCACAACACAACTCACAGCCGGCACAACACAGCACACATGCCTCTGTGCACACAGCCACACAACTACCCACACCTCAACACAGGGCTGTGTGCACCAGAAGCCCACATCAGATCACACACACGCCACACAGCAGCACTGGCCACACACACGCCACACAGCGGAGAGGCTCGGCCGGCCGCGTTCTGGCGGCCCGAAAACGCAGCGTCCGCAACTTGACGCGGCACAAAGCGCGTCTGATGAAACGCGCGTCTCTTGCGCTCGTGCGTTGCTCAACAATGTAGGCGCGTCGGTCAGTGCATGCGCGTCCCGACGTTGCGTCACGACGCGCATACCGTGACTGGAGCGCTCGCTTTTTGTTAACACTCTATTCTTCATCTGGTCTGTTCGATCGAAGTGGAGTTTTCATTTCATTCGCTCTTTTCTTTGACACTTTATACTTCGTTTGGTCTGTTGTTCAAGTTATTGTGTTTTTTTTAAATTTGTTATGTACTCATGCATTCAAGCTCTTATACCCGCAGATATTCTTCCCATTTATTCACAAACACATTTTTCAATTTAACTTATTCATTATATGACTCATTTTTGTACTTTACCAAACGAAATTGAAGTCACAATTTCAATTTTACCTATTCATAAAACGACTCATTTTGTACAAGATCAAACCAATTCAAAGACACGATTTCAATTTAACCTCTTTATTAAGCGACTCATTCACGACTTGATCAACCCTAAGCTGTTTTAGAACTTAAGTCCCTCGAGAAGTCACGCGCTCCTTCAACGTTCACTGCGGTCGGAACTACAGTAATTTATTCATCGTTCATTAAAATATATGGCAATCATTCCCTCATATTCATCAGAGGGAATGATAATATTAAAATTCAAATGGACGAGCGAATAAGAAGGTAAGATTTATGAAACATTTGCGTGCAAGTTATGCAATCATGCAAACATGGGACACAGTTCTATATTCATGCCATCCGAGGTATCACAATCCTGATTGAAGAGCAGCGCAATCAAGATTGCATAGCAACTCCACATCAGCACGCCGTGAGGGCAGACATTGTCACGCTGTGGCCATTGACACGTGCACTCGTGAAGTCCACCTGCGTCCATGTGAAACAATATGATGAGTGCACATAAATATGTCCACATGACATGCATGACGTCCACACATGGCCTCGTAATACAACAATCTTCAAACATGACCTCGTGATCCAGCACGCAATTCAAACACGTCTACGTGACATGAACATGATGCTCACACACATGTTTGAACGACACAACAATGTTCAAACATGTCTACGTGACATAACATGACGTGACATATAACGTCCACACATGTCTACGTGACACAACATGATGTCCACACATGTCTACGCGGCATAAAATGGCGTCCACACATGTCTACGTGACACAACATGACGTCCACACATGTCTACGTGACATATAACGTCCACACATGTCTACGTGACACAACATGACGTCCACACATGTCTACGCGGCATAACATGGCGTCCACACATGTCTACGTAACACAACATGACGTCCACACATGTCAACATGACATAACATGACGTCCACACATGTCTACGTGACACAACATGATGTCTACACATGTCTACGTGACACAACATGGCATCCACACATGTCTACGTGACACAAAATGATGTCCACACATGTCTACGTGACACAACATGATCACACATGTCTACGTAACACAACATGACGTGCACACATGTCTACGTGACACAACATGATGTTCACTCATGTATACGTGACACAACATGATGTTCACTCATGTATACGTGGCATTACAATGTTCACATACGTCAACACAATCTGGAGAGCGTAGTTCCCACGGGAAGCTGTATGTTGCGTTCACGTTGTCTCTAGAGGTTCAGCCTAGTTCAGCAACATGCAACATTCGACACAGCACTGCAACGCAACATAGCAGCACGTTGACATAGATGCCATTTCGTTCTGAGTAAATTTATCGCAAGCAAGACCTGAAGAGCAGAGCGCACGATTTAGCATCGGGGCGGCGCAGATTAGCGTCGGCGCGGTGCAGCTTAGCATCGGGGCGGCGCAGCTTAGCGTCGGCGCGGTGCAGCTTAACGTCGGGGCGGCGCAGTTTAGCGTCGGCGCGATGCAGCTTAGCGTCGGCGCGGTGCAGCTTAGCGTCGGCGCGGTGCAGCTTAGCGTCGGCGCGGCGAAGCTTAACGTCGGCGCGGCGAAACTTAGCGTCGGCGCGGTGCAGCTAAGCTTCGCCACGCCGACGCTAAGCTTCGCCGCCCCGACGCTAAGCTGCACCGCGCCGACGCTAAACTGCGCCGCGCCGACGCTAAGCTGCGCCGCGCGGCGCAATTTAGCGCCGGCGCAGCGCAACATGACCGCCGGCCGGCCGAAGCATGACACTCGAAGCTCACTTTCATGTCCTCGGAAAGTAGGTCAAGAATTCCGCGGAGTGAACCAGAAGTGAAAGTGAGGAGGCGCGTCACTGCTGCAATGAAAGTAAAAGTTTTCTCGCGGCAACACCGCTACATTTTTATGCGAAAACAGTGAGTCAAACGAGGCTTTGGAGCATAAAACTTGCGAGAAACAGGCTGTCATAATTTGCCAACGTCATCATTCCAGAAAATATCTTGCAGAATATTTTCTAAGAATGCATTTTTTCAACATTTTCAAATGAACAGAAGGTTTCTTAGATTGCTTTTTTATATGAATACATATTTGTTAATAAATCATTGCACGCATTGAAGGTGGGAATTGTGACCAGCCATGACCTAAATTCCCCCTGATTTGATACCAGTTATAGAGGTACTATTACTAATTGCAACCAATTATTAAAATATTAAATGATTCTGTAAAGTAACAAAAAACAAACCCAAAATAACTCGAGTATTAAGCACAAATACTCTAATTCATTAAACACCATAACAACAATATCAAAAATAAATTACACCATTAGAAAGATGGCGAAACAGTATTTCAAATAGCACTCAAGTGTCGCAAACTGTACAGGTAAGTCGTGAAAAGATACTTACCACCCCATATCTATGAATAACAAAAACTACAGACCAATCAGCACCAAATTTGAACAATAACGTACCAGCGAGAGACGTTATTAAGCTGAGACCATAACCACGGTAGAGGAAACAAGGTAGGTTCAAACAAGTCATTTTTTCGTTGACGGTGTGTTTTTGCTGACGTCACGGCAACGAACCAATAGCAGCGCTCGTATTGCATCTGGTAGCACAGCTACCCCAAAATCTAGCTCCACTATTTGCCTAACGTCGTAGCGTTTTGGTGACCTCATAGAGTTTGTTTGAAATAAAGCCTTTCTAATGGCTAGCCGAACAAGAGGAGTTGTATTTTCTCCCATAGAAATTACCCTACCTTGTTTCCTCTACCGTGGTGTTTATCCATTCGTTTGGTGTCCGCTTCATGAGAAACAGCTTCTATGACTTTATTTGAAAGATGCTCAATGACCGTATCTGTGATACGAGTTTCACCAGTGCACAAGTACAGGAATATTGTAATGGCGGGTACTGTTGGGATGGATATATTTGTTTGTGGTCAATATCTTGAGATTTATTTATAGAAAACTATTGAATCCCGTTATTTTTGGCGGGTCGTGTATCCTAGCATCAAGTGATGCCAGCGTGTGACCCTCTCTGTACTCACGCTCCGTCGGCCCTGACCAGAGACGCTCAGCTGATGCATCATCCCCTAGGAACTCACCTGGAAGAAGAGATATTTCTTTAAAAAATATGTCACAATAAAATCCTCAAAATAAATTCCATTTCCCAATTGAATCTCAGCAATGAAAAATTACGGCACAGTAAAATCTGTAACAGACTGTACAACAAATACATAATTTATATAGTCTAAGAAAAATTGATAGAAAGTGATAGAAAAATCAGTATGAGTACAGATATGCCGGTTGCTGTAATAACGGTAGAAAATGCCGGTGGATGTAATAACGGTAGAATAATGCCGGTGGTTGTAATAACGGTAGAATAATGCCGGTGGTTGTGATACCGGTAAAAAATACCGGTGGTTGTAATACCGGTAAAAAATGCCGGTGGTTGTAATAACGGTAAAAAATGCCGGTGGTTGTTATACCGGTAGAATAATGCCGGTGGTTGTAATAACGGTAGAATAATGCCGGTGGTTGTAACAATGGTAGAAAAATGCCAGTTTTTGCAATAACCATAGAAAATGGCGACTTGAAAGGGTCAAGTTGACCTCAGAAATGCGACGAAATACGTAGGTGTCGAGACCACCGTTACGATTGCAAGGCGTACACGCTGTCTCCGTCATGCTTTCCATAGCGGTAACGCCGGCACTTCTTCAAGGCTAGCGCACCGCAAACGACCTCCCCTTTAGGGAGAGGGGGAAGGCCGAGGAAAAATTGAGGGAAGATGCAATGGTTCACATTCCAAGCCTCTATCCAGTAAATTTTGGATTAGGTTCGGAGATCCGAAACCTTTACCCAGAAATTGGTACGTCGTGTGTGCCGGACTACTCTTGAGGCCCAGGTCCTCCTACTATCGACGTCTGTGTTGTCTTAGTTAGTTGTGTTGGTTGTGCGCTCTTGGTGATGTTTACTACATCTCTGCCTCATGGCACAACACACACAAACGAGCAAGACTACAACCGACACACAATTGTTCATTTACCATCACCGGACACAGGGACTTCACCATAGTGAATCAACACTTTCAGTATTATGTAAATCAACACTTTCAGTATTATGTGAATCAACACTTTCACTATTATGTGAATCAACACTTCTACTATTCTGTGAATCAACACTTCCACTATTATGTGAATCAACACTTCCACTATTATGTGAATCAACACTTTCAGTATTATGTGAATCAACACTTTCACTATTATGTGAATCAACACTTCCACTATTATGTGAATCAACACTTTCACAATTATGTGAATCAACACTTTCACAATTATGTGAATCAACACTTTCACAATTATGTGAATCAACACTTCCACTATAATGTGAATCAAGAATTCCACTGTTATGTGAATCAAAACTTCCACTATCATGTGAATCAACACTTCCACTATATTGCTATTATTATTATTGCCTCTATAACTGACATCGAATTTAGGGAAATGTAGGTCATGTACAACACTGTTGTAAGCAAGAGTAACACTGTACACTCTGCAAGCAACAACGCTCCTACAATCCATGATCCCCACCGACTTTCACCCTTCACCGACACCTGACTCAGCTCTACGCACTACTCTACGTCTACAATCTTCCGTCCTAGTGAGCTGAATATACATGCTACAAGGTGCGGAGTCAATCATGCGATTTCGTTAAGACTGTGAAAGCCTAAATTGGAAAGTGGTTGAAGCCTAAATAGGTCACCAATCGGGAAGGACACCATCTCACCGATGTAATTTTTGAAAAAATAAATTAGTATTGATGTTTCCCAAATGCTTTGTCATGGATAAGAAGATGGTAGCAATAAATATTTTAAAAATACATCCGTCTCTTTTTGCCGTGCATATCACCAAAAAACACGATGGTGAAATTCAAAGACAAGAAAAAAGTTTCATTCAAGACGGCATGTAGCCACGCACGGATGACCATTCGCCCAGGTGTTCACATCTGAACAAAGCGGTACGTGTCATGGTCAACGTATGGTTCACGCTTTATCTATGTAGGTCAACATAAGGTTCCAATTGATCTATAGCAGAGGTTCTCAAGCAGGGGTAATTTTGTCCCTGGTTGAGGTAAATTTCTGCCTTATGTACTTAATTCATAAAGCCGAGGGGGTCAATGATGGGGGAAAGGTTGAGAATGGCTGATCTGTTACGCATGTTGTACACACATGGTTTTGACTTCATCTACTGTACGTTGGTAAACATATGGTGTCTAGACTCGACATGATTCGCGTACATTGTACAGCTCTGACTCAAATAAGATAGCATCGACACCTGCCATGCATTAGCACACCAACCCACTGTCCAAGCTAACCCACTGATACAGGTTTGTGATGTAGTCTAAGCAAACCAACCCACTGATACAGGTTTGTGATGTAGTCTAAGCAAACCAACCCACTGATACAGGTTTGTGATGTAGTCTAAGCAAACCAACCCACTGATACAGGTTTGTGATGTAGTCTAAGCAAACCAACCCACTGATACAGGTTTGTGATGTAGTCTAAGCAAACCAACCCACTGATGTAGGTTTATGTTATAGGCCAAGCCAACAAACCCACTAATGCAGGTTTATGTTGTAGTCCAAGAAGTACCAAGTGCTGGGAAAAATTAGGCTAAAGACAAGAACTGGTGTGTGAAAACAGTTGCTTGAGGCCGCTCTAAGAAGATGGGCTATAAAATGACTCACTAACCCCGACACGCTTTGGCTTGACAACGGTGACACACACACCACAGACCACACTACTTTACACACACAAAACGGCACATACCACAACACACACAAAACAACACAAGACACACACACAACACAACACACACACACACGGCAGAGGCGCGCAGCAGGTCAGGGACAGGAGCGTCAGCAGGGCGCGACCTACACGCTCCTGACAAGCGCCGCCTCCCCCCCCCCTCCCCCTCCAGCTGACGGCTGACGCTCTCTTGCTCCTGCTCACCTGCCCCTAATTATCCCCTGCTGTGTCATTTCTACTGAACTGCATCTAATAATTGACAGTATTAGATGGTCACCTGCTAATTATGAACTAATCTGCTGCTTCTACTGAACTGCTTCTATCATCAACTGTGCATTTAATTATCGACTGCGTATCTAATCATCAATTGTAGTAGATGCTCAACTGCATCTAATCATCAACTGTGCATTGGCTCAACTGCATACAATTAATTACTGCTCGGTCGCTTCTATTATTAAAGTGCATCCAGTTCTACGCGAACACCAAATACATTTTTTTCACCTTATTCATCTCGCCAGTGCCCTCACCCAGCAACTGGCAGCCATTCAGCGGCAGTTCCCATCTCTTCTACTTCTACGGAGCAGTTCATCTACCTATTTACCACATACCTAACTGTCATCTACTTCTCTACAGCCTCGCGTCTCCCGTGCGTAGGTAGATGTGAACCCGGCGCCCTTAGTGTGAGTCGAAGCTGAGGCCGGCGGCGCCCACACCTGAGGCCGGCGGCACCCACACCTGAGGCCGGCGGCACCCACAGCTGAGGCCGCCGGCACCCACAGCTGAGGCCGCCGGCACCCACAGCTGAGGCCGCCGGCACCCACAGCTGAGGCCGCCGGCACCCACAGCTGAGGCCGCCGGCACCCACAGCTGAGGCCGCCGGCACCCACAGCTGAGGCAGACGGCGCCCACAGCTGAGGCAGACGGCACCAACAGCTGAAGCAGACCGCACCAACAGCTGAAGCAGACCGCACCAACAGCTGAGGCAGACCGCACCAACAGGCGAGGCAGGCGGCGCCCACAGCTGAGGCAGGCGGCGCCCACAGCTGAGGCAGGCGGCGCCCACAGCTGAGGCAGGCGGCGCCCACAGCTGAGGCAGGCGGCGCCCACAGCTGAGGCAGGCGGCACCAACAGCTGAGGCCGGCGGCGCCCACAGCTGAGGCCGGCGGCGCCCACAGCTGAGGCCGGCGGCGCCCACAGCTGAGGCCGGCGGCGCCCACAGCTGAGGCCGGCGGCGCCCACAGCTGAGGCCGGCGGCGCCCACAGCTGAGGCCGGCGGCGCCCACAGCTGAGGCCGGCGGCGCCCACAGCTGAGGCCGGCGGCGCCCACAGCTGAGGCCGGCGGCGCCCACAGCTGAGGCCGGCGGCGCCCACAGCTGAGGCCGGCGGCGCCCACAGCTGAGGCCGGCGGCGCCCACAGCTGAGGCCGGCGGCGCCCACAGCTGAGGCCGGCGGCGCCCACAGCTGAGGCCGGCGGCGCCCACAGCTGAGGCAGGCGGCACCCACAGCTGAGGCAGGCGGCACCCACAGCTGAGGCAGGCGGCACCCACAGCTGAGGCAGGCGGCACCCACAGCTGAGGCAGGCGGCACCCACAGCTGAGGCAGGCGGCACCCACAGCTGAGGCAGGCGGCACCCACAGCTGAGGCAGGCGGCACCCACAGCTGAGGCAGGCGGCACCCACAGCTGAGGCAGGCGGCACCCACAGCTGAGGCAGGCGGCACCCACAGCCGAGGCAGGCGGCACCCACAGCCGAGGCAGGCGGCACCCACAGCCGAGGCAGGCGGCACCCACAGCCGAGGCAGGCGGCACCCACAGCTGAGGCAGGCGGCACCCACAGCCGAGGCAGGCGGCACCCACAGCCGAGGCAGGCGGCACCCACAGCCGAGGCAGGCGGCACCCACAGCCGAGGCAGGCGGCACCCACAGCCGAGGCAGGCGGCACCCACAGCCGAGGCAGGCGGCACCCACAGCCGAGGCAGGCGGCACCCACAGCCGAGGCAGGCGGCACCCACAGCTGAGGCAGGCGGCACCCACAGCTGAAGCAGGCGTCACCCACAGCTGAGGCAGGCGGCACCCACAGCCGAGGCAGGCGGCACCCACAGCCGAGGCAGGCGGCACCCACAGCCGAGGCAGGCGGCACCCACAGCCGAGGCAGGCGGCACCCACAGCCGAGGCAGGCGGCACCCACAGCCGAGGCAGGCGGCACCCACAGCCGAGGCAGGCGGCACCCACAGCCGAGGCAGGCGGCACCCACAGCCGAGGCATGCGGCACCAACAGCTGAGGCAGGCGGCACCCACAGCTGAGGCAGGCGACACATGGGAGCTGAGCTCCACACCTCATCAAAGCTCCAGTCAAAGTCAGCTGCGCTCGACAGATACAGCTGACGACAAGTCTCACTCCTTGCCCTCGCTGGTGCTGGTCCAGTGGTTATTGGAATGCAATCATTCTTGTTATTGTGTTGCTGGAACGTGGCGCTCCAGCTCTTGGTGTCGCTGGAATGTGGCACTGCAGTATTTGGAGGAGTTCATCTTGTTTTCATGTTACGAGAAAGTGGAGCTTTAGCTCTTGGGGCAGTTATTGTTATCACTGTACGGAAATATAAAGCTTCAGCTGATGGAATACTCTCAAGAAGGCACAAAATTCACAACACCAGCTCGTACTTAGCAGCTCCGAGACCCGTGGTCACTGTGACCGAGTGGTTAACAGCGCCCCCTTCATGGGAAGGTGTCGGGGGTTCAAATCCCGGCAGTGCCGCCCGGTGATTCTCCCCGTTGGGGAAAGAGAGAACCCAGCCACAATTCCCCACTCTACCCAGATGTCGGAATTGGGTACCGGCTTGACCGGGGTCATTGCGTCCTGGTGTTAGTTATAAGGCATTTGAAAAAACCAATGTTCAAGATGAAATGTATCCAGGCTTCATTGGCATAAAACATCCTTTTCGAAGGATCTCGCATGCTGGCGGGAGGAGGGAAGGAAGAAGGGGAGAAAAAGGGAACAATGCGCGAGGCAGTAAAGGGTGGGGGAGAAGGAAGAGCAACAACCATCGAGAAAAAAGATGAGTGGAAGAAGTAGAGCAGGAAAGTAGGAAAAAGAAGAGCAGAAGATTAGATTAGATTAGTCGTTAGTTTTAGCCTCCATACCCAGCAACAAATGCGATCCAAAGAGAGGAAGAAGGAAGGCACCATTTAGTATGGAGTTAAGGTAACGCGGAATCTACGCAGAAAGGCATAGAAACCGTAAATTGGGAAGGAAGATTATGAAACAAGATCAAAGTTGAAGAAGACAGTAGTAGGTGCTGAAAAACAGGACTGCAGTGAACCGAAAAAAGGTGGTCCTTAACATAACAAAAACATTTTATTTTAGCAAAAAGAAGGCCTACCTAACTCTCAGCTCGGGCCGAAGAGGAGAAGAGGAAGAGCATTGGCGAAAGAAAACTAGAATGGGAATAAAAGCGAAAATAGACGGAGTAGAGTAGAAAGAACATTAGAAAAGGTATAGAAGTATATGAAATGGAGGGAAAGATAGACAGAAGCAAACAATATACAGCATAGCAGCAGCAGGACACGCTCCCGTGAGCAGTGTGAAAGTGATCCCTGCTCACTTGCGCTTGTGAGCGTGAGCAAGGCGAACACGATCGTGTCTCGTCAGTCAAGTTGTCAGTCACGTGCGTTGTTACAACACGCGTACGCGCATAGGCGTGTCGTAGCGTCTAGCGCACATGGAACACTCGCCTTCACACGCACATGGAACATTCGCCTTCACACGCACATGGAACATTCGCCTTCACACGCACATGGAACATTCGCCTTCTGAGTGGCTCAAGTCTCCACACACGTACACACGCGCGCACACACACACGCAGCTCCGCAGCACGTCCACACTCGCATTGTTCACACCCAAGCCAAAAAATCTTCCACGTTTCACAAGCAGCCCGGGAACGCGGAAGGCAGAAACGTGTCGGCGGGAACAAAAGGCGCCGCGCCTCTCGGTCCAGTATTTCGCGCACGTTCTGGTCGATTAAAAGATATGAACACGGTAACTGAAGGTGTGAGGGTAACATGAACACGGTAACTGCAGGAGTGAGGGTAACATGAACACGGTAACTGAAGGTGTGAGGGTAACATGAACACGGTAACTGCAGGTGTGAGGGTAACATGAACACGGTAACTGCAGGTGTGAGGGTAACATGAACACGGTAACTGAAGGTGTGAGGGTAACATGAACACGGTAACTGCAGGTGTGAGGGTAACATGAACACGGTAACTGCAGGAGTGAGGGTAACATGAACACGGTAACTGCAGGAGTGAGGGTAACATGGACACGGTAACTGCAGGTGTGAGGGTAACATGAACACGGTAACTGCAGGTGTGAGGGTAACATGAACACGGTAACTGCAGGTGTGAGGGTAACATGAACACGGTAACTGCAGGTGTGAGGGTAACATGAACACGGTAACTGAAGGTGTGAGGGTAACATGAACACGGTAACTGCAGGTGTGAGGGTAACATGAACACGGTAACTGCAGGTGTGAGGGTAACATGAACACGGTAACTGCAGGTGTGAGGGTAACATGAACACGGTAACTGCAGGTGTGAGGGTAACATGAACACGGTAACTGAAGGTGTGAGGGTAACATGAACACGGTAACTGAAGGTGTGAGGGTAACATGAACACGGTAACTGAAGGTGTGAGGGTAACATGAACACGGTAACTGAAGGTGTGAGGGTAACATGAACACGGTAACTGAAGGTGTGAGGGTAACATGAACACGGTAACTGAAGGTGTGAGGGTAACATGAACACGGTAACTGCAGGTGTGAGGGTAACATGAACACGGTAACTGCAGGTGTGAGGGTAACATGAACACGGTAACTGCAGGTGTGAGGGTAACATGAACACGGTAACTGCAGGTGTGAGGGTAACATGAACACGGTAACTGAAGGTGTGAGGGTAACATGAACACGGTAACTGAAGGTGTGAGGGTAACATGAACACGGTAACTGAAGGTGTGAGGGTAACATGAACACGGTCACTGCAGGTGTGAGGGTAACATGAACACGGTAACTGCAGGTGTGAGGGTAATACGAACACGATAACAGCAGCCGACGTGTAGGAGAACACACAGAAGCGTGTGCTCAGAGGGGTGTAACTTCTCACCTAATAACAAAGTTTGCCCTCTCTTTCAGCTCGAGCGTTCCTGACCAACACCGTAAGTCACAACGAATATTTAACAGTAGATTACATAACAATTTAATTCAGACCTATCCTAACACGAGGGCAAAACATTGCTCCCATCATTCGTGTACTACCGCGGGCGGTAGTACACCTGTAACGGGCGGTAGTACACCTGTAACGGGCGGTAGTACACCTGTAACTGGCGGTAGTACACCTGTAACGGGCGGTAGTACACCTGTAACGGGCGCTAGTACACCTGTAACGGGCGGTAGTACACCTGTAACGGGCGGTAGTACACCTGTAACGGGCGGTAGTACACCTGTAACGGGTGTTAGTACACCTGTAATGGGCGTTAGCACACCTGTAACGGGCGTTAGCACACCTGTAACGGGCGTTAGCACACCTGTAACGGGCGTCAGTACGCCTGTAATGGGCGGTAGTACACCTGTAACGGGCGGTAGTACACCTGTAACGGGCGGTAGTACACCTGTAACGGGCGGTAGTACACCTGTAACGGGCGGTAGTACACCTGTAACGGGCGGTAGTACACCTGTAACGGGCGGTAGTACACCTGTAACGGGCGGTAGTACACCTGTAACGGGCGGTAGTACACCTGTAACGGGCGGTAGTACACCTGTAACGGGCGGTAGTACACCTGTAACGGGCGGTAGTACACCTGTAACGGGCCGTAGTACACCTGTAACGGGCGGTAGTACACCTGTACCGGGCGGTAGTACACCTGTAACGGGCGGTAGTACACCTGTAACGGGCGGTAGTACACCTGTACCGGGCGGTAGTACACCTGTACCGGGCGTTAGCCCACCTGTACCAGGCGTTAGCACACCTGTAACGGGCGTCAGCACACATGTGATGGGCAGAAATGGTACACCTGTAACGGTTTGCGCCGGCAAGTCCCCAGCACAAAGCCACTTCCTCCCCAGTCATCACCCACTTTCATCACCCCACATCCAGGAGACGAGGCGCTCCACTTTCTTCCCACACTTCCCTCGCTCTTCCTTCCACTTTCACTTTCTTCACAGCGCCCGTAGCGTTCGGAGCACTTTCCTTTGGTAGGTCTGTAACTGCGCTGTTCGCTGCCAGTAGCGGCGCTGTACACATGCATGTACTACAAGTAGCTGTGTTGTACTACAAAGTGACCACCACCACTACACAAAGTAAGCAAGTAAGAAGTAACGCACAGCAAGTAACACCATTGCAAATAAAAAGGAAAACACGAGTACATTTGTCGGACTTTTGGCCAGTACTTCGGGCCTAAACAAAAAACTATTTTATTCCGACAAAAAAAAGGCCTACCTAACGTTTAGCTGGGACATCCTATTCTTCTGGGAGCGCTAATTCCCGTGGGTTCCATCCGTGTATCGAGGACGATTTTGACTGGGTTAGTACGCTTAAGCGGCCCGTAGACGATCAATTTTATTGTCACTATAATTGACAATAATGAATATTGACAATTGAATCGATCGTCTGTGGGCTTGGTTGACGACCGTCAAATAATTGACATAGTGGGCAAAAAAAAATTCATCAATATATTGAGTCAATAATATTCACAGTTAAATCGATCGTCGATTGGCCGCTTCAGACGTGGATGAAGCAACATACAATTATTGACCAGCAACAAATTACCTTCAGTGACGACTAAATATAATTAATGACAAGCAACAAATTGATTTCAGCTCGATGATTGTTACTATGACTATTACTACTGCTTCTACTTTGTCTATTGCTGCTACCCTGACTATTACTACGACTATAATTAGCAGCACCATTACTACTATTACCTATCCAATGACAGGGTTGGTCTCACGCAAAACTGCAGGAAACTTTCTCCCGTAGCAGCCATAGCGCAAGTCCGACCCAGAGCGCAGGGAGACCGTCTCTCTGGAGAGGAGAAATCTACACGAACCTGTCACGCGTTGCGACTATACAGATTGGATGTTAGTTAAAGCCTCCCTAACCTCAACAAAGGCGTTTCAAAGAGAGGAGGGAGGAGAGCCCCATTTAGTATAAAGTTAAGGAAACGCGGAATTCATTCACAAGGTGCATAAGAACGGTAAGTTGAGGAAAATTAGATTAGATGTTAGTTTACGGCTCCTTAATCGCAACAAAAGCGTACCAAAGAAAGGAAGGAGAAGGACATTCGAGGCATCATTTAGTACGGAATTAAGAGAACGGAATTCATGCACAAGGTGCATAGGAACAGTAAGTTGAGAAAGAAGTTCATGAAACACGATAAGAGTTGAAGGAGAGAGTAGTAGGTTCTGAAGAACTTGAAAACAGTGAACCGAGAAAAAGACGGTCGTAACAAAACAGACACTAAAAACTATTCTGTTTCTACAAAAGGAAGGCCTACCTAACTTTTAACTCGGAACTTTATATTTTCCTGTGAGCACTAATTCCCATAGATACATTAGTTGTATCCCCCTGAAGGGTTATTTATTCAGTCGTATATTTCTAGTAATGAATCAAGAGTTAACGGAAGAATGAAAACCAGTAAGCGCTAAGCGCTAGCTAACCGTACGAGCACAAAGCGGAGAAAACGACCATGACCTTGCTTTATCAAGACTAACCTGCACCAACCACCTAGCGCGGTCGAGTGGCAAGATCATGTATGACCTTCAGATGCAATGTTCCACACCGCCAGCTCGAAACTGTTCTGTATTCCTGCGACGTTCGTCATCTATGAGAGCAGTTCATGCATTGCCAGTAGCATGGTGACCTTGGTACGATCTACGTGATCTACGAAAGCATGTTCATACCTTTTCCATGAGCATGGTAACCTTCTACGAGAGTAAGTTCTACGTAAATCTACAAAACTCATGAGAGCAAGTTCTACGTAAATCTACAAAATTCATGAGAGCAAGTTCTACGTAAATCTACAAAATTCATGAGAGCAAGTTCTACGTAAATCTACAAAATTCATGAGAGCAAGTTCTACGTAAATCTACAAAATTCATGAGAGCAAGTTCTACGTAAATCTACAAAATTCATGGGAGCAAGTTCTACGTAAATCTACAAAATTCATGAGAGCAAGTTCTACGTAAATCTACAAAATTTTTGAGAGCAAGTTCTACGTAAATCAATATAATTTACAGGAGCAAGTTCATGCCCTTTCCAGCAGCATGGTGACCTTGGCAGATCTACGTGATCTACCGGCCCAGCAGCGCCGCACAGCCGCACTAGACTGGGCGCGTCTACGGTATTGATTCTTCTACCCCGGCCTGACCTTGGCGCTCGGCACCGCTACTTCCTGCACGTCTACCTTCTTCCTTCCTCGTGTATATGTACCCGTTTTGTACCCTCCTATATACCGTGAATGTACCCTAGCGCCTTTTTTTCATTCAGTTTCACGTTTATCTGTATCAATTTTCAATTTTGTACCTACCTATGTACCGTGAATGTACCCTAGCGCCTTTTTCATTCGTTCTTTGTGAACCAAAACCCATTTTGTGTCGTTCATTGGGAATCAGCACCCTTTATGGTTCGTGTCTCATGAATCTGCACCCAGCATGATCCGATTTTCACGAATTAGCACCCATTATAATTCATTATTCATAAGTCAACACCCGTTATGACCAGTTCCCTGCGAACGAGCACCCATTATGTCACGCCTTTTCCACGAGTATGGTTGCTTTTCACGTCGTCATCTCCATGAATCGTAAATTTGACGGCACTGAATAACGACTCCAGACCACAGCTGCATCACGAGGTCCTTTTCCATCGCAGTAGCCTGGATACCGTTTCATCCTTAATTCCTCGTGTGATTTGTGTATTACTCGTCAATAGATTATTATAGATTACTAGATTATTAACAGATCATAGATTACTCGTCGATAGAATATTTCTCATTGTCGTTTCACGGAAGTATTCAAAATTTGTTAAAAAATGTTTGTAAATAATTGCTTCTCACAGTCGTTACACTGAAGTATTCTAAGCTTTATAAGAAATGGTTACAGCATTGCTATTTCCCCTCGCTATTTCACCATCGCGACAGCAATTGAAACAGCATGGAAAGTCATACGGAGAAAATCGTGTGGACTGTACAACAGCAAGCAACGATTGACAGTTTTGAGGCAGTTCGTTTTTTGTTTTTTTTTTTCAAAAGAAATTCACCGCACATCAGTAATTTGGACTGGACGCAATAATTTGTTTCCCACCAGTGAGTGAAAACATTGAACTCGTAAGCTAGGAAAAACTAAAAATGCAGCTGAATTTTAAAGGTCTGTATACCAACACAAACTGATGCTTGCGGTAGATATATACCTACACACGCCACACTCGGCACACACGCCACACCCGGCACACACGCCACACACGCCACACTCGGCACACACGCCACACTCGGCACACACGCCACACTCGGCACACACGCCACACACGCCACACTCGGCACACACGCCACACCCGGCACACACGCCACACACGCCACACCCGGCACACCCGGCACACACGCCACACCCGGCACACACGCCACACCCGGCACACACGCCACACCCGGCACACACGCCACACCCGGCACACACGCCACACCCGGCACACACGCCACACACGCCACACCCGGCACACACGCCACACCCGGCACAGCAGACACACCCGGCACAGCAGACACACCCGGCACAGCAGACACACCCGGCACAGCAGACACACCCGGCACAGCAGACACACCCGGCACACGGCATCTGCGTTGAAGTTGAGGTGCAACTTTGAATAGAGGCTCACAGCGCAACAAGTGGAGAGGCTGTGATCTCGGTCGGTGCATGGGGGGGGGGGGGGGGGGTTAGGGGGCGAAAGGGGGTGGGGACACATGAGAAATTTCCATAATTATTTCAACCTCGTATCATTACTTACGAAATTTACCTATAGAATTTTATTGGAAATTCACTTCCAGAATTACCCTGAAGTTTGAAATTATCTCCAGTATATGACGTGAGGTTTTTATTTGGTACACCTCATCCATTATTTAATACATCCGGTATCTATTACGCCTCATCTATTATTTATTACACTAATCTATATTATTTATTACCCCTCATCCATTATCCATTACACCTCATACATTATTTATTACACTCATGAAAATTATTTACTACCCCTCATCCATTGTTTATAACACCTCATTCATTGTTTATAACACCTCATTCATTGTTTATTACACCTCATCCATTGTTTGTTACACCTCATCCATTGTTTGTTACACCTCATCCATTGTTTGTTACACCTCATCCATTGTTTATTACACCTCATTCATTGTTTATTACACCTCATCCATTGTTTATTACACCTCATTCATTGTTTGTTACACCTCATCCATTGTTTGTTACACCTCATCCATTGTTTGTTACACCTCATTCATTGTTTGTTACACCTCATTCATTGTTTGTTACACCTCATCCATTGTTTGTTACACCTCATTCATTGTTTGTTACACCTCATCCATTGTTTGTTACACCTCATTCATTGTTTGTTACACCTCATCCATTGTTTATTACACCTCATTCATTGTTTGTTACACCTCATCCATTGTTTATTACACCTCATTCATTGTTTGTTACACCTCATCCATTGTTTATTACACCTCATCCATTGTTTATTACACCTCATCCATTGTTTATTACACCTCATCCATTGTTTATTACACCTCATCCATTGTTTGTTACACCTCATCCATTGTTTATTACACCTCATCCATTGTTTATAACACCTCATCCATTGTTTATAACACCTCATCCATTGTTTATTACACCTCATCCATTGTTTGTTGCACCTCATCCATTGTTTGTTGCACCTCATCCATTGTTTGTTACACCTCATCCATTGTTTGTTACACCTCATCCATTGTTTATAACACCTCATCCATTGTTGTTACACCTCATCCATTGTTTATTACACCTCATTCATTGTTTGTTACACCTCATCCATTGTTTATTACACCTCATCCATTGTTTATTACACCTCATCCATTGTTTGTTACACCTCATCCATTATTTATTACACCTCATCCATTGTTTATAACACCTCATCCATTGTTTGTTACACCTCATCCATTGTTTGTTACACCTCATCCATTGTTTGTTACACCTCATCCATTGTTTGTTACACCTCATCCATTGTTTATTACACCTCATCCATTGTCTATTACACCTCATCCATTGTCTATTACACCTCATCCATTGTTTATTACACCTCATCCATTGTTTATAACACCTCATCCATTGTTGCTACACCTCATCCATTGTTGTTACACCTCATCCATTGTTTGTTACACCTCATCCATTGTTTGTTACACCTCATCCATTGTTTATTACACCTCATCCATTGTTTATTACACCTCATCCATTGTTTGTTACACCTCATCCATTGTTTGTTACACCTCATCCATTGTTTGTTACACCTCATCCATTGTTTGTTACACCTCATCCATTGTTTGTTACACCTCATCCATTGTTTGTTACACCTCATCCATTGTTTGTTACACCTCATCCATTGTTTGTTACACCTCATCCATTGTTTGTTACACCTCATCCATTGTTTGTTACACCTCATCCATTGTTTATAACACCTCATCCATTGTTTATAACACCTCATTCATTGTTTATAACACCTCATTCATTGTTTGTTACACCTCATCCATTGTTTGTTACACCTCATCCATTGTTTATAACACCTCATTCATTGTTTATTACACCTCATCCATTGTTTATAACACCTCATTCATTGTTTGTTACACCTCATTCATTGTTTGTTACACCTCATCCATTGTTTATTACACCTCATCCATTGTTTATTACACCTCATCCATTGTTTATTACACCTCATCCATTGTTTATTACACCTCATTCATTGTTTGTTACACCTCATCCATTGTTTATTACACCTCATTCATTGTTTGTTACACCTCATTCATTGTTTGTTACACCTCATTCATTGTTTGTTACACCTCATTCATTGTTTGTTACACCTCATTCATTGTTTGTTACACCTCATTCATTGTTTGTTACACCTCATTCATTGTTTGTTACACCTCATCCATTGTTTGTTACACCTCATCCATTGTTTGTTACACCTCATCCATTGTTTATTACACCTCATCCATTGTTTATTACACCTCATCCATTGTTTGTTACACCTCATCCATTGTTTATTACACCTCATCCATTGTTTATAACACCTCATCCATTGTTTATTACACCTCATCCATTGTTTGTTACACCTCATTCATTGTTTGTTACACCTCATCCATTGTTTATTACACCTCATCCATTGTTTGTTACACCTCATCCATTGTTTGTTACACCTCATCCATTGTTTGTTACAACTCATCCATTGTTTGTTACACCTCATTCATTGTTTGTTACACCTCATTCATTGTTTGTTACACCTCATCCATTGTTTGTTACACCTCATCCATTGTTTGTTACACCTCATCCATTGTTTATTACACCTCATCCATTGTTTATTACACCTCATCCATTGTTTGTTACACCTCATTCATTGTTTGTTACACCTCATTCATTGCTTGTTACACCTCATTCATTGTTTGTTACACCTCATTCATTGTTTGTTACACCTCATCCATTGTTTATTACACCTCATCCATTGTTTGTTACACCTCATCCATTGTTTGTTACACCTCATTCATTGTTTGTTACACCTCATTCATTGTTTGTTACACCTCATTCATTGTTTGTTACACCTCATTCATTGTTTGTTACACCTCATCCATTGTCTGTTACACCTCATCCATTGTTTATAACACCTCATCCATTGTTGTTACACCTCATCCATTGTTTATTACACCTCATCCATTGTTGTTACACCTCATCCATTGTTTGTTACACCTCATCCATTGTTTATTACACCTCATCCATTGTTTATTACACCTCATCCATTGTTTGTTACACCTCATCCATTATTTATTACACCTCATCCATTGTTTGTTACACCTCATCCATTGTTTGTTACACCTCATCCATTGTTTGTTACACCTCATCCATTGTTTGTTACACCTCATCCATTGTTTGTTACACCTCATCCATTGTTTGTTACACCTCATCCATTGTCTATTACACCTCATCCATTGTTTGTTACACCTCATCCATTGTTTATTACACCTCATCCATTGTTTATAACACCTCATCCATTGTTGCTACACCTCATCCATTGTTGTTACACCTCATCCATTGTTTGTTACACCTCATCCATTGTTTGTTACACCTCATCCATTGTTTGTTACACCTCATCCATTGTTTGTTACACCTCATCCATTGTTTGTTACACCTCATCCATTGTTTGTTACACCTCATCCATTGTTTGTTACACCTCATCCATTGTTTGTTACACCTCATCCATTGTTTGTTACACCTCATCCATTGTTTGTTACACCTCATCCATTGTTTGTTACACCTCATCCATTGTTTGTTACACCTCATCCATTGTTTGTTACACCTCATCCATTGTTTGTTACACCTCATCCATTGTTTGTTACACCTCATCCATTGTTTGTTACACCTCATCCATTGTTTGTTACACCTCATCCATTGTTTGTTACACCTCATCCATTGTTTGTTACACCTCATCCATTGTTTGTTACACCTCATCCATTGTTTGTTACACCTCATCCATTGTTTGTTACACCTCATCCATTGTTTGTTACACCTCATCCATTGTTTGTTACACCTCATCCATTGTTTGTTACACCTCATCCATTGTTTGTTACACCTCATCCATTGTTTATTACACCTCATCCATTGTTTATTACACCTCATCCATTGTTTATTACACCTCATCCATTGTTTGTTACACCTCATCCATTGTTTGTTACACCTCATCCATTGTTTGTTACACCTCATCCATTGTTTGTTACACCTCATCCATTGTTTGTTACACCTCATCCATTGTTTATTACACCTCATCCATTGTTTGTTACACCTCATCCATTGTTTGTTACACCTCATCCATTGTTTATTACACCTCATCCATTGTTTGTTACACCTCATCCATTGTTTATTACACCTCATCCATTGTTTATTACACCTCATCCATTGTTTGTTACACCTCATCCATTGTTTGTTACACCTCATCCATGGTTTGATACACCTCATCCATTGTTTATTACACCTCATCCATTGTTTATTACACCTCATCCATTGTTTATTACACCTCATCCATTGTTTGTTACACCTCATCCATTGTTTGTTACACCTCATCCATTGTTTGTTACACCTCATCCATTGTTTGTTACACCTCATCCATTGTTTGTTGCACCTCATCCATTGTTTGTTACACCTCATCCATTGTTTGTTACACCTCATCCATTGTTTGTTACACCTCATCCATTGTTTGTTACACCTCATCCATTGTTTGTTACACCTCATCCATTGTTTGTTACACCTCATCCATTGTTTGTTACACCTCATCCATTGTTTGTTACACCTCATCCATTGTTTGTTACACCTCATCCATTGTTTGTTACACCTCATCCATTGTTTGTTACACCTCATCCATTGTTTGTTACACCTCATCCATTGTTTGTTACACCTCATCCATTGTTTGTTACACCTCATCCATTGTTTGTTACACCTCATCCATTGTTTGTTACACCTCATCCATTGTTTGTTACACCTCATCCATTGTTTGTTACACCTCATCCATTGTTTGTTACACCTCATCCATTGTTTGTTACACCTCATCCATTGTTTGTTACACCTCATCCATTGTTTGTTACACCTCATCCATTGTTTGTTACACCTCATCCATTGTTTGTTACACCTCATCCATTGTTTGTTACACCTCATCCATTGTTTATTACACCTCATCCATTGATTGTTACACCTCATCCATTGTTTGTTACACCTCATCCATTGTTTGTTACACCTCATCCATTGTTTGTTACACCTCATCCATTGTTTGTTACACCTCATCCATTGTTTGTTACACCTCATCCATTGTTTGTTACACCTCATCCATTGTTTGTTACACCTCATCCATTGTTTGTTACACCTCATCCATTGTTTGTTACACCTCATCCATTGTTTGTTACACCTCATCCATTGTTTGTTACACCTCATCCATTGTTTGTTACACCTCATCCATTGTTTGTTACACCTCATCCATTGTTTATTACACCTCATCCATTGTTTGTTACACCTCATCCATTGTTTATTACACCTCATCCATTGTTTATTACACCTCATCCATTGTTTGTTACACCTCATCCATTGTTTGTTACACCTCATCCATTGTTTGTTACACCTCATCCATTGTTTGTTACACCTCATCCATTGTTTGTTACACCTCATCCATTGTTTATTACACCTCATCCATTGTTTATTACACCTCATCCATTGTTTGTTACACCTCATCCATTGTTTGTTACACCTCATCCATTGTTTATTACACCTCATCCATTGTTTATTACACCTCATCCATTGTTTGTTACACCTCATCCATTGTTTGTTACACCTCATCCATTGTTTGTTACACCTCATCCATTGTTTGTTACACCTCATCCATTGTTTGTTACACCTCATCCATTGTTTATTACACCTCATCCATTGTTTATTACACCTCATCCATTGTTTATTACACCTCATCCATTGTTTATTACACCTCATCCATTGTTTATTACACCTCATCCATTGTTTATTACACCTCATCCATTGTTTATTACACCTCATCCATTGTTTATTACACCTCATCCATTGTTTGTTACACCTCATCCATTGTTTGTTACACCTCATCCATTGTTTGTTACACCTCATCCATTGTTTGTTACACCTCATCCATTGTTTGTTACACCTCATCCATTGTTTGTTACACCTCATCCATTGTTTGTTACACCTCATCCATTGTTTGTTACACCTCATCCATTGTTTATTACACCTCATCCATTGTTTATTACACCTCATCCATTGTTTATTACACCTCATCCATTGTTTATTACACCTCATCCATTGTTTATTACACCTCATCCATTGTTTATTACACCTCATCCATTGTTTATTACACCTCATCCATTGTTTATTACACCTCATCCATTGTTTATTACACCTCATCCATTGTTTATTACACCTCATCCATTGTTTATTACACCTCATCCATTGTTTATTACACCTCATCCATTGTTTATTACACCTCATCCATTGTTTATTACACCTCATCCATTGTTTATAACACCTCATCCATTGTTTGTTTGTTACACCTCATCCATTGTTTATTACACCTCATCCATTGTTGTTACACCTCATCCATTGTTTATTACACCTCATCCATTGTTTATTACACCTCATCCATTGTTTATTACACCTCATCCATTGTTTATTACACCTCATCCATTGTTTGTTACACCTCATCCATTGTTTGTTACACCTCATCCATTGTTTATTACACCTCATCCATTGTTTATTACACCTCATCCATTGTTTATTACACCTCATCCATTGTTTGTTACACCTCATCCATTGTTTATTACACCTCATCCATTGTTTATTACACCTCATCCATTGTTTGTTACACCTCATCCATTGTTTGTTACACCTCATCCATTGTTTGTTACACCTCATCCATTGTTTATTACACCTCATCCATTGTTTGTTACACCTCATCCATTGTTTGTTACACCTCATCCATTGTTTATTACACCTCATCCATTGTTTGTTACACCTCATCCATTGTTTGTTACACCTCATCCATTGTTTATTACACCTCATCCATTGTTTATTACACCTCATCCATTGTTTGTTACACCTCATTCATTGTTTATTACACCTCATTCATTGTTTATTACACCTCATCCATTGTTTATTACACCTCATCCATTGTTCATTACACCTCATCCATTGTTTATTACACCTCATCCATTGTTTGTAACACCTCATCCATTGTTTATTACACCTCATCCATTGTTTATTACACCTCATCCATTGTTTATTTCACCTCATCCATTGTTTATTACACCTCATCCATTGTTTGTTACACCTCATCCATTGTTTGTTACACCTCATCCATTGTTTATTACACCTCATCCATTGTTTATTACACCTCATCCATTGTTTATTACACCTCATCCATTGTTTATTACACCTCATCCATTGTTTATTACACCTCATCCATTGTTTATTACACCTCATCCATTGTTTATTACACCTCATCCATTGTTTATTACACCTCATCCATTGTTTATTACACCTCATCCATTGTTTATTACACCTCATCCATTGTTTATAACACCTCATCCATTGTTTGTTACACCTCATCCATTGTTGTTACACCTCATCCATTGTTTATTACACCTCATCCATTGTTTATTACACCTCATCCATTGTTTATTACACCTCATCCATTGTTTATTACACCTCATCCATTGTTTGTTACACCTCATCCATTGTTTATTACACCTCATCCATTGTTGTTACACCTCATCCATTGTTGTTACACCTCATCCATTGTTTATTACACCTCATCCATTGTTGTTACACCTCATCCATTGTTTATTACACCTCATCCATTGTTTATTACACCTCATCCATTGTTTGTTACACCTCATCCATTGTTTGTTACACCTCATCCATTGTTTGTTACACCTCATCCATTGTTTGTTACACCTCATCCATTGTTTGTTACACCTCATCCATTGTTTATTACACCTCATCCATTGTTTGTTACACCTCATCCATTGTTTGTTACACCTCATCCATTGTTTGTTACACCTCATCCATTGTTTGTTACACCTCATCCATTGTTTGTTACACCTCATCCATTGTTTATTACACCTCATCCATTGTTTGTTACACCTCATCCATTGTTTGTTACACCTCATCCATTGTTTGTTACACCTCATCCATTGTTTGTTACACCTCATCCATTGTTTGTTACACCTCATCCATTGTTTGTTACACCTCATCCATTGTTTGTTACACCTCATCCATTGTTTGTTACACCTCATCCATTGTTTGTTACACCTCATCCATTGTTTGTTACACCTCATCCATTGTTTGTTACACCTCATCCATTCTTTGTTACACCTCATCCATTGTTTATTACACCTCATCCATTGTTTATTACATGCATTGTTTATATCATTTATTACACCTAATCCATTGCCTAATCAACACTCCGGTATAAACACCGACGCACTACAACTTTCTTTCCAACAACAAACATATAAAAGAACGGACATTAGAACTACATTAGCGCCACCACCATCGCAAAATGAAGCAAAAAATGACTAAGAACTTTACAAGTTTCTTCAACGCCAAACAATCGAAATTCGTGGGAGAAATCACAAAAGTATGAACACATCGAACATTATAGATCAATATTTGAGCTCACTCTCAACGCAATAAAGTTGACATCGATATCGTCAATTAAATCGAGTCATAGATTGATAGCTCCCGACCCCATCAAAACGGCATATGTTTTTGAGAACTTACTGCATTTTACAATATCATACAATACACAGATCACCAAGTGGATCCACTGTAGAGTTCATCAAGTGGATCATTTCTTTTCCAACTTTTCCACTCTGCGTGAAGAACTTAAGACAAATGGATCATCATAATTAACAAGTGCATACATAGATCATCAAGTGGATACGTAGATTATAAGGTGGATCATGATCATCAGGTAGATCATGCTCATCAGGTGGATCATGATCATCAGGTGGATCATGATCATCAAGTGGCTACGTCACAAGACCAAGCAATCACCAATCCCGTACGCCAGGTACGCCACAGACAACAGCCCCGCACGCGAGACAACGTCACAGGACCCAACATCCACAACAGCCCCAGAGGGCGCCGCTCACCTCGGTCAGCAGGGGCCCCAGGCGGCGCCCCGCCACGAGGGGCACCGCGCCCCACTGCCCGCACCAGCCCTGCGGGGACACCGTCGCACGCACCCGCACCAACGGGGTGCGAAGTAGGGGCGCGGGATTTGCGGGGGTTATGGCCGCAAATGGCAGAGTTGCGTTTGAAAATGTGGAGGATTCGTTTGAAATTGTGGAGGTTGCATCCGGAAATGAGGTTTTTACGTGCGGAAATGTGGAGGTTACTTCCGAAAATGAGGAGGTTGACTGTCGTTTTTGAAGCTTGAGAACCTTCAGAGTTCGTTTTTTGACAGAACTTTTCGAGGTTCTTTGGTCAAAAGACCAGCCGCAGCGCTTTTTGGTTCCCCCGCACGTGTGCGCGCCTCCTGAGCTGGTGCACGTCCTCACGACGATGCTTGCACCATGATGTTCTGCTTTGGCTTCATTTGCTCCATTACTGGGCCCTGTTCTACTACTCGACACTGTTCCATTGCTTGGCCCTGTTCTGTTACGTGACACTGTTCTATTACTTGACACTGTTCTGTTAATTGGCACTGTTATATTACTCGACACTGTTCTATTACTTGGCACTATTTTATTACTCGTCATGACATTCCGGACAAACTTTTTCGAACCTACAGGATTGGGAGTCTTGAAATTCAATGTAACAATCTCTTGTTCTGAGTGTTTTTGAGTTTCATTCACAGAATATCCCCGTTCGTTTACACGCGCAGGAGATCGTATCTGTTCCACTCTCGGCCCTTGCGACACGACGGCAACATTTCGACTATCCCGGACTTCATACACTATGGTTAAATCGTCCTTCGAATCTGCGAAATGGTCTTTACGAGGAAGGGCATTAAAATGACGAACTGCAGGGAGACGAGGAACTTCAGGACTCAGGCGTGATCGTTTTTCACAGGAGACAGTTTCGACGCTGTTTGCATGTCCATTTGTGGTGCGAGGTTCTGAATCTTTAAGAGTAGTATTGTCTTCTCTGCAGCACTGAAATGTCCTATGTTTTAAATTCGACCTTCCAGAACACACTCGTTTCACGTCGACAACTCTCACATGGCGCTTGCGTCTAAGCATCACAGCGACAAAAAAAAACGGCTTCAGAAATGCAAAAAATTTCACGTACACTCTTGACTGGTCCTGTACATTCTGTAAAAAGTAAAGGTTTATTGTATGAAATCTGATCAATAAATAGACTTACGAACGCAATTTACCTATTTGGCTACGAATTTTACGTTCTTGCGCTTATGACGAACAATAAATTCGTGAACACTGCGCTTTGATAAGAGGGGAGCTGGATCAACTCCTGCTTAACACGTCTGTCTCGACCTGAGCCACCGGTGGTACACGGAGGGGATTTTTATAATGCTGCTGACCGACCAGTAGTCACAAATTCAATTTCCACAAGGTCTTAATTAATCAAAGCTAAATCAAAGCACGGTTCATTTCATGTTTGCTACTTTCAACATTGCTTACCATAATTAACTTTATATTTGAGTTGAATTTTGAACTACCGTTTAACCCATCGCGGTCATCATGTTGATGCAGACGACCAAGCGACAGTTATTACGAAAATTCCCTGCAGCAGTCCTGTCCTACACAAGAGAACCAATCAGATGTATATGTGCACATCGAGTTCCTCTTAAATCTTACCAATGGAATTATACTCAGAATATTTTAACGAGTGTCCGAAGTGGGAAGTTGGTTAGCGTTAAGTTCTGATTGATGTGGTTCTTAACCCTCGGGCCGGCTTAACCCTCGGGCCGACTTAACCCTCGGACCGGCTTAACCCTCGGGCCGGCTTGACCCTCGGGCCGGCTTGACCCTCGGGCCAGCTTGACCCTCGGGCCGACTTAACCCTCGGGCCGGCTTAACCCTCGGGCCGACTTAACCCTCGGGCCGACTTAACCCTCGGGCCGGCTTAACCCTCGGGCCGGCTTAACCCTCGGGCCGACTTAACCCTCGGGCCGACTTAACCCTCGGGCCGACTTAACCCTCGGGCCGACTTAACCCTCGGGCCGGCTTAACCCTCGGGCCGACTTAACCCTCGGGCCGGCTTAACCCTCGGGCCGGCTTAACCCTCGGGCCGGCTTGACCCTCGGGCCGGCTTGACCCTCGGGCCAGCTTGACCCTCGGGCCAGCTTGACCCTCGGGCCAGCTTGACCCTCGGGCCAGCTTGACCCTCGGGCCAGCTTGACCCTCGGGCCAGCTTAATCCTCGGGCCGGCTTAACCCTCGGGCCGGCTTAACCCTCGGGCCGGCTTAACCCTCGGGCCGGCTTAACCCTCGGGCCAGCTTGACCCTCGGGCCAGCTTAACCCTCGGGCCGGCTTAACCCTCGGCCGGCTTAACCCTCGGCCGGCTCAACAATCCGGTTTAACCCTTGCCCGATCTTATTGTGGAACATCGGTCCCCCATTTGCCAAGTACTTATAGAGTAACGTGCTACTACAAATATTTTCAAACAAAAAAAAATAGGCAGTGGGAAGGCCAGGTATGATGGGTCAAAAATAAGCGTACCCGTGTGTAACATCGCAGCCGTTATTGTTGTTGTTATTGTTGCTGTTGACCCCTTCAGAATCGGGAAATTTTCACGGTCGGCAAAAGATAAGCGAAGGTCAGTGACCAACGCTATCAGCGATTGCATCAGGGTAACCACACCAGCTTTGTTTTTTGAGGCGATTATTATATTATTGTTTGAAGTTAAATTTGAACATGAACAGCACCCAATACTTGACAGCCACATAGCTTGCCACCAGCTGAATCCACTTTGAGCTCGAACGTAACTTGAAAAAGAGTCCCAACTTTGGGGTTTTAGCCAGAAAAAGTCAATCCGGTAACTGAGGTCCTAATCAGTGACACCCACGCCCTTATCGCCTCGACTGATAGAGCTACTTACACAAGTACGAGGAGAGGGGGGAGAGTGAGGTAAGATGGGGGGGGAGGGGAGGTAGGGGTTAAGGAAAGGGGGGGTTTGAGGTCAGTGAGGTTGAAGTGAGTCAGGAAGAAAAGGGATGAGTGATAAGCAGTGAAGCTACGTCCTGGAGGAATGAGTACATGAAATGAGTCACGTATGGCCGACTCATCGCGAGTAAAATGACGAGCTACACTTAACAGCAAAAGAAACAAAAATAAGTTGTCTAAGAGACAACTGGAGTATATTTCACTGGCAGGCTTGTAAAATATGTAGCCGTGGAGACAACTGACAAGGTTTTACTGAAAGGATTCTGCACAAAATACTCCTTTGAACGGCCCAATATAACGAAAATGCACCAAGAAATGCCCGAATCAATCTTTTAGGATTCCGGGTTTCGAGACTACAGAGAAAGATGTCCAGGGGCCGCATTACCAAGCAGCCTACGTGGTGGTTGCGGTACAGTTCGCAGCGTAAGTGCACTATCAAAGCTCCGTGCTGAAATGAGTAGCGCAGCTAAGTCGACTTATGGAAAAGCGCACGTAGCGAGCTATGTCGCTCTGAATAAACTCGTTGGAAATGAGGCCTTCGATAACAGTAATTTGAAAACAGCTCGAGAAAGCGGAAGTCAACTTCAGATACACAGAAAATGCACATCTCGGTTACAAAGCATAACTATTCTCAGAAGCAAAATTTCCATCGCAGCCTCATAGAAATTGACGTCGTGTTCGGACAAAATACTCAGATGTGACAAGCGCAAAATTGCTATTACTCTCCAGCAAGTCCACCACAGGAAAGTGTCTATCAATAAACCAGATATTTTTGAACCTTCACTAATCACTGCACTGTCGAGAATGACATTAAAAAAAATCAACTGCTCGAAGCATGAGCAACCCTCCATCTCAATGTTTCAACATCAAAGTATAATTGGATCCAAAAATGCAAAGGCAGATCCACTGCATCATTTTGTACACTCGAAAACTTCACGAGTAACTACAAAAGACCTAAAAAATGGATGATGGTGTGGTCACAGGGAAAGCAAAGGCTGCACACATGCACTAACCACCGGCTCTAGATACGCACTGATAACACGCGGGCAGAGACAGAGCACACTCGCTCCGGCTGGTCTCGGACACGTTCTGACGTGATCCTGACGTACCTCGGACGCGTTCTGACGTACCTCGGACACGTTCAACGTACCTCGGACACGTTCAACGTACCTCGGACACATACAGACGTACCTCGGACACGTTCAATGTACCTCGGACACATACAGACGTACCTCGGACACGTTCAACGTACCTCGGACACGATCTGAGCTATCTTAATGAACAGGCGAGGCGTACCCGTGTTCGCAAGTACGCTGCAGGCGTACGCAGGTACGCCTTCAGGAACGTTCGCAGCATTGCGCAATATTTGCACCCTACGTCGTTAATCATCCGCATGCTCTTTAGAAATTTTGAAAATTGTAAGAAGAACGTTTAATCAATCATTATTTATTACCCTGGAAACGCCCAAACTAAACCCCGCCTTGATGCTTGATGAGGACATTAATTACTCATCACCACGAAGACACCAAAACTTAATCACGCAGTGGATATCAGTGACTGAGACCACACGGAGATTCCTTCAGTAACAATAACATGATGCAATCTAGTCTACATCCGGGCCAGCTTCAGAGTTATATTCTTTTACCAAGAAGAACAATCATGTATAGCAAAGTTCAAATGAACAAATGTGACTCATGCATCTCCGTACTTGGACTAATATCGAACTAATATCTAAATTAGTAACTTATTATGTTAATATAATAATTAAATGACATTAACGAGAAAATTCATCCTAAATTTCTTGTCCCATCTTTGATCATTGACCAATTGAACTCTTCCTCGAAGTGTTAATTTCTCACCCATATCACATCTATCTGAAAGATGAAAAAGATTAGATTATTAGTTAGTTTAAGCCTTCCCAGCCCCACAAAGGATATCCATAAAGAGGAAGGTGGAAGGCACCACTTAGTTTGGAGTTACGGGAGAAGATGAAAGAAGTACAAACTATTGTAAGGAGCGCGATTAGTGGGACGCCCTGTAGAACAGCTCACTCGTAGAACAGCTCGTAGAACAGCTTTAAACGTTCGGGCACGTTATACCCATACGTGATACACTTCAAAAATAGAGCAGCAACACACACGTGAACACAACGCGTGCATTTAATTTCCCATGTGAGCACAAGTGGACAACACAAGCGTATGCTTGCACATCTGGGAACAAGTGCACACAACACACGCGGCGTCTACTTGTCTACCATAAGCTCCGGCTCAGCTCACTTCGCTGCCGTGCGGAAACGACCATGATGGTCCACGGTCTTTATCAATTGTGCGGCTCCTCCGTCTAATTTTAAAGAGACAACTGATAACCGTTATCTATATCGCATCTGGAAGTCTATAGTTCATGGAACACGAGCTCATGAAAATAACTTGGTCCGTCTCGCCCCATGAAAACTCGGAACAAACAAACGATTCATAAAATTGCTAATTTTGAACGAGAGAGACTCAGTCCTCACCGACTCCCATCTGGTATGTCACTATTATTATTATGTAAGAAAGTTTTAGCCTACCATAATTGCACGACAAAGATATTCTAAGAGAGGAAGGAGGAAGGCACCATTTAGTATGGAGTTGAGGGAATGCGGAATCTATGCACAAGGTGCACAGAAACAGGAAGCTAAGAAAGAAGATCATGAAACAAGAAAAAGTTGAAGAAGAAAGTAGTAGGTGCTGAAAAACAGGACAGCAGTGAACCGAAAAAAGATGGTCCGTAACAAAACAAAAACCCATTCTATTTCAACAAAAGGAAGCCTACCTAACCTTTAGCTCGGGCCCTCACATAGTCCCCCTGGGAGCGCTAATTCCCATAGATACAATAGTTGTATCCCCCTGAGGGGTGGTATGTCACTAACACGTCGCTGGCGATACGAGACATACGAGATGGGTCGTTTGAAAACTTTCAACAATCTTTTGAAAATTGAATGGTATTTTATGAACCCAGTTAGTGCTTGCTAATTATGAACTCGGTAACAACTTTGGACTATAAATTTGAGTTAAATATTGAACTTCAGTTTAACCTACAACAGTCAACGAGTTAGATTAAATGTTTGTTGAAGCCTCCCTATCCGCAACGCAGGCGTTCCAAAGAGAGGAAAGAGGAAGGCATCATTTAGTATGGCGTTAAGGGAACTCAGAATATATGCACAAGGTGCACAGAAAAATAAGTTTGGAAAAAAGTTTATGAAGCGAGATAAAAGTTTGCAAAGAAAGCAATAGGTGCAGAAAAACAGGAAAGCAGTGAACGGAAAAAGATGGTCCTTAACAACACAAAGAAAACTTATTTCATCCCGAAGGCTGTTCAAACCCCATCACTTCGCGTGAAATGTAGATTTGAGAGAAAATAAATTGTAGATCTGTAATACATTCCACGCGAGCACAAATTAACGCACCAAGTAATTTTCCCGCAGGATGGTGTCTTTCTGTTATCAGCTGCACATAATGTACTGATTAAATTACAATTTTTCCATTTTATCTCACATTAACAACTCCAGTGAAGTATACGAATATAACATATCTCAGATGCACATATTGCACTGAATAAAAAACAATTCTTTTTTAGGATAGAATAAAATTTCAGTTGATTTTCAGTTACACGCAGCGTATGCGTCTTCTGAAACTCTGCTCTTTTTGTTCATGTAAAACAGATTTCCTGAATGAATATTAGCATTCACTTCAAACGAATAAAACTCATTTATGACGGTACAGGTTAATTTACCCTAACTTTTGCAAGAGAGCCACTTCGGTTAAATGCATTGAGAGAGCCGCAGCAACTGCAAGTTAGCGTATGTTATATGAATAATACATAAATTAGATAATTTAAATATTTTTCGAGAGCCGTGAATAGAGTCATCGAGAGGCGCGCATTGAGTAGCACTGGGACAGGCCAATTAGCCAGCAAATGATATTTTCCAACAAACGAATTTGTCGCTGTTTAGTGTTGACATGGGACTGAGCTTATTACAGCTTATGTAGCGAGACTGTGAAGGACTTGAACACGGCACGTGGAGCACTACACACACCACACGATATGACCACGACATACGCCACTCCACTTGACGTGAAGTGAACGACCGATCACGGCCAGATAACGTCATGCCAAGCAAAGGCTACATGTCCAACATACGAGGTGACTAGTTACTATGATTCAAATCGAGTCGTTAGCTTAAGCCTCCCTATCCGCAACAAAGGAGGTCCAAAGGGGGGAAGGAAGAGGGCACCATTAAGTATGGAGTTGAGGGTACGCGGAATCTGTGCACAAGGTGCATTAAAACAAGTTGAAAAAAAGTTCACGAAACAAAATAAAAGTTGAAGAAGAAAGTGTTAAGTGCTGGAAAACAGGACAGCAGTGAACCAAAAATGATGATCCGTACCACATAAAAAAATTTTTCAACAAAAAGGGCTACCTAATTCTCAGCTCGGGACCTCAATTTTTCCCCTGAGAGTGATAATTTCCATAGAGACGATAGTTGTATCCCCTGAGGCTTCCATCCTCGTTACAATAATTCAAGTTGTGATAACACCTTCCATTAGTTGCATCACCCTGAGGGGTACATGTTGTGGTGGTACCTTCCATTAGTTGTATCCATTTGAATGGTACAAGTGGTAGTACCCCATTAATTGTACCCCATTTCAGGGGTACATGTTGTGGTAGTACTCTCCATTGCTTCCCTCGAGAGGTTCCTTCGAAGCTGACCAGGTGTCTATTAAAAACTCATGGCGTAATTTCAACACGGGACGAGGATGCCGCACAGCCAACACTGCTGCAGAAATGTTACCGCGCAATTGAAGAACTGCGTACCGAGATACATTACATTATAAGTTAATTTAAGCCTTCTTAATGCCACCACCCAAGGGGATTCCCAAGAAAGGGTTATTGTATTAGAATAAGACTTCCTATACCACAACATGCATTTTCATAAAGGATTATATTACTATTATTATTATTATTATTTAAGTGTGAGACTTTTTAGCCACAAGAAAAGTGATCCCAAGAAAGCGAAGAGAAGGTACTTTTAGGTATGCATTGTAGGAAACGGGGGAAATCTATGCACAAGGTGTGTTCCCACACAGGATACCCTGTGCAATAAAAGTGTGCATAGAAACAGCAACATTAGAAAGTGTTTGTGAAACAATATAAAAGTTAAGAACGTAATAAGTGCTGAAAAAGAAGAACAGCAGTGAATCGAAAAAAACGGTACGTAACAAAACAAAATAGCTTATTATAAATCAAGAAAAGGAAGGCCCACCAGACCTTCAGTTCGGGACCTCGCATTTTCCTGCTGGGAGAACTAGTTCCCATACAGTATAGACACAACATGTACGTAACCACCAGCGAGATGAAAAGAAAAAACACCAACTTGGAGCATCAAACTCAGAACATGTCGCTTGCACTACTAACGTAGGTAACTCCTAAGTGTTTACGTCGGTATTGGCAAGACTCAGCATCACAGGAAACCTTTAACTGTATAACGACCAAATTTTTTGTGCCCTGAACGAAATATTACAATTTCTCCTAAATTATCACTAATGAAACCCAGTAAACGTGAAGTTTCATCGAAGCATTCAGAAAATAAGAACGATGCAAAATAAGAACGATGCAAAATAAGAACGATGCGAGCGATTTCCTAGCGTCCTTCAGAAAGAACGGTGGTTGATATAGAGTTAATGTGAAGCATGATGGTACATTGTGATGGTATTAATGTGAGGCATAATGGTACATAGTGATGGTATTAATGTGAGGCATGATGGTACATAGTGATGGTATTAATGTGAGGCATGATGGTAAATGAGGGACAGCACGGAACCTATCGCAACACGTGGATGCATTTCACCGGAATTTTATGTATCTCGACACGTTGACTGCGACATGAGCCAGCGCTGGCACTCGGAGGGAGTTTTTGTGATGCAGCTGACCGACCAGTAGTCAAAAACCTAATTTTCATAAGTGCTTAATCAAAACTAAATGGAGGCATGATCTAGTAAATGTTGGCTATTTTCAACGTTATTTACGACAGTTGACTTTAAATTTGAGTCGAATATTAAACTTGAGCTTTACCTAGCGCAGTCTAAGTGTTAAAGAGGGATGATTTGCAGTGTTCTATGGCACGCGGTCAGAAAGGCATTCAGAAAATTTGATAAACACACTTTTATGTACAGCAAGCATCGAAACGCGAGCTGCAGTTCGGAGCTGTTCTGCATAAGCATTTTCTATGGCGATCGTTTTTATTCGTCAAGCATAGCCTACCTCGCGTATTTCTGTCAGCTAGGACTGCTGTTCCTACAAAAGAAGAAAATTGCTCGGCTGATTGTCAGAATCGATTCCGATCAGCGAGTAGCGGGTAATGAAACTCTCGGAAAAAGCAACAAAGGGAAAAAATCAAGATGAAGTTCAGACACAATAACAATGAAACTCTCGGAAAAAGCAACAAAGGGAAAAAATCAAGATGAAGTTCAGACACAATAACAATGAAACTCGCGGAAAAAGCAACAAAGGGAAAAAATCAAGATGAAGTTCAGACACAATAACAATGAAACTCGCGGAAAAAGCAACAAAGGGAAAAAATCAAGAGGAAGTTCAGACACAATAACAATGAAACTCTCGGAAAAATAACAGGGAAAAAAATCCACATCAAGATTGAACACAATAACTTGCTGTGGGAGTTTGATGATGATCAACAGATAGATAGCCAGCAATCGAGTGGGTGTATGTTTTTCAAAAATAATTGATAAATCACTTGCCTGCAAGTATAGAGCTCGGGCTGACAAGAGAGAGATAGCAGAGGAGATAGCGAGGAGCCGATAAGGTTTGACGCAAGTGTGAAATTCGCCAGTAATCAGGGTTCGATATCAGTAAATCAGTGCAGAGATAGCGCTCAGATAGCACGATGCAGATAAGGCGCATGGATACGGACACAATAGATAAAAAGAAGAATACACGATCGCATTAAGCGATCGAAACTTATGATTTGACTATAAATACGTCTCAACACGTTCACCGCCACGGGTTAAACTGAAGTTCAGTATTCAACTCAAATTTAAGGTCAATTGTAGTAAGCCATTAGGAAAAATGCAAACATGAACTGGATCGTGCCTTCATTTAGCGTTAGCACAACTTTCATGAAGCGATACCACGGCTCTGCAAAGCAAGTGACTCTAGCTAGACATTGGCTTCTTCGTATCTCATTAAGGCCATTTCCTGGAAGCAATTTTATATCAGCATGCGTTGAATTCACAATTTATTAGAATATTTTTAATTCAAATGAATCGATCAATTCCAGCGCTCTGCTTCTTAGCGTCGGTTTGGTCTCTACTTCGTAATGATTTAAATTTAATATTTTCTAGCGATTCCATTGCTTTCATACCCACGTCGATTATGTTCAAGGTCTTGAAGTGTCGATTTATTGTTAGAAAGTCGTTTATTTTTCTTAAATGAGCCTCAAAAAATGTGTTTCCCTAACTTATAAAAATTTATTAACTCAATTAAAAAATAAACATGCTAAGAAAAAGATTCACATCAATCCGCACCGGAAATCAGTTCACACAAGCACCAACAGAACGGGTAGAAGTCAAGAAAGCGGCCGTTGCAAAGATTTCGAAGTCCCGCGATATTAACAGTTTTAAAAGCGGTTATCAAAGGAACTCTAATTGTTCGATTCAAGGTCGGCGTTTCGCGGAAAAATTCCACCAGCGTAGTAAAAAAAACTTCAACTTCGTTTTCATTTATTCGTTGCATTGAGTGATATGAGAGGGGCTGTGTCGGTGCCCGGAGACGAGGCTGAGGTGTCACTTTAATAAATCAAATAAATCTGTGCGCGGCCGTAAAATGAAGACTGAGATTTAGGGGCAAAAATAGACTCCTGATAAGAGAATTAGTCGACAGCGCCCAGAGCTCGTGATAGTTGTGTTCAGAGTGGAAGAACCTCTAAGATTAGATTATATTAGATTATAAGTTTGTTTAAGCCTCTCTAACCGCTACAAAGAAAGAGCGTATCGAAGAGAGGAAGGAGGAAGGCACCATTAAGCATGGAGATATGAGAATGGGGAATCTATGCAGAAGGGGCATAGAAACAGTAAAGAATTTCATTTAACACGATCAAAGTTGGAGAAGAAAGTAGCAGGTGCAGAAAAAACAGGACAGCAGTGAACCGGAAAAAGAGGGAACGTGTTGAATTGTAGCGCACATCTAGAGGGAAAGAAAAGGCAATGTTCATCAGGCCTAAAGTTGCGCTAATGGAAGACACCGTGCGGCATCACCAGAAAAATATGGTAGGCTGTAAAATATACAACCTTGTCTTTTCTATACATCAAGAAATTAGTAGCTAGCAAAGATACGCGCCCATCACATATCTAGTCATGCTATCTTTACGATCAATGCTCGATCTACACTCACGTTAAGTGCCTTCAAAACACCACATTTTCTGACCTAAGAACGTAATTGGAGAACTAGCATGAATACCAAGGCCTGATTGATACACCGAAACACAACAAAAAGAAACTAAACAGCTACATGTGTAACTTTTTGTTCACCCAAGTTTTCAGTCCGACAAGTAATTAGCCAGACTCGCACCTCCCAACGTAGCACAAAAATCAGACACGGAACTCAGCCAACTTTTGAGCACTAATTAACAAGATTTTCTTGTCGAACGCCCGACCGGTCCCGAGCAACACAACATTGTAGCTTGTACAGATTTGAAGGAAGTTTGGCACAGAAAAATATCGGCGTCTGCACATCTAAGGACAGTGGTACTTATTGCGATGACTCAAAACACGGCTCTCGAGAAATATATAAATTTATTGATTGACATATTAATTATATAACATATGCCATGCAACGTGCAGTAGCTGCGGCTCTCTCAATCAATGCACTTAACCGAAGTGGCTCTCTTGCAAAGATTAGCGAATAACACAACGCTGTCTTGGGCCCCTTACGTTTGTCATCGCAAACGCCCTTGTCTTCCTTCAGCTGAAGCCGCGCACCGGCATTGTGAAGCGTCTGAAGCCGCGCACCGGCATTATGATGCCTCTGAAGCCGCGCACCGGCATTATGATGACTCTGAAGAAGCGCACCGGCATTATGATGCCTCTGAAGCCGCGCACCGGCAGTATGAAGCGTCTGAAGCCGCGCACCGGTATTATGAAGCGTCTGAAGCCGCGCACCGGCATTATGATGACTCTGAAGCCGCGCACCGGCATTATGATGCCTCTGAAGCCGCGCACCGGCAGTATGAAGCGTCTGAAGCCGCGCACCGGTATTATGAAGCGTCTGAAGCCGCAAACCGGAATTATGATCCGTTTTGAAGCCATCCGAAGCGACGTACACAAATCTAAAGGCAGCACAGAGAATTCAAGTCCATCTCAGAGCTTCTGAACCTACACCGGCAACAGCCAAAGACCTGCCAGGTGCAAACACCGCGACCAACGCATTTCCTAACATCACACATGGGTTATGCAGGTTTAATGATATATCCAATTGGCTTCCTAACTCTTCCAGAATTTTTAGGCTTCCATTGCCAAATTTTTTATTCAGCAAGAAAGATCACACTTTGCTTTGTTCTGAAAGGTTGTCAGGAATACTCAAGGGCTCTCTACTTCAACACTTCCATCGTAAGTTCACCATGCAAGGACTGATTCCTTATCACATATAATTCCACCACTCTAGATAAACAGCTACCACTCTTAACTTGAACATACATTGGCACATGAGCTCAACGTAAGCTTTCTTTGAAATGATGGAACCCAATTAAGACAAAATGAATCCATGTTCATCTTTACAGCTCGCATAAGTAACACATCATGCAGATTGTACGTTACGACACCAGCGGTTACTTCGACTAATATAACCACACCAGCGGTTTCTTTGACTAGCCAAACCCCACCACCGGTTGCTTTGATTCACCAAACCACACCAGTGGTGGTTTCAACTCCCCAAACCACACAACATTCTTTGACTTACAACCCTACACACCGGTTCTCTTGACTTACAACCCTACACACCGGTTCTCTTGACTTACAACCCTACACACCGGTTCTCTTTACTTACAACCCTACACACCGGTTCTCTTGACTTACAACCCTACACCTCGGTTCCCTCAACTTACAACCCTGCACCTCGGTTCCCTTGACTTACAACTCTGCAACCCCGGTTCCCTTGTCTTACAACCCTACACCTCGGTTCCCTTGACTTACAACCTACACCCCGGTTCCCGTGACTTACAATCCTACACCCCCGGTCTCTACGCCTCCCCAAAGTATCACTCACCCTACGTTTCCGAGGCGCAGACTCGTCCTCATAGCACGAGGAGTCGTCGAGTTCGATGCCGTCGTCGGTGGGGGCGGGGGAGGGGTCCGAGAGGGGGGGAGAGGGGGTGGCCGAGCGCCCCGCATTGTGATTGGGCGACTGGGACGAGTGGGGCGCCCACGACCACACGCCTGACGAAGACGACGAAGATCCGCCGCCAATGTCGTACGTCACCAGGGCTGCATAGGACAAAAGGCACGTCATGACCAAGTTGTCGTACATCTTCACGTGAAACAGAAGGATGTTTTTTCCAATCAAGCCTGGTACACATCATCTTGTGCACTGGTTTTTCAAATGCCTCATAACTAACACTAGGACGCAATGACGGTTACCCCCGGTCAAGCCGGTACCCATTTCCGACACCTGGGTAGAGTGGGGAATTGTGCCTGAGTTCTTTTTCCCAACGGGAAGAAACACCGCGCGGCACTGCCGGGATTCGAACTGCCGACACCTTCCCGTGAAGGGCGCGTTTTTAACCACTCAACCACGGTGACCGCAGACTACAGAGAATATTATACACGGTGTTATTCGTCAGAGAATGTTAGATCGAGTTATAAAAGAGAATGTTATACGTTGAGTTATGCATAACAGAGTATGTTACACGTGAACTTCCAGAATAAAAAATGTACGATTCTCCACAAATAAAAGAAAATATCAGTACACAGAACATTCCTCCTTCCCCCAACTTACCGAGTTCGTAACAAAATTGACAAACGACTATCGATTTAAATGACTTTTTTAGGGGTCGAAACGTTCGTTCTTAACAAAAATGTATTTAAAATCGATAGTCTTTGCTATTACCTTCATTTTAAAGCTATGTCGGCGAGTCGTACAATCTAATGTGAAACGTAATTGAGTGACGCTTTCAACGTGTACAACACACCGGAAGATGCGCCTGTAATAAAATTGGTGAGCGGCAATTTTCCTATGGAGATACGCACGCAGGCTTATCTCCGCCAGGGAGGGCAGGACCAGGAAGCGGCAGATAAGCAGGAGGGTTATAAACCAAACCAAACCGCCGTGGTCATCGCAAAATATAAAGTTATTCGTACGAGACCGTTTTGATCGCATACCTGTCGAACATACTCGCCAAATAAGGCGTCAGTTGGTTTGACGGAATACCTTTATACGATGTTGCTCGCCAAATAAGAAGGAGTTACTCGTTTTAACGGAACAGCTATACAAATCCCCTCGACGTTGTACTCGTAAGGGTACGTTCCCCTCAACTTGTGTACACTGCAGGTAGCGAGGATGGTTTATGTGCCGAACTCTAAGGGAAGTACAAACGAGCTACTCAACAGCGATACTGACGATTTGCATCTGCTGGCTTCGTAAAGACCAAACTCTAAAAACATTCTCAAATTTCAAATACTCCACCAAGCAGAATGACGCGACCTTAAAAGGACATGGAAAAACTAGATGAAGCTCTGCTTCAAAGTTATGGAGTTACATTCAGCGCCAACCACCTCCTCCCCCTACGTCTACAAAACTTGCTTGATTATCGATTGATTAGAAATTAGTTTCAGTCTCCCTTTACCACAACAAAGATGTTCAAAGAGAGGAAGGATGAAGGTACCATTTAGTATGGAGTGAAAGGAACGTGGAATCTATGTACAAAGGGTGTTTCCTCAAAGGATCCCGTGCGCATAAAAACAGTAAGATAAGAAGGAAAATTATGAAACAAGATAAAAGTTGAAGAAAAAAGTCATAGGCGATGAAAAACAGGACCGCAGTGAACTAAAAAAAAATGGTCCTAACAAAACAAAACTTTTCAACAAAAAGACGGCCTACCTAACTCTCAGCTCAGGACCTCACATTTTCCCCTGGGAGCGCAAACTCCTATAGATACAATAGTTGCACTCGCCCCCCCCCCCCCCCACAAACCAGACTGGCGGGCACGACACACACACCCGCCAAAATACGGACAATTAAATGCAGTCACGGCCAGAAACACACGGACGGCAGTAAGCAACGCAATAAAGTGAGCGGGATAATAAAGGGACGATGAAGCGCTCAGGCGCACGGCAATTGGCGCCTTTCCGGCCTGGCGCTGGGAGGCGGACAGGAGGGGAGGTGGAGGACAGGAGGGGAGGTGGAGGACAGGAGGGGAGGTGGAGGACAGGAGGGGAGGTGGAGGACAGGAGGGGAGGTGGAGGACAGGAGGGGAGGTGGAGGACAGGAGGGGAGGGAGGCGGAGGACAGGAGGGGAGGGAGGCGGAGGACAGGAGGGGAAATAGTACCACATTATGTATTCTTTCCCTCGTCTATACTGCAACGCTTATAGGTCATGCCACCTACTTACGTGGTAACTGCTTAGTGACCCACCGGTGGTCACGGAAGGGATTTCTGTAACGCGGGCAGCCCACTGGCGGTCAAAGTATGTTTTCATTAAAATGTACCGGAAGCCTTATGATAGCATCTCAGTTTATTCAAGGTTGACTTTGAAGTTCATCAATTTATTCAATTCATTCAAGGTTGACTCTGAAATCTATCAATATATTCAATTTCTTTAAGGTTGACTTTTTAGCTTTTCAATTTATTCAATTAATTCAAGGTTGACTTTGAAATTTATCAATTTATTCAAGGGATTCAAGGTTGACATTTACTTATGGTTGAACCTATATTTAATCCACAATTATTTCATACTTTCACGAAGCTTTATCCAAACCTTAATTATTAGAGGCTGCAACTTGTATTTAGTCCTTAATTTTTTTCTTAATTATTTGAAGCTGCAAGAAGCATAGAATTTAACTGGTATGAAGTACGATATGAAAATCGGATACACGTGAATTGATCAACAGAACTTCAGGAGAGGCAGGGCACAGGCAACAACACAATACACTCTCGTGCCTACACAGCGTGTGTTGGTGTGTTGTGTTGTATGAACCTTTCCATTAGAGAGGGAGAGGAGGGGGAGATGAACCTTTCCATTAGAGAGGGAGAGGAGGGGGAGATGAACCTTTCCATTAGAGAGGGAGAGGAGGGGGAGATGAACCTTTCCATTAGAGAGGGAGAGGAGGGGGAGATGAACCTTTCCATTAGAGAGGGAGAGGAGGGGGAGATGAACCTTTCCATCAGAGAGGGAGAGGAGGGGGAGATGAACCTTTCCATTAGAGAGGGAGAGGAGGGGGAGATGAACCTTTCCATTAGAGAGGGAGAGGAGGGGGAGATGAACCTTTCCATCAGAGAGGGAGAGGAGGGGGAGATGAACCTTTCCATTAGAGAGGACGTTCCCTGTCCGAGAGAAAGAAATCTTCGCTCAAGGACACGGCCTACACACGCACACACGCACGCACAGGTTCACTAAAGAGACCCGATAAAAATCACACGCAAATAATAACACGGTTATGAATATATAATACCATGGTTTGTATAAATGAATATTACCATGGTTGCTATAAATGAATATTACCATGGTTGCTATAAATGAATATTACCATGGTTGCTATAAATGAATATTACCATGGTTGCTATAAATGAATATTACCATGGTTGCTATAAATGAATATTACCATGGTTGCTATAAATGAATATTACCATGGTTGCTATAAATGAATATTACCATGGTTGCTATAAATGAATATTACCATGGTTGCTATAAATGAATATTACCATGGTTGCTATAAATGAATATTACCATGGTTGCTATAAATGAATATTACCATGGTTGCTATAAATGAATATTACCATGGTTGCTATAAATGAATATTACCATGGTTGCTATAAATGAATATTACCATGGTTGCTATAAATGAATATTACCATGGTTGCTATAAATGAATATTACCATGGTTGCTATAAATGAATATTACCATGGTTGCTATAAATGAATATTACCATGGTTGCTATAAATTAATATTACCATGGTTGCTATAAATGAATATTACCATGGTTGCTATAAATGAATATTACCATGGTTGCTATAAATGAATATTACCATGGTTGCTATAAATGAATATTACCATGGTTGCTATAAATGAATATTACCATGGTTGCTATAAATGAATATTACCATGGTTGCTATAAATGAATATTACCATGGTTGCTATAAATGAATATTACCATGGTTGCTATAAATGAATATTACCATGGTTGCTATAAATGAATATTGCCATGGTTGCTATAAAGGAATATTACCATGGTTGCTATAAATGAACAGTACAATGGATGTTTTAAACAAATAAAACCGTATAAAAATATGGATAACACCTCATAGAACACAAAAGTCGCGACGCACTAGACAAATTAACAAAATCACGATTGAATTATGCCATGGTTGTAATAAAAAAATTAAGTGGTTCGCCATCTGGTTCACCACCATAAAACTAAACGGTGCAGGTATTTTTTGAAATTGGGTTATTTATTTAAACACTGAATTCGAACAGATGTAAGTAACAGATAACAGAAATAAGTATTCTATGTGGTGACACCATCTGATCCGGCACCACTAACAGAGTTAAACGTAGGACATACTGAGTCCAGGTAGTTTTTGAATTAGGGCTATCTGCAGAAAATTTGAGTTCAAACAAATATTTCCCAGGGTAACTGATAAAACACTCAGTTGTTCCCTTCTTGATCAAAAACGATAATTTATCAAATTATCATAAGTATTCCCAAGAAGAAATGTAAAGGTTCCTCCAAGATACTTCTCTAACCCCCACCCTTTCTCCCCACTCAAAAATAAGACGTTCAGTTGTTCCCTGCTGGATCAAATACAATAATTTCTCGAATTATCATAAGTATTCCTAAGAAGAAATGCGAAGATTCTTCCAAGATACTTCTCTAACCCCCACCCTTTCTTCCCACTCAAAAATAAGACGTTCAGTTGTTCCCTGCTAGATCAAATGCGATAATTTCTCGAATTGTCGTGGGCATCCGCTGCGGGGCGGAGCCTGCTCTCCCTTAACAAAGACCCGAGGCACAAGGTATCACAGATACAGGACGACGGTACGAATATTTCGTCCTAAAATGAGAGGCGCATTAGGGTTAGATTAGCGACGACTATCATGCGGAGTTGTGACTAATGTGTGTGAAGCTTTAGAGCTATTATCGCATATAAATCTTCGAAATTTAACCCTAAAGCTTTGTCCTGTAGCACTCAATCCGGAATTGTAGGGTAGCCAGGAAACAGGATGAAGGACAGGGAATATTTCTAAAGGGTTCAAGTTAATTCAAACTTTATTACGCACAAAAAAAGACTGTTGCAATATATTAGCTGTTTTCTTGTGTTATTTTCTGTGCAAGTGTTCAAGGAAATTCAAAAGACTTTGAAACGCATAAAAAAGAAAACGAATTTTCAAAAGAAAGAAAACGTGATTAAAAATGATAGATAATTTCTCACAAGTGTTCAACAGAATTTTAAAAAAAACTTTAAAATCCAAAATAAAGGAACAAAGCTACAACAGAATTACCCAGAGATACCGGACACAACAATCAATACTCTTGCAATTATGAACACACTAGTACTCAATTTTTAATCGGAAAAATCGTAACAAATGGAGCAAGTCATAGAGTGAAATTTTAATCACAATGTAACACGACTACAAAAATCATAAAAACTTTATTACGATAACATAGCAAACAAACTCTGCAACATCTGTAGGACCAGGAAGTATTCCAGATAAGCCCCGGCTTGTTGAATCGCTGGTGGCCTCGCGCTGTCTAAAGTGATCAGTAAAGCTGCCAGCGCGCCGTGCTAACTGGTGTGAGGCCTGGTGTAGTTAGTGGGTGGCTGTGCTGCTTGGTAAATGTGTGTGTAGCAGTATTGCTTAGTAGATGTGTTATGTAGCAGTACTACTTAGTAGATGTGTTATGTAGCAGTACTACTTAGTAGATGTGTTATGTAGCAGTACTACTTAGTAGATGTGTTATGTAGCAGTACTACTTAGTAGATGTGTTATGTAGCAGTATTGCTTAGTAGATGTGTTATGTAGCAGTACTACTTAGTAGATGTGTTATGTAGCAGTACTACTTAGTAGATGTGTTATGTAGCAGTACTACTTAGTAGATGTGTTATGTAGCAGTACTACTTAGTAGATGTGTTATGTAGCAGTATTACTTAGTAGATGTGTTATGTAGCAGTATTGCTTAGTAGATGTGTTATGTAGCAGTATTACTTAGTAGATGTGTTATGTAGCAGTATTGCTTAGTAGATGTGTTATGTAGCAGTACTACTTAGTAGATGTGTTATGTAGCAGTACTACTTAGTAGATGTGTTATGTAGCAGTATTACTTAGTAGATGTGTTATGTAGCAGTATTACTTAGTAGATGTGTTATGTAGCAGTACTACTTAGTAGATGTGTTATGTAGCAGTACTACTTAGTAGATGTGTTATGTAGCAGTATTGCTTAGTAGATGTGTTATGTAGCAGTACTACTTAGTAGATGTGTTATGTAGCAGTACTACTTAGTAGATGTGTTATGTAGCAGTATTACTTAGTAGATGTGTTATGTAGCAGTATTGCTTAGTAGATGTGTTATGTAGCAGTACTACTTAGTAGATGTGTTATGTAGCAGTACTACTTAGTAGATGTGTTATGTAGCAGTACTACTTAGTAGATGTGTTATGTAGCAGTACTACTTAGTAGATGTGTTATGTAGCAGTACTACTTAGTAGATGTGTTATGTAGCAGTACTACTTAGTAGATGTGTTATGTAGCAGTATTACTTAGTAGATGTGTTGTGTAGCAGTATTACTTAGTAGATGTGTTATGTAGCAGTATTACTTAGTAGATGTGTTATGTAGCAGTACTACTTAGTAGATGTGTTATGTAGCAGTACTACTTAGTAGATGTGTTATGTAGCAGTACTACTTAGTAGATGTGTTATGTAGCAGTACTACTTAGTAGATGTGTTATGTAGCAGTACTACTTAGTAGATGTGTTATGTAGCAGTACTACTTCGTAGATGTGTTATGTAGCAGTACTACTTAGTAGATGTGTTATGTAGCAGTACTACTTAGTAGATGTGTTATGTAGCAGTACTACTTAGTAGATGTGTTATGTAGCAGTACTACTTAGTAGATGTGTTATGTAGCAGTACTACTTAGTAGATGTGTTATGTAGCAGTATTACTTAGTAGATGTGTTATGTAGCAGTATTACTTAGTAGATGTGTTATGTAGCAGTATTACTTAGTAGATGTGTTATGTAGCAGTATTACTTAGTAGATGTGTTATGTAGCAGTATTACTTAGTAGATGTGTTATGTAGCAGTATTACTTAGTAGATGTGTTATGTAGCAGTATTACTTAGTAGATGTGTTATGTAGCAGTATTACTTAGTAGATGTGTTATGTAGCAGTATTACTTAGTAGATGTGTTATGTAGCAGTACTACTTAGTAGATGTGTTATGTAGCAGTATTACTTAGTAGATGTGTTATGTAGCAGTACTACTTAGTAAGATGTGTTATGTAGCAGTACTACTTAGTAGATGTGTTATGTAGCAGTATTACTTAGTAGATGTGTTATGTAGCAGTATTACTTAGTAGATGTGTTATGTAGCAGTATTACTTAGTAGATGTGTTATGTAGCAGTATTACTTAGTAGATGTGTTATGTAGCAGTATTACTTAGTAGATGTGTTATGTAGCAGTACTACTTAGTAGATGTGTTATGTAGCAGTACTACTTAATAGATGTGTTATGATAGCAGTATTACTTAGTAGATGTGTTTTGTAGCAGTATTACTTAGTAGATGTGTTATGTAGCAGTATTACTTAGTAGATGTGTTATGTAGCAGTATTACTTAGATGTGTTATGTAGCAGTATTACTTAGTAGATGTGTTATGTAGCAGTACTACTTAGTAGATGTGTTATGTAGCAGTATTACTTAGTAGATGTGGTATGTAGCAGTATTACTTAGTAAGATGTGTTATGTAGCAGTACTACTTAGTAGATGTGTTATGTAGCAGTATTACTTAGTAAGATGTGTTATATAGCAGTATTACTTAGTAGATGTGTTATGTAGCAGTATTACTTAGTAGATGTGTTATGTAGCAGTACTACTTAGTAGATGTGTTATGTAGCAGTATTACTTAGTAGATGTGTTATGTAGCAGTACTACTTAGTAGATGTGTTTTGTAGCAGTACTACTTAGTAGATGTGTTATGTAGCAGTATTACTTAGTAGATGTGTTATGTAGCAGTATTACTTAGTAGATGTGTTATGTAGCAGTACTACTTAGTAGATGTGTTATGTAGCAGTATTACTTAGTAGATGTGTTATGTAGCAGTATTACTTAGTAGATGTGTTATGTAGCAGTACTACTTAGTAGATGTGGTATGTAGCAGTATTACTGAGTAGATGTGTTATGATAGCAGTATTACTTAGTAGATGTGTTACGTAGCAGTACTACTTAGTAGATGTGTTATGTAGCAGTATTACTTAGTAGATGTGGTATGTAGCAGTATTACTTAGTAAGATGTGTTATGTAGCAGTACTACTTAGTAGATGTGTTATGTAGCAGTACTACTTAGTAGATGTGTTATGTAGCAGTATTACTTAGTAAGATGTGTTATGTAGCAGTATTACTTAGTAAGATGTGTTATGTAGCAGTACTACTTAGTAGATGTGTTATGTAGCAGTACTACTTAGTAGATGTGTTATGTAGCAGTACTACTTAGTAGATGTGTTATGTAGCAGTATTACTTAGTAGATGTGTTATGTAGCAGTATTACTTAGTAGATGTGTTATGTAGCAGTACTACTTAGTAGATGTGTTATGTAGCAGTATTACTTAGTAGATGTGTTATGTAGCAGTATTACTTAGTAGATGTGTTATGTAGCAGTACTACTTAGTAGATGTGTTATGTAGCAGTACTACTTAGTAGATGTGTTATGTAGCAGTACTACTTAGTAGATGTGTTATGTAGCAGTACTACTTAGTAGATGTGTTATGTAGCAGTACTACTTAGTAGATGTGTTATGTAGCAGTACTACTTAGTAGATGTGTTATGTAGCAGTACTACTTAGTAGATGTGTTATGTAGCAGTATTACTTAGTAGATGTGTTATGTAGCAGTACTACTTAGTAGATGTGTTATGTAGCAGTATTACTTAGTAGATGTGTTATGTAGCAGTATTACTTAGTAGATGTGTTATGTAGCAGTATTACTTAGTAGATGTGTTATGTAGCAGTACTACTTAGTAGATGTGTTATGTAGCAGTACTACTTAGTAGATGTGTTATGTAGCAGTACTACTTAGTAGATGTGTTATGTAGCAGTATTACTTAGTAGATGTGTTATGTAGCAGTACTACTTAGTAGATGTGTTATGTAGCAGTATTACTTAGTAGATGTGTTATGTAGCAGTACTACTTAGTAGATGTGTTATGTAGCAGTACTACTTAGTAGATGTGTTATGTAGCAGTACTACTTAGTAGATGTGTTATGTAGCAGTATTACTTAGTAGATGTGTTATGTAGCAGTATTACTTAGTAGATGTGTTATGTAGCAGTATTACTTAGTAGATGTGTTATGTAGCAGTACTACTTAGTAGATGTGTTATGTAGCAGTATTACTTAGTAGATGTGTTATGTAGCAGTACTACTTAGTAGATGTGTTATGTAGCAGTACTACTTAGTAGATGTGTTATGTAGCAGTACTACTTAGTAGATGTGTTATGTAGCAGTATTACTTAGTAGATGTGTTATGTAGCAGTATTACTTAGTAGATGTGTTATGTAGCAGTATTACTTAGTAGATGTGTTATGTAGCAGTATTACTTAGTAGATGTGTTATGTAGCAGTACTACTTAGTAGATGTGTTATGTAGCAGTACTACTTAGTAGATGTGTTATGTAGCAGTATTACTTAGTAGATGTGTTATGTAGCAGTACTACTTAGTAGATGTGTTATGTAGCAGTACTACTTAGTAGATGTGTTATGTAGCAGTATTACTTAGTAGATGTGTTATGTAGCAGTACTACTTAGTAGATGTGTTATGTAGCAGTATTACTTAGTAGATGTGTTATGTAGCAGTACTACTTAGTAGATGTGTTATGTAGCAGTACTACTTAGTAGATGTGTTATGTAGCAGTACTACTTAGTAGATGTGTTATGTAGCAGTACTACTTAGTAGATGTGTTATGTAGCAGTATTACTTAGTAGATGTGTTATGTAGCAGTATTACTTAGTAGATGTGTTATGTAGCAGTATTACTTATATTACTTAGTAGATATGTTATGCAGCAGTATCATATACCAACTTGCAGGAGACCTAGTTCATTTAATTCAGCAGATATGTTTCAAAAAATGTTTATTTCAATTCATATCAATTTTTTAACGACTTCTCATGCTTTCTAAACCACACACGAAATCCTAGGAACTCAGATCAAATGAAGATAAAATGGATTGTGTTGACTAGAAAAGTGCATGTCCTCAAGACCCGCATCGAGGGGATGTGAAGTACTGATTTATGTAGTACAGAGATTTCCTTTATTATGAAATTTTTTTTGAAATAAATACCAACTACTTCATACTTGGAAGACGCTTTTCTGGAATTCATATCTTTTGAAAAGGATAAGGAAATACCACCATTCAAGGCAGAACCTGTAGCCATGATACCATCCCGTCTTTCACTGAAAGCGCAAGGCGATAGAAAAAAAATACATATGCAAATAAATAGACCCACATGGACAGCTACGAAACGAAGTAGCACTGGCAATTTGAGCACCGAAAATTACAGTGGTGCCAAATTAAGCCACATTGTCAGCTACAAAGTAAAGTAACACTGGCAATTTGAACAACAAGAAAAATTGCAGTGGTGATAAATTAACCCACATTGATAGCTACAGAATAAAGCACAAATTCAATTAAATTTAAAGCAATAAAGCACAAGTTTAATTTCAATGCATAAAACCGCAGCGGCGTTCGGGTATCCAGGTTACAGCAGAACGCTACTCAAACAAGCTGCCACTAGAGAACCTGCGCAATATCGGAGAATAACGAAAGAGGTTACATACTTAACGCGACCTAAATACTGGGCACAGCTGCTGTACTGGGCACAGCTGCAGTACTCAGCAGTACACCTAATTACTTATTACAGCACACAGGAGCTATAGTGCAGTGGGTCACATTTGAATATAGATAGCGTCTGAATATGTAGCAGCGGACATCACGACCGTTGGTGAGTTCGAGTTTCGCTTCACAGAACGCACAAAAACTGAACTAAATTAACAAAAATTAATTAAATTGATTACAAAATTAAAACTTCTGCTCAGGTTCTACTCTCACAATGATTGTGCGTACTAGCATACTCATATATTGGGTGGAAATGCAAAATAGATACTCATTTAAGAGATGCCGTTTGAAAATATGGTTATCGCAATTTGAAGGGTAAAAAAGTGCCCATATTAGGAATACATTCGTACGACTATGTGGGTACGTATAACTCTTTTATGACAACTCCATTCAGCGAAAATGAAGCGCGAAAACACATTCATTTCATTAAAATCATAAAATTTTCAAAATTTAAACAGGATCCTGATTAATTTAGATCAGAGTCATTTAAATCCCGAGTAGCGTGGGTGTGAGAAACGTTCATCACGGTACAGCATCCTTCTCGTCTCCATGGCAGCGAACTGAGGGAATTACCACGGCAGCGAACTGAGGGAATTACCACGGCAGCAAACTGAGGGAATTACCGTCACGCCCAGGAAAAGAATTCCCTTTCCCGTCACCTGCTTGCGTGAAATGATGAGTGAACTGGAGTGGATAATTGCGCTGCTTATTGATTAATAACTCGAGATGGTATGCATGATACGGGCTTCCCATCATCGGTTCGTCTCATGAGCAGTTGTTGATAGCTTTCCATCAACAGTCTCAGGTGCAATTGTTGATAGCTTTCGCACACCAAGTTCTTATTTCTTGAAAAGACCCGACTATTGAGCACACTAAACTTAATGTATTTATGATTTTCGTTGTTTCGTTTAATGATATATATAAGTAATTTAGTAAATTAAAATTATTAAATAACTAGTGTGCAGGGCCCGTCAAAAATGGCGGAATTTGATATTTTGCTTAAACAAATCTCGCAGACGTGGATGCCCAACAAATATATCCATCCCAACAGTACCCGCCATTAAACAAATCTTGCAGACGTGGATGCCCAACAAATATATCCATCCCAACAGTACCCGCCATTAAACAAATTTTGCAGACGTGGATGCCCAACAAGTATATCCATCCCAACAGTACCCGCCATTAAATAAATCTTGCAGACGTGGATGCCCAACAAATTTATCCATCCAAACAGTACCCGCCATTAAATAAATCTTGTAGACGTGGATGCCCAACAAATATATCCATCCCAACAGTACCGGCCATTAAACAAATTTTGCAGACGTGGATGCCCAACAAGTATATCCATCCCAACAGTACCCGCCATTAAATAAATCTTGCAGACGTGGATGCCCAACAAATATATCCATCCCAACAGTACCCGCCATTAAATAAATCTCGCAGACGTGGATGCCCAACAAATATATCCATCCCAACAGTACCGGCCATTAAACAAATTTTGCAGACGTGGATGCCCAACAAGTATATCCATCCCAACAGTACCCGCCATTAAATAAATCTTGCAGACGTGGATGCCCAACAAATACATCCATCCCAACAGTACCCGCCATTAAATAAATCTCGCAGACGTGGATGCCCAACAAATATATCCATCCCAACAGTACCGGCCATTAAACAAATTTTGCAGGCGTGGATGCCCAACAAGTATATCCATCCCAACAGTACCCGCCATTAAATCAATCTTGCAGACGTGGATACCCAACAAATATATCCATCCCAACAGTACCCGCCATTAAATAAATCTTGCGGACGTGGATGCCCAACAAATATATCCATCCCAACAGTACCCGCCATTAAATAAACCTTGCAGACGTGGATGCCCAACAAATATATCCATCCCAACAGTACCCGCCATTAAATAAATCTTGCAGACGTGGATGCCCAACAAATATATCCATCCCAACAGTACCCGCCATTAAATAAATCTTGCAGACGTGGATGCCCAACAAATATATCCATCTCAACAGTACCCGCCATTAAATAAATCTTGCAGACGTGGATGCCCTACAAATATATCCATCCCAACAGTACCCGCCATTAAATAAATCTTGCAGACGTGGATGCCCAACAAATATATCCATCTCAACAGTACCCGCCATTAAATAAATCTTGCAGACGTGGATGCCCAACAAATATATCCATCTCAACAGTACCCGCCATTAAATAAATCTTGCAGACGTGGATGCCCAACAAATATATCCATCTCAACAGTACCCGCCATTAAATAAATCTTGCAGACGTGGATGCCCTACAAATATATCCATCCCAACAGTACCCGCCATTAAATAAATCTTGCAGACGTGGATGCCCAACAAATATATCCATCTCAACAGTACCCGCCATTAAATAAATCTTGCAGACGTGGATGCCCTACAAATATATCCATCCCAACAGTACCCGCCATTAAATAAATCTTGCAGACGTGGATGCCCAACAAATATATCCATCTCAACAGTACCCGCCATTAAATAAATCTTGCAGACGTGGATGCCCTACAAATATATCCATCCCAACAGTACCCGCCATTAAATAAATCTTGCAGACGTGGATGCCCAACAAATATATCCATCTCAACAGTACCCGCCATTAAATAAATCTTGCAGACGTGGATGCCCAACAAATATATCCATCTCAACAGTACCCGCCATTAAATAAATCTTGCAGACGTGGATGCCCTACAAATATATCCATCCCAACAGTACCCGCCATTAAATAAATCTTGCAGACGTGGATGCCCAACAAATATATCCATCTCAACAGTACCCGCCATTAAATAAATCTTGCAGACGTGGATGCCCTACAAATATATCCATCCCAACAGTACCCGCCATTAAATAAATCTTGCAGACGTGGATGCCCAACAAATATATCCATCCCAACAGTACCCGCCATTAAAATATTCTTGTACTTGTGCACTGGTGAAACTCGTATCACAGATACGGTCATTGAGCGTCCTGGTGAGCGGCACAGACACACGCAACAAGCGGACACCAAACAAATATATAAATGAACCAACACTGCAAGTATTATTAGGCACGATACATAAATTATTTCTCGATTGCGGGTGTATGTATGACACGTTAATAAAGTGTCATTATTGACTTCGCTGCTGACGTTTATCGGTAATGCGGACGACTTTCAATACCTTCACTGATGACTAAAACATCAAGTTCATTAACCCCATGCATCGAATGCACTCGCACATAATTTTATCACAACTACATGAATGATGGAACACGTGAAACTTACTACACAGCACACATCGACTACTTCCAAGAGGAACACTAACAACCTTCTTTCTCCACGAAAATCTTAGAAGGCCAGCTGTCCAAACGAAGTGATGAAAACATTTTACGATCTGTAGCAGGAATATCAAACAGCTGCCGTTGCCATAAGGGTGCAACTGGCAGAGAAATTTTTCACGTAGACTCGGTTAAGCCAAGTACAGTTTTTTAGGCCACGAACACAGCATGGCGCATCGCTAAGTCGACTTATCAGAACTTACGCTGCACGCTGTACCGCTACGATTATGTAATTCGTTTAAAAACTAGCCACAGAAAAAAAGATAGACTTTATTACAAAAAATAAATAAATAAAAGTAAATATTACTTTATTTACTTTTAGGGAGCAGTGTGAAATGAAACCTTCTTTATTCTTATTTAAATTAAGTTTAAACGATGCATCATGCCGGTGTCTTTACAACAGAGAAGGCCAAGCATCATATCGCTCAAGTTTATGCCTCTGGGCATACGAGGGTAGCATGAGCCCAGGGACTTGCACATACAAACACGCACACAACACACACACGAAATTATACACAACCACACACACATATACACACGAATAAAAACACACACACACACACACGAATAAAAACACACACACACACACACACGAGCCCCAGCACACCACAACGAGGGCACAATTGGCACAACACGCAGCAGCTCCGCACGTCTCTGCACATCACGCACGCCTCGCGTACCGCTGCTTCCCGCGTGCGTCACACTAATGCAACAGTTATTATCATTTTGCAAGCGGGAAGAGGCTGAAACTTTTACGAAAAGTGCAACTTGAATTAATAATGCAACTTGAATTAAAAGTGTAACTTGAATTAAAAGTGTAACTTTAACAAAAAGAGCAATTTCAATGATAAGTTGAGGACAAGCATCAAGCACAAATTGAAGTAATAATTAAATATTGAGTGCTCTGGTTCTTCCCCTCAACGATTTATTGCTTTTCTTCTACTTATTACTTTCCCGTCAACATTTCATTGTTTCCCCTCAATTACTCATCACTTCCCCTCAATTACTCATCACTTCCCCTCAATTACTCATCACTTTCCCTGAATTACTCATCACTTTCCCTGAATTACTCATCACTTCCCCTGAATTACTCATCACTTCCCCTCAATTACTCATCACTTCCCCTCAATTACTCATCACTTCCCCTCAATTACTCATCACTTCCCCTGCATCACTCATCACTACCCCTCAATTACTCATCACTTCCCCTGCATCACTCATCACTCCTCAGCAGCCGCCAGAAACACAGCTCGCAGCAGCAGCGGCCGGACCGCCGCATATCCGCAGCGCGAGGCGGTCACCGACCCGCGCAGGCCGGGGGCAACAGCCGCGGGTTGGTGCCTTCCTTCGCCTGCCTCTGTGGTAGCCCCGTGTTCTGATCACGTCCCGCCCACCCAACAAAGTGTTACTTGAATAGCAACACTGAACTGTGCTCCTATAGGCTTGATTTAACGTACGCAGCAACATGGAACTGCGTCCCTATAAGAGTCAACTAATGTATGCAGCAATATTGAACTGTGTTGCAGCAACACTCAACTGTGGTCCTATAGGAGTCCACTAAAGTACGCAGCAACATTCAACTGTGTTCTTTAGGAGTTGATTAATGTGCGCAGCAACATCCAACTATGTTCTTATAATCGTGATTTAATGCAGGCTGTCAAGCAAAGCAGTTGAGGATGATTTAGAGCCAGAATTATTTGTGCAGTCCTACGGTAGCTGGCAACGCGCACTATGGCGGGAGAAAGGGGGGGGGGGGGGGAGGGGGGAGATGCGGGGTCCCGCAATGCAGGACAGTAAGCAATAAACAAAGCGCACTTCAGCAGCGGACGAGAGCGAAAGCTCGATAGCACACAGCGGGCTACCGCAACTTGCCTCCGTTAACTTAAGGTGATCTCGCCTCTCCAGGCGGTTCAAACAATGCAATTAAATCTTCTTACTTAATAGTCCCCTAGGTGTGTTTATTTGTTTGGTGTCCACTTCTTAAGAAACAACTTCGATTTGATTCGAAGGATGCTTAAAAACCGTATCTGTGATACGAGTTTCACCAGTGCACAAGTACAGAATATTTTAATGGCGGGTACTGTTGGGATGGATATATTTGTTGGGCATCCACGTCTGCAAGATTTATTTAATGGCGGGTACTGTTGGGATGGATATATTTGTTGGGCATCTACGTCTGCAAGATTTATTTAATGGCGGGTACTGTTGGGATGGATATATTTGTTGGGCATCCACGTCTGCAAGATTTATTTAATGGCGGGTACTGTTGGGATGGATATATTTGTTGGGCATCCACGTCTGCAAGATTTATTTAATGGCGGGTACTGTTGGGATGGATATATTTGTTGGGCATCTACGTCTGCAAGATTTATTTAATGGCGGGTACTGTTGGGATGGATATATTTGTTGGGCATCCACATCTGGAGGATTTAAATAAGGAAAATATCCAATCCCGTCATTTTTGCCGGGCCGGGTACAATAGTAATAAACATAATTACGCAAGTCAATACACCGTATTTATCACCGTCACTGTTTGATACACATTTTTACTGTCACAGAGAGGAAAGGGCACTTAGCAACGTCCTTAATAATACACTTATTTTTAGAATACCTAGAAGATGGACCAAACCGGTAGAAATTAATTCTACCTTCGTCAAAGTGTACGAGCACACAGCAACAGCGTACTGCATCCTTCCATTACTTCCTTACTTCTTTTCCCCGCATCTCACACGGAGATTTATAAAATGAGCAGCTCAAAGAAGCACCTACACAACTTCACTTACGACCGCTCGAGTCATAATAACAAAGAGCTACGTCGCCGTACCTCTCACCCATGTCTCTGTTAATGTGTTGGAACGAACTTCCACATTGTAAATGGGTGCACCACCTCACAATGTAAATGGGTGCACCACTTCACAATGTAAATGGGTGCACCACCTCACAATGTAAATGGGTGCACCACCTCACAATGTAAATGGGTGCACCACCTCAATGTAAATGGGTGCACCACCTCACAATGTAAATGGGTGCACCACCTCACAATGTAAATGGGTGCACCACCTCACAATGTAAATGGGTGCACCACCTCACAATGTAAATGGGTGCACCACCTCACAATGTAAATGGGTGCACCACACCCCATTGTAAATGGGTGCACCACACCACAATGTAAATGGGTGCACCACACCCCATTGTAAATGGGTGCACCACACCCCATTGTAAATGGGTGCACCACATCACAATGTAAATGGGTGCACCACCTCATAATGTAAATGGGTGCACCACCTCATAATGTAAATGGGTGCACCACACCACAATGTAAATGGGTGCACCACACCACAATGTAAATGGGTGCACCACACCACAATGTAAATGGGTGCACCACACCACAATGTAAATGGGTGCACCACACCACAATGTAAATGGGTGCACCACACCACAATGTAAATGGGTGCACCACACCACAATGTAAATGGGTGCACCACACCACAATGTAAATGGGTGCACCACACCACAATGTAAATGGGTGCACCACACCACAATGTAAATGGGTGCACCACACCACAATGTAAATGGGTGCACCACACCACATTGTAAATGGGTGCACCACACCACATTGTAAATGGGTGCACCACACCACAATGTAAATGGGTGCACCACACCACAATGTAAATGGGTGCACCACACCACATTGTAAATGGGTGCACCACACCACATTGTAAATGGGTGCACCACACCACAATGTAAATGGGTGCACCACACCACAATGTAAATGGGTGCACCACACCACAATGTAAATGGGTGCACCACACCACAATGTAAATGGGTGCACCACACCACATTGTAAATGGGTGCACCACACCACATTGTAAATGGGTGCACCACACCACAATGTAAATGGGTGCACCACACCACAATGTAAATGGGTGCACCACACCACAATGTAAATGGGTGCACCACACCACAATGTAAATGGGTGCACCACACCACATTGTAAATGGGTGCACCACACCACATTGTAAATGGGTGCACCACACCCCATTGTAAATGGGTGCACCACACCCCATTGTAAATGGGTGCACCACACCACATTGTAAATGGGTGCACCACACCACATTGTAAATGGGTGTGCACCACACCACATTGTAAATGGGTGCACCACACCACATTGTAAATGGGTGCACCACCTCATAATGTAAATGGGTGCACCACCTCACAATGTAAATGGGTGCACCACCTCACAATGTAAATGGGTGCACCACCTCACATTGTAAATGGGTGCACCACACCACATTGTAAATGGGTGCACCACACCACATTGTAAATGGGTGCACCACCTCACATTGTAAATGGGTGCACCACACCACATTGTAAATGGGTGCACCACCTCACAATGTAAATGGGTGCACCACCTCACAATGTAAATGGGTGCACCACCTCATAATGTAAATGGGTGCACCACCTCACAATGTAAATGGGTGCACCACCTCACAATGTAAATGGGTGCACCACCTCACAATGTAAATGGGTGCACCACCTCACAATGTAAATGGGTGCACCACCTCACAATGTAAATGGGTGCACCACCTCACAATGTAAATGGGTGCACCACCTCATAATGTAAATGGGTGCACCACCTCACAATGTAAATGGGTGCACCACCTCACAATGTAAATGGGTGCACCACCTCATAATGTAAATGGGTGCACCACCTCACAATGTAAATGGGTGCACCACCTCACAATGTAAATGGGTGCACCACCTCATAATGTAAATGGGTGCACCACACCACATTGTAAATGGGTGCACCACACCACATTGTAAATGGGTGCACCACACCACATTGTAAATGGGTGCACCACCTCATAATGTAAATGGGTGCACCACCTCACAATGTAAATGGGTGCACCACACCACATTGTAAATGGGTGCACCACCTCACAATGTAAATGGGTGCACCACACCACATTGTAAATGGGTGCACCACCTCACAATGTAAATGGGTGCACCACACCACATTGTAAATGGGTGCACCACACCACATTGTAAATGGGTGCACCACACCACATTGTAAATGGGTGCACCACACCACATTGTAAATGGGTGCACCACACCACATTGTAAATGGGTGCACCACCTCACAATGTAAATGGGTGCACCACCTCACAATGTAAATGGGTGCACCACCTCACAATGTAAATGGGTGCACCACCTCACAATGTAAATGGGTGCACCACCTCACAATGTAAATGGGTGCACCACCTCACAATGTAAATGGGTGCACCACCTCACAATGTAAATGGGTGCACCACCTCATAATATAAATGGGTGCACCACCTCATAATGTAAATGGGTGCACCACCTCACAATGTAAATGGGTGCACCACCTCATAATGTAAATGGGTGCACCACCTCATAATGTAAATGGGTGCACCACCTCATAATGTAAATGGGTGCACCACCTCACAATGTAAATGGGTGCACCACCTCACAATGTAAATGGGTGCACCACCTCACAATGTAAATGGGTGCACCACCTCACAATGTAAATGGGTGCACCACTTCACAATGTAAATGGGTGCACCACCTCACAATGTAAATGGGTGCACCACCTCATAATGTAAATGGGGGCACCACCTTATAATGTAAATGGGTGCACCACCTCACAATGTAAATGGGTGCACCACTTCACAATGTAAATGGGTGCACCACCTCACAATGTAAATGGGTGCACCACTTCACAATGTAAATGGGTGCACCACCTCATAATGTAAATGGGTGCACCACCTCATAATGTAAATGGGTGCACCACCTCATAATGTAAATGGGTGCACCACCTCATAATGTAAATGGGTGCACCACCTCACAACGTAAATGGGTGCACCACCCCACAATGTAAATGGGTGCACCACTTCACAATGTAAATGGGTGCACCACCTCACAATGTAAATGGGTGCACCACCTTATAATGTAAATGGGTGCACCACCACACAATGTGAATGGGTGCACCACCTCACCATGTAAATGGGTGCACCACCTCACAATGTAAATGGGTGCACCACCTCACAATGTAAATGGGTGCACCACCTCACAATGTAAATGGGTGCACCACCTCACAATGTAAATGGGTGCACCACCTCACAATGTAAATGGGTGCACCACCTCACAATGTAAATGGGTGCACCACCTCACAATGTAAATGGGTGCACCACCTCACAATGTAAATGGGTGCACCACCTCACAATGTAAATGGGTGCACCACCTCACAATGTAAATGGGTGCACCACCTCACAATGTAAATGGGTGCACCACCTCACAATGTAAATGGGTGCACCACCTCACAATGTAAATGGGTGCACCACCTCACAATGTAAATGGGTGCACCACCTCATAATGTAAATGGGAGCACCACCTCACAATGTAAATGGGTGCACCACTTCACAATGTAAATGGGTGCACCACCTCATAATGTAAATGGGTGCACCACCTCACAATGTAAATGGGTGCACCACCTCACAATGTAAATGGGTGCACCACCTCATAATGTAAATGGGTGCACCACCTTATAATGTAAATGGGTGCACCACCTCACAATGTAAATGGGTGCACCACCTCATAATGTAAATGGGTGCACCACCTCACAATGTAAATGGGTGCACCACCTCACAATGTAAATGGGTGCACCACCTCATAATGTAAATGGGTGCACCACCTCATAATGTAAATGGGTGCACCACCTCATAATGTAAATGGGTGCACCACCTCACAATGTAAATGGGTGCACCACCTCATAATGTAAATGGGTGCACCACCTCACAATGTAAATGGGTGCACCACCTCATAATGTAAATGGGTGCACCACCTCACAATGTAAATGGGTGCACCACCTCATAATGTAAATGGGTGCACCACCTCACAATGTAAATGGGTGCACCACCTCATAATGTAAATGGGTGCACCACCTCATAATGTAAATGGGTGCACCACCTCATAATGTAAATGGGTGCACCACCTCACAATGTAAATGGGTGCACCACCTCATAATGTAAATGGGTGCACCACCTCGTAATGTAAATGGGTGCACCACCTCATAATGTAAATGGGTGCACCACCTCACAATGTAAATGGGTGCACCACCTCACAATGTAAATGGGTGCACCACCTCACAATGTAAATGGGTGCACCACCTCACAATGTAAATGGGTGCACCACCTCACAATGTAAATGGGTGCACCACCTCACAATGTAAATGGGTGCACCACCTCACAATGTAAATGGGTGCACCACCTCACAATGTAAATGGGTGCACCACCTCATAATGTAAATGGGTGCACCACCTCACAATGTAAATGGGTGCACCACCTCACAATGTAAATGGGTGCACCACCTCACAATGTAAATGGGTGCACCACCTCATAATGTAAATGGGTGCACCACCTCATAATGTAAATGGGTGCACCACCTCACAATGTAAATGGGTGCACCACCTCACAATGTAAATGGGTGCACCACCTCATAATGTAAATGGGTGCACCACACCACATTGTAAATGGGTGCACCACACCGCATTGTAAATGGGTGCACCACCTCACAATGTAAATGGGTGCACCACCTCACAATGTAAATGGGTGCACCACCTTATAATGTAAATGGGTGCACCACCTCACAATGTAAATAGGTGCACCACCTCATAATGTAAATGGGTGCACCACCTCACAATGTAAATGGGTGCACCACCTCACAATGTAAATGGGTGCACCACCTCATAATGTAAATGGGTGCACCACCTCACAATGTAAATGGGTGCACCACCTCACAATGTAAATGGGTGCACCACCTCACAATGTAAATGGGTGCACCACCTCATAATGTAAATGGGTGCACCACCTCATAATGTAAATGGGTGCACCACACCACAATGTAAATGGGTGCACCACACCACAATGTAAATGGGTGCACCACATCACAATGTAAATGGGTGCACCACACCACATTGTAAATGGGTGCACCACACCACATTGTGAATGGGTGCACCACCTCATAATGTAAATGGGTGCACCACACCACATTGTAAATGGGTGCACCACACCACATTGTAAATGGGTGCACCACACCACATTGTAAATGGGTGCACCACACCACATTGTAAATGGGTGCACCACACCACATTGTAAATGGGTGCACCACACCACATTGTAAATGGGTGCACCACACCACATTGTAAATGGGTGCACCACACCCCATTGTAAATGGGTGCACCACCTCACATTGTACAGGGGTGCACCACACCCCATTGTAAATGGGTGCACCACACCACATTGTAAATGGGTGCACCACACCACATTGTAAATGGGTGCACCACACCCCATTGTAAATGGGTTCACCTCCTCACATAGTAAATGGGTGCACCACCTCACATAGTAAATGGGTGCACCACACCACATTGTAAATGGGTGCACCACACCCCATTGTAAATGGGTGCACCACCTCACATAGTAAATGGGTGCACCACCTCACATAGTAAATGGGTGCACCACCTCACATAGTAAATGGGTGCACCACACCACATTGTAAATGGGTGCACCACACCCCATTGTAAATGGGTGCACCACCTCACATAGTAAATGCGTTTCCTACATAGTTTTATTTCCTCATAGTTTGAGTCTGTGGGTCAAAAACCAACATAGTAATTTTCTAAGGAAAATTACCTTCTTCTCACGGAGATCAGCTCGCAGGTTTTGCATAGCTCGGTAGACTGACGAAGCGAATCTGGCGCCTGTAATCTACTCAGGTAGAACAAGTCTACCCTGCACCGCCGACGAAACTCAGCGTAATCGGTCGAAACTTTTATACGGTTAGGAACTTTCAAATCACGGCACTGAAAAGTAGACGTGGTTTTTATGAGAGAAAGGGACCGCTCTATTCAGGGCAAGGAAAAGATGATGACGCCGTGACGAGACGCGCTACAGACATGAGATGTAGACCAAGTGTAACATGTTCTACTACAATAACGTATTACACAAAAAACGAACTTTTATAATACATGATAATGACTCAAAAACCAATTGACTTCGGTGCACCTCTATTATGTGGAAGGAGAGCGTATCAATGATACCACACAAAAATAGTAAAAACAGGAATCGGACTGACTGATTAATTAAATGATTTTCGCATGAGTTTCTATTTTGGGAAGTAGGAGTTTAGTTTATTAGTTTATTAGTTAGTTTAAGCCTCCCTATCCTCAACAATGAGATGTAAAGAGAGGAAGGAAGAAGGCACCATTTAGTATGGAGTTAAGGGAACGTGGAATCTATGCAGAAAGGGCACAGAAACAGAAAGCTAAGAAAGAAGTTCATGAAACAAGAAAAAGTTGAAGAAGAAAGTGGTAGGCGGTGAAAAACAGGACAGCAGTGAACCGAAAAAAAGATGGTCCGTAACACAACAAAACCTATTCTATTTCAACAAAAGAAAGCCTACCTAACCTTTAGCTCGGGCCCTCACATTGTCCCCCTGGGAGCGCTAGTTCCCATAGATACAATAATTGTATCCCCCTGAGGGGTTGGGAAGTAGGAATGTATCAGTGATACTGCACAAAAAGAGCAAGAGCATAAATCTGTCTGCATAATTAATTCAATTATTTTCGCATGACATTTATCACAAGGAGTGCATCAGTGATACCACACGAAAATAGTAAGATCAAAAATCTGACTATAATTAATTAAATGGTCTCCGCACAGCTTCAATTATAGGAAGGAGTTTATCAGTGGAACCACACGAAAATAGTAAGATCAAAAATCTGACTATAATTAATTAAATGGTCTCCGCACAGCTTCAATAATAGGAAGGAGTTTATCAGTACATACCACACGAAAATAGTAAGATCAAAAATCTGACTATAATTAATTAAATGGTCTCCGCACAGCTTCAATAATAGGAAGGAGTTTATCAGTGGAACCACACGAAAATAGTATGATCAGAAATTAGGTTTTGGTGCCGCACAGCAGCAATACAATACCGGCTACTGCTCCAGCCAGCAGGACGAGATACGTACAACGCTTGCTACTTGTCGTGAAGTTTTAGAGTTTTATTGAACTCCAAAGCGCTCTAGTAATGATAACGTATCCAGGTTACGGAAAAACACAGCAACAGTAGTCATCGCATCATAATAAGGATACAACAAAAAAGAACTAGCATGAAAAAAGGGCAATTTAGGAATATTTTGCAATAATTCTTAGTGCTCAAATCGTCATTTCGTAGCATTTTGGCAGAAAAAATGCTCCGGAGTTTCGACACTAGCCATCAGAATGAGGTTAAATCGAAACGGGTTGAGCAGAACGCAAGTCCTCACGGGAGATAAGCCTAGGCCAGTCGGCCGCGAGGCTGGATGTGGGTCGTCGCGCTCTGAGGTACTCACGTCGCTTGTTGCGTCTGGATCCACTAATTTATACTATAATGAGAGCCGCATCCGTCCGTCTTTCCGAAGCCAGCCTGCAGTGTGTGATGAGCGTATCTGTGATACAAGCTCCAGTCCTATATATTTTGACGGGCCGTGTTCACGCGGCCTCATCAACTCTCGAGAGGTTGTATTTTTTTTTATCTCACGGCCTTTCTCTCATTTCGCCCTCTTTTTTATTTCAAATATAGGGGGTGGACTAGTTTTAAATAATATCATATGTTTGTCTGTGATGCAGTACAACACATGAATTCGGATATATTTCAGGGGTGAACTGTAGAAGCACTAACGTCGCGTGTGTGTTGTGTACAGCCTACAAAGCTCCAGCAATTTTCAGAGCAGCAATCGCAAGTGCTAGCGTTAATTTAGAGTACCATTTGCTTACGATACAAACACGCAAGACTTCTAGGGACAACAAAATATACCCGCGCAGATTAAATTAAGCTCCACCACCACCAACGCTCACCACCACTAACCCCTCAACATCAGCAAAAACGTTCAACAATACCACCTCCCACCACCAACGCTCAACAACACCACCACCCACCACCATTAGCGCATAACACCCCCACCGCCGCCTGCGGACGTGTGGTGGGAAGAGTCAGCTGTTCACGCATCGCCTGCATGCATTAAACATGTCGAGGTGTGGGTGCCTGCAGGGCGTTGTGTTACACACGTCAACGACCTGACGGCCGCAACCCAACACTGCACACTCCGTTGCGCAGATATTGTGCTGGTGGAGATGACCTCAAGCCTCGATTTAGTGAACCCTGTTTGTGAGACGAATTAGTCCAACACTGCACTCCGCCGCAGATATTGTGCTGGTGGAGATGACCTCAAGCCTCGATTTAGTGAACCCTGTTTGTGAGACGAATTAGTCCAACACTGCACTCCGCCGCAGATATTGTGCTGGTGGAGATGTACTCAATTTAATGCGCTATGTGAGCCAAATTAACTTAACACAGCACTCCGTCGCAGATATTACATGAGCTGACTGAGGATGAACTTAATCCTCAATTTAAAGAACTCACTTTATATAACAAATTAACCCCAAGACAAATTAACCCCAAGACAAATTAACCCCAAGACAAACTAACCCCAAGACAAACTAACCCCAAGACAAACTAACCCCAAGACAAACTAACCCCAAGACAAACTAACCCCAAGACAAACTAACCCCAAGACAAACTAACCCCAAGACAAACTAACCCCAAGACAAACTAACCCCAAGACAAACTAACCCCAAGACAAACTAACCCCAAGACAAACTAACCCCAAGACAAACTAACCCCAAGACAAACTAACCCCAAGACAAACTAATCCCAAGACAAACTAACCCCAAGACAAACTAACCCCAAGACAAACTAACCCCAAGACAAACTAACCCCAAGACAAAATAACCCCAAGACAAACTAACCCCAAGGCAAACTAACCCCAACACAAATTAACCCCAACACAAATTAACCCCAACACAAATTAACCCCAACACAAATTAACCCCAACACAAATTAACCCCAACACAAATTAACCCCAAGACAAATTAACCCCAAGACAAATTAACCCAAAGACAAATTAACCCCAAGACAAATTAATCCCAAGACAAATTAACCCCAAGACAAATTAACCCCAAGACAAATTAACCCCAAGACAAATTAACCCCAAGACAAATTAACGTGAAGACAAATTAACGTGAAGACAAATTAACCCCAAGACAAATTAACCCCAAGACAAATTAACCCCAAGACAAATTAACCCCAAGACAAATTAACCCTAAGACAAATTAACCCCAAGACAAATTAACCCCAAGACAAATTAACCCTAAGACAAATTAAACCTGAGACAAATTAACCCTAAGACAAATTAACCCTAAGACAAATTAACCCCAAGACAAATTAACCCTAAGACAAATTAACCGTAAGACAAATTAACCCCAAGACAAATTAACCCCAAGACAAATTAACCCCAAGACAAATTAACCCTAAGACAAATTAACCCTGAGACAAATTAACCCTAATACAAATTAACCCTAAGACAAATTAACCCCAAGACAAATTAACCCTAAGACAAATTAACCCTAAGACAAATTAACCCCAAGACAAATTAACCCTAAGACAAATTAACCGTAAGAATGTAACCCAACACGGCACTCCGTCGCAGATATAACATATACTGGCTGAAGACGACCACAAGCGTCACTGCAATGGACTATTTATAAGACGGGTTCACGTGGTCAACAAACAGACAACGGTACAGAAACAGCGCAGAGACGACGGTTTTAAATTTCAACGCTGTAAACTGTGGATCAATAAGCTCATTCGAATTTAAATGTGAAGTAATTTATTTGATCTAATATAAAAATAAAATTTGAAGTAATTTATTTGATTAATTCAGAAGTAAAATTTGAAGTAATTTATTTGATTAATTCAGAAGTAAAATTTGAAGTCATTTATTTGCTTAATTCAAAAGTAAAATTTGAAGTAATTTATTTGCTTAATTCAAAAGTAAAATTTGAAGTAATTTATTTGCTTAATTCAAAAGTAAAATTTGAAGTAATTTATTTGCTTAATTCAAAAGTAAAATTTGAAGTAATTTATTTGCTTAATTCAAAAGTAAAACTTGAAGTAATTTATTTGCTTGATTCAAAAGTAAAATTTGAAGTAATTTATTTGATTAATTCAGAAGTAAAATTTGAAGTAATTTATTTGCTTAATTCAAAAGTAAAATTTGAAGTAATTTATTTGCTTAATTCAAAAGTAAAATTTGAAGTAATTTATTTGCTTAATTCAAAAGTAAAATTTGAAGTAATTTATTTGCTTAATTCAAAAGTAAAATTTGAAGTAATTTATTTGCTTAATTCAGAAGTAAAATTTGAAGTAATTTATTTGCTTAATTCAAAAGTAAAACTTGAAGTAATTTATTTGCTTGATTCAAAAGTAAAATTTGAAGTAATTTATTTGATTAATTCAGAAGTAAAATTTGAAGTAATTTATTTGCTTAATTCAAAAGTAAAACTTGAAGTAATTTATTTGCTTAATTCAAAAGTAAAATTTGAAGTAATTTATTTGATTAATTCAAAAGTAAAATTTGAAGTAATTTATTTGCTTAATTCAAAAGTAAAATTTGAAGTAATTTATTTGCTTAATTCAAAAGTAAAATTTGAAGTAATTTATTTGATTAATTCAAAAGTAAAATTTGAAGTAATTTATTTGATTAATTCAAAAGTAAAATTTGAAGTAATTTATTTGCTTAATTCAGAAGTAAAATTTGAAGTAATTTATTTAATTAATTCAAAAGTAAAATTTGAAGTAATTTATTTGATTAATTCAAAAGTAAAATTTGAAGTAATTTATTTGCTTAATTCAAAAGTAAAATTTGAAGTAATTTATTTGATTAATTCAAAAGTAAAATTTGAAGTAATTTATTTTATTTTATTTGAAAATAAAATTTAGAGTAATTTATTGAATCTAATTTGAAAAATAAAATGTGATGTAATTTATTCAATTTAATTTAAAATTAAAATGTGAAGTAACTGATTTAATGTACTTTTAAAGGGTAATGTGAAGTAATTTATTTAATCGTCTTTAAAATCATAATGTGAAGTAATTTATTTAATCAACTTTAAAAATAGAATGCGATGTAATTTATTTAATCTAATTTAAAAGTAAAATGCGAAGTAATTGCTTTAAACTAATTTAAAAGCCAACTGTGAATTAACTCGTTTGATCTAATTTAAAAGTGAACTTAAGATTAATTTATTAAACATAATCTAAAAGTAAACTGTAGATCAACACATTCGATTTAATATAAAAGCAAACTGGATCGCCCACCAAATTTAGGCAGAAGTTTAAAAGAAGCTCGGTGGTGAGTAGGTATGTGTCGGCTCCTCCATGTCTGACACGTCCAGGTTTGTTCAGTGACTGGACCTGGGAGGGAGGGGTCTCGTGAGGGTACGTGACGATAATTCACATGTGTACACCGCCCTGAGTGTTGGACACAATTGTGCATACGAGCGTACGTTGCGTACGTGACGATAACACATGTGTACACCGTCCTGAGTGATGGACAGAATTGTGTATACGAGGGTACGTTGTGTACGTGACGGTAACACAAGTGTACACCGCCCTGAGTATTGGACAGAATTGTGCATACGAGGGTACGTTGCGTACGTGACGGTAACACAAGTGTACACCGCCCTGAGTGTTGGACAGATTTGTGCATACGAGCGTACGTTGCGTACGTGACGATAACACATGTGTACACCGTCCTGAGTGATGGACAGAATTGTGTATACGAGGGTACGTTGTGTACGTGACGGTAACACAAGTGTACACCGCCCTGAGTATTGGACAGAATTGTGCATACGAGGGTACGTTGCGTACGTGACGGTAACACAAGTGTACACCGCCCTGAGTGTTGGACAGATTTGTGTATACGAGGGTACGTTGCGTACGTGACGGTAACACAAGTGTACACCGCCCTGAGTGTTGGACAGATTTGTGTATACGAGGGTACGTTGCGTTCGTGACGATAACACATGTGTACACCGTCCTGAGTGTTGGACAGAATTGTGCATACGAGGGTACGTTGCGTACGTGACGGTAACACAAGTGTACACCGCCCTGAGTATTGGACAGAATTGTGCATACGAGGGTACGTTGCGTACGTGACGGTAACACAAGTGTACACTGCCCTGAGTATTGGACAGAATTGTGCATACGAGGGTACGTTGCGTTCGTGACGGTAACACAAGTGTACACCGCCCTGAGTATTGGACAGAATTGTGCATACGAGGGTACGTTGCGTACGTGACGGTAACACAAGTGTACACCGCCCTGAGTATTGGACAGAATTGTGCATACGAGGGTACGTTGCGTACGTGACGGTAACACAAGTGTACACCGCCCTGAGTATTGGACAGAATTGTGCATACGAGGGTACGTTGCGTACGTGACGGTAACACAAGTGTACACCGCCCTGAGTATTGGACAGAATTGTGCATACGAGGGTACGTTGCGTTCGTGACGGTAACACAAGTGTACACCGCCCTGAGTATTGGACAGAATTACTGTAATAATAAAGAAAGTTATTTCAAAGCTACTGTAACAACGCAGGCACTTCGAGTCCATAGTACTGGTAGGCACGAGTGCACCCCACACGCTATTTGCTAAAGATAGACTTTAACGGTAAAATTCAAAGGTTCAATTAAAAAGTTAAATTCAACGGTACAACTCAAAGGTAAAATTTAACGGTAAAGTTCCGCGGTGATATTCAACGGTACAACTCAACGCTGAGATTCAAATTTAAAATTTAACGGCGCTGCAAAACGTCGCTATGGAACAACACAAAAGCTGCAGGAATGCAGAAATAAAAGCATTAAATGCGCAGAATGGAAGTCGAGAAGAATTCTCACCGTTACGTTTCCTCCTTATAGAATTGATTTACAGCAATACCGTAGGGAAGCAAAGTATTGATGATTCGAAAAATAATAATTTTCATTTTTACGATTCCTTCTTGTAGAATGGATTCCAGTTTTTCCACACTTCGTAGAGCTTTGCCCTCACACAGCCGGAATTAACCTATCGAGGCCAAATCTACTATTTGGTAACACGTGACGGGCGATGCATTTAAATGCTATGGGAAATTATACATTTAGGCTCCTGCAATAAATAAAAAACGATCTGCAACAAACGAACTAAATAATTTCATTTGCATGTATTGAGACCGCGATAAAGTGAACGCAACTTCATAAATCCAGCACAAATAGCGCAGCAACACAAACACACACAGCACACGCAAGCAACACTCCAAACACAGGTCATCAGATAACCGTATAAGATTAGATTATGAGTTAGTTGAAGCCTCTCTATCCGCCACAAAGGCAATCCAAAGAGAGGAAGGAGGAAGGCACAATTTATTATGGAGTTCAGGGAACGTTGAATATGTGCAGAAAGGGCATAGAAACAGTAAGTTGAGAAAGAAGTTCATGAAACAAGATAAAAGTCGAAGAAGAGAGTGGTAGGTGCTGAAAAACAGGACAGCAGTGAACCGAAAAAAAGATGGTCCTCAACACAACAAAAATATTTTATTTCAACAAAAAGAAGGCCTACCTAACTCTCAGCTCGGGCCCTCACATTTTCCCTTGGGAGCGCTAATTCTCACAGATACAATAGCTGTATCCCCCTGAGGGGAGACAACAGTATCAGACTTGAAGAACGCTACAGAGTATCACAATGATAATGACGTATGCATGGAGTTAACCAGCGCCGCTACACAATCAGAACGGAGGAGCAATGGAGAACATAAGAAGATGACGCTGCAAAACTGACGTACGCGCAACACCACTTGCTGCAACAGCTGTTCGGGAGGCGCAGGTGTGAGCGAAGCCGGTGCCTAGTGCAGCTGTTCACATGACGCAGCTGCTTATATCACCAGCTGCAGTCACGACACACAGGTGTCGCGGGAATATGCGCAGGGCAGAGAAAGAACAGATGCGGCGCACAACGCATTTATAGGTAGAGTCCAGTGCATCCAGTGCCGACACGGCACAGCCCTGGGTTGACAGGTGTGCGCAGGGCACACTGAGGGAAGTACTGCAATACTGAAGAAAGTACTGCAATGCTGAAGAAAGTACTGCAATACTGAAGAAAGTACTGCAATGCTGAAGAAAGTACTGCAATGCTGAAGAAAGTACTGCAATACTGAAGAAAGTACTGCAATGCTGAAGAAAGTACTGCAATGCTGAAGAAAGTACTGCAATACTGAAGAAAGTACTGCAATACTGAAGAAAGTACTGCAATGCTGAAGAAAGTACTGCACTGCTGAAGAAAGTACTGCACTGCTGAAGAAAGTACTGCACTGCTGAAGAAAGTACTGCACTGCTGAAGAAAGTACTGCACTGCTGAAGAAAGTACTGCACTGCTGAAGAAAGAACTGCACTGCTGAAGAAAGTACTGCATTGCTGAAGAAAGTACTGCATTGCTGAAGAAAGTACTGCATTGCTGAAGAAAGTACTGCATTGCTGAAGAAAGTACTGCACTGCTGAAGAAAGTACTGCACTGCTGAAGAAAGTACTGCACTGCTGAAGAAAGTACTGCACTGCTGAAGAAAGAACTGCACTGCTGAAGAAAGTACTGCACTGCTGAAGAAAGAACTGCACTGCTGAAGAAAGTACTGCACTGCTGAAGAAAGTACTGCACTGCTGAAGAAAGTACTGCACTGCTGAAGAAAGTACTGCACTGCTGAAGAAAGTACTGCACTGCTGAAGAAAGAACTGCACTGCTGAAGAAAGTACTGCACTGCTGAAGAAAGAACTGCACTGCTGAAGAAAGTACTGCACTGCTGAAGAAAGAACTGCACTGCTGAAGAAAGAACTGCACTGCTGAAGAAAGAACTGCACTGCTGAAGAAAGAACTGCACTGCTGAAGAAAGTACTGCACTGCTGAAGAAAGTACTGCACTGCTGAAGAAAGTACTGCACTGCTGAAGAAAGAACTGCACTGCTGAAGAAAGTACTGCACTGCTGAAGAAAGTACTGCACTGCTGAAGAAAGAACTGCACTGCTGAAGAAAGAACTGCACTGCTGAAGAAAGAACTGCACTGCTGAAGAAAGAACTGCACTGCTGAAGAAAGAACTGCACTGCTGAAGAAAGTACTGCACTGCTGAAGAAAGAACTGCACTGCTGAAGAAAGTACTGCACTGCTGAAGAAAGTACTGCACTGCTGAAGAAATTACTGCACTGCTGAAGAAAGAACTGCACTGCTGAAGAAAGTACTGCATTGCTGAAGAAAGTACTGCATTGCTGAAGAAAGTACTGCATTGCTGAAGAAAGTACTGCAATACTGAAGAAAGTACTGCATTGCTGAAGAAAGTACTGCATTGCTGAAGAAAGTACTGCAATACTGAAGAAAGTACTGCATTACTGAAGAAAGTACTGCATTACTGAAGAAAGTACTGCAATACTGAAGGAAGTACTGCAATACCGAAGAAAGTACTGGAATGCTGAAGAGAGTACTGCATTGCTGAAGAAAGTACTGCAATGCTGAAGAAAGTACTGCATTGCTAAAGAAAGTACTGCAATGCTGAAGAAAGTACTGCATTGCTGAAGAAAGTACTGCAATGCTGAAGAAAGTACTGCATTGCTGAAGAGAGTACTGCAATACTGATGGAAGCGAGGCAATATTGATGGAAGCGAGGCAATACTGAAGGAAGTGAGGCAATACTGAACGAAGTGAGGCAATACTGAAGGAATAGGCAATATTGAAGGAAGCAAGGCAATACTGAAGGAAGCAAGGCAATATTGAAGGAAGCAAGGCAATATTGAAGGAAGCAAGGCAATACTGAAGGAAGCGAAGCAATATTGAAGGAAGCAAGGCAATACTGAAGGAAGCGAGGCAATATTGAAGGAAGCAAGGCAATACTGAAGGAAGCGAGGCAATACTGAAGGAAGCGAGGCAATACTGAAGGAAGCAAGGCAATACTGAAGGAAGCAAGGCAATATTGAAGGAAGCGAGGCAATATTGAAGGAAGCGAGGTAATACTGAAGGAAGCAAGGCAATACTGAAGGAAGCGAGGCAATACTGAAAAAAGCAAGGCAATACTGAAAAAAGCAAGGCTTCACTGAAGAAAGCAGGGCAATACTGAAAAAAGCAAGGCAATACTGAAAAAAGCAAGGCAATACTGAAAAAAGCAAGGCTTCACTGAAGAAAGCAGGGCAATACTGAAGGAAGCAGGGCAATACTGAAGGAAGCAAGGCAATACTGAAAAAAGCAAGGCAATACTGAAAAAAGCAAGGCTTCACTGAAGAAAGCAGGGCAATACTGAAGGAAGCAAGGCAATACTGAAAAAAGCAAGGCAATACTGAAAAAAGCAAGGCAATACTGAAAAAAGCAAGGCAATACTGAAAAAAGCAAGGCAATACTGAAAAAAGCAAGGCAATACTGAAAAAAGCAAGGCAATACTGAAGGAAGCGAGGCAATACTGAAGGAAGCAAGGCAATACTGAAGGAAACGAGGCAATGCTGAAAAAACCTAGGCAATACTGAAAAAAGCAAGGCAATACTGAAAAAAAAAACAAGGCAATACTGAGAAAAGCAAGGCTTCACTGAAGAAAGCAGGGCAATACTGAAGGAAGCGAGGCAATTATGATAAATAATAAGCATGCAGAGGCAATGATGTAAACAACAGAACTCGCAAGCCTTTTCCTTCGTGGTAATATCCTGCTCTTTAAGGAGTACAGTACTCCTCAGATCTAGAATCTACTAACACTTTATTATCAAGGTCGATTTTAAACCCCTCCTGTCGTGAGCATTTATAACAGACTTTATTTTCTTGCCCCTTTATACCCTAATTTTTAAGCTACTTTTGTACTTCCAAAGGCCTTTGAAGTTCCCCGCTCATTGGAAGCTCCTCCCTCATTCCGATGTCAATGAGAACTTCAAGCTCGTGGCAGTCTGGCTTGGGGTTGTAATGTGGTTTGAAAGTTGAGACGGTAACGGGTTAGTAAAACTTGGTATCTTGCGCGGTTGTGATGTTCAAAAATTGGGACGGTAAAGGGTTAGTTAAACACCTCGTATTCCGAGCGATTTAAGCCAGTTCCATAACGGTGTGTGTCATGACAGTAAAATCAATATAAATATTGAGATGGTAAAGGCTCAAAACATTAATTTGCAGTGTTTGATACGGTGAAGGCTCAATGCATTAATTTGCAGTGTTTGAGACGGTAAAGGCTCAATGCATTAATTTGCAGTGTTTTAGACGGTAAAGGCTCAATGCATTAATTTGCAGTGTTTGATACGGTAAAGGCTCAATGCATTAATTTGCAGTGCATCACGCCTTTCATTGCGATTGACTTCCGTATCCTACGCGCACTGCTGCATCCTATACCGCGAACGTCCGCTATCAACAATGCCTTTAACTGCAGTCTCCGTGTACCATTGTGTAACAAGTCACACGTAAACAATAGTCTACTTTCTTCAACCGGACTTTCTATCTCATTTACTAACATGTCTCATCTTCCTACGCTTTGTAGTCGCGGTTCTGGAAAAGTTGCTATTGCTTTGAGATCTTGAAAAACTTTTTGGACGTCCAGAAGAGAAACTACATGGATTACGGAATAAAGAATTTGATTTTAATAACATCAATCAGTGTCCGTAGATTTTGAACGCTCTTATCGACTTCACAACATATTAGAAGATTGTATTTTAAAAGAAGTATTTCAATCCTGGCATTAAACCACTAAAGAAGACAAAAGATTTCAAGTATATGGAATTAGGTCAAAATGGAATTATGAAATGCTATTCGCGTCAAAACAGAATTATAGCAATGGAAGTATAGACTGAAGCCGATAGCACGGGAGCCGTCCTGTATCTTTAGAGCAGGGGTCGGCAAAGTGGTCGATATCGACCTCTGGGGGTCGAAGACAGAACTCAAGTGGTCGATAAATTTATGGGGGTCCCTAAGATTAACGGTTTAATATTTTTTCACCTATTTGTGTGTATGGAGGGGGTCAATGTAACTACAAATATCCTATGAAGGAGTAGACGGGTAAAAATTTTTGCTAACCCCTGCTCTAGAGGGAGAAAAATAGCGGCTTCAATGTTATACGAGTAGATAACACGTTCCCCGCGCATTGGGCCACATGTGTACCAGTCGGTAAATTGTTCATTCACGTACCGGTATAAATGAATGACAATTCGTCGGTTTCGCAACCTTTTAAAAAAGTAACATATCATACGAGGTGGAATTAATCGTGCGAATGTATTTGTCATATTTATTCGGAAAGACAAAAATATATAAGAGCAGTAAAGTCGATTCCCCAATTCTGCTATTCACAACCTATTAAAACCAACCGTCAACAACCGCGGGAACGCGGTGAACGTGTCAAGTTCACTTCAGACACACACGACTGCGCTGCACATTCTGCAGAGGGCAGCTACGAGTACACAGTTGGATCGCAAAATATCAACGTTTTCACACGCATTTTTCGAGGGTATAATATAAATCAGAAACACTCTCGGGAGGAGCTCAGGAACTGAAAATCCCAATGAATAAATAAATAAATCAAACTTCTCGAGAAGCGCAATCGCTCGAGAAGCGCAATCCCTCGAGAAGCGCAATCCCTCGAGAAGCGCAATCCCTCGAGAAGCGCAATCCCTCGAGAAGCGCAATCCCTCGAGAAGCGCAATCCCTCGAGAAGCGCAATCCCTCGAGAAGCGCAATGCCTCGAGAAGCGCAATCCCTCGAGAAGCGCAATCCCTCGAGAAGCGCAATCCCTCGAGAAGCGCAATCCCTGAGAAGCGCAATCCCTCGAGAAGCGCAATCCCTCGAGAAGCGCAATCCCTCGAGAAGCGCAATCCCTCGAGAAGCGCAATCCCTCGAGAAGCGCAATCCCTCGAGAAGCGCAATCCCTCGAGAAGCGCAATCCCTCGAGAAGCGCAATCCCTCGAGAAGCGCAATCCCTCGAGAAGCGCAATCCCTCGAGAAGCGCAATCCCTCGAGAAGCGCAATCCTTCGAGAAGCGCAATCCCTCAAGAAACGCAATCCCCTCCATATGAGTACATTGAGAGACCTTGATTTAAGAACACTTGTCGAGCTTTATGAATGAGAAATCTGTCTCGTTTTCGAGTCCAGCAAAGTTTTCTCAACATTTTGACCGCATCGTGCGCCACCGGTGCCCACGGAGGGGATCATTATGCGGCTAACCGACCAGAGTCGCACACTCAAATTTTATGAATATTTAACTAAAGATGAACAAAGGCACAATCCAGTACATGTTTGCTATTTTCAAAAACCGTTTACTACAATTGACCCCAAATTTGAGTTGAACATTGAACTTCAGTTAAGGCAACTGGGGCCGAAGTGTTATAAGAGAGGGGTTGCAAGGTCGTGTTTCTTGAAACTACCTTTACGCCGGACATGACTTGCAGGTTATCAGTCACATGGGGACTTAGCAGAAGCGGGCGAACTTGTGTAGGTTCGAGGGAATTTCGGGCACCACCACGGCCGCCGGAAAGCTCGGCAGGTGTGCGAGGTTCACAGGTGCAAAAGAGCACACAGAAGATCTTCCTCTGAGCCCGGCAAAGGTCACCGCTCTCATCTGACCTTGGCCGCTGTGACACTGACACTGGCCGTGCGAAATGACAGTCACTGCACTGATGGGACAGTCGAAATGACAGTCACTGCACTGATGAAGCAGTGCGAAATGACAGTCACAACACTGATGAAGCAGTGCGAAATGACAGTTACAACACTGATGAAGCAGTGCGAAATGACAGTCACTGCACTGATGAAGCAGTGCGAAATGACAGTCACTGCACTGATGAAGCAGTGCGAAATGACAGTCACTGCACTGATGGGGCAGTCGAAATGACAGTCACTGCACTGATGAAGCAGTGCGAAATGACAGTCACAACACTGATGAAGCAGTGCGAAATGACAGTCACTGCACTGATGAAGCAGTGCGAAATGACAGTCACTGCACTGATGAAGCAGTGCGAAATGACAGTCACTGCACTGATGAAGCAGTGCGATTTGACAGTCACTGCACTGATGGGGCAGTCGAAATGACAGTCACTGCACTGATGAAGCAGTGCGAAATGACAGTCACAACACTGATGAAGCAGTGCGAAATGACAGTTACAACACTGATGAAGCAGTGCGAAATGACAGTCACTGCACTGATGAAGCAGTGCGAAATGACAGTCACTGCACTGATGAAGCAGTGCGAAATGACAGTCACTGCACTGATGAAGCAGTGCGAAATGACAGTCACAACACTGATGAAGCAGTGCGAAATGACAGTCACAACACTGATGAAGCAGTGCGAAATGACAGTCACAACACTGATGAAGCAGTGCGAAATGACAGTCACTGCACTAATGAAGCAGTGCGAAATGACAGTCACAACACTGATGAAGCAGTGCGAAATGACAGTCACTGCACTGATGAAGCAGTGCGAAATGACAGTCACTGCACTGATGAAGCAGTGCGAAATGACAGTCACAACACTGATGAAGCAGTGCGAAATGACAGTCACTGCACTAATGAAGCAGTGCGAAATGACAGTCACAACACTGATGAAGCAGTGCGAAATGACAGTCACTGCACTGATGAAGCAGTGCGAAATGACAGTCACTGCACTGATGAAGCAGTGCGAAATGACAGTCACAACACTGATGAAGCAGTGCGAAATGACAGTCACTGCACTAATGAAGCAGTGCGAAATGACAGTCACAACACTGATGAAGCAGTGCGAAATGACAGTTACAACACTGATGAAGCAGTGCGAAATGACAGTCACTGCACTGATGAAGCAGTGCGAAATGACAGTCACTGCACTGATGAAGCAGTGCGAAATGACAGTCACAACACTGATGAAGCAGTGCGAAATGACAGTCACAACACTGATGAAGCAGTGCGAAATGACAGTCACAACACTGATGAAGCAGTGCGAAATGACAGTCACTGCACTAATGAAGCAGTGCGAAATGACAGTAACAACACTGATGAAGCAGTGCGAAATGACAGTCACTGCACTGATGAAGCAGTGCGAAATGACAGTCACAACACTGATGAAGCAGTGCGAAATGACAGTCACAACACTGATGAAGCAGTGCGAAATGACAGTCACAACACTGATGAAGCAGTGCGAAATGACAGTCACAACACTGATGAAGCAGTGCGAAATGACAGTCACTGCACTAATGAAGCAGTGCGAAATGACAGTAACAACACTGATGAAGCAGTGCGAAATGACAGTCACTGCACTGATGAAGCAGTGCGAAATGACAGTCACTGCACTAATGAAGCAGTGCGAAATGACAGTAACAACACTGATGAAGCAGTGCGAAATGACAGTCACTGCACTGATGAAGCAGTGCGAAATGACAGTCACAACACTGATGAAGCAGTGCGAAATGACAGTCACAACACTGATGAAGCAGTGCGAAGTGACAGTCACAACACTGATGAAGCAGTGCGAAATGACAGTCACAACACTGATGAAGCAGTGCGAAATGACAGTCACTGCACTGATGAAGCAGTGCGAAATGACAGTCACAACACTGATGAAGCAGTGCGAAATGACAGTCACAACACTGATGAAGCAGTGCGAAATGACAGTCACAACACTGATGAAGCAGTGCGAAATGACAGTCACAACACTGATGAAGCAGTGCGAAATGACAGTCACTGCACTAATGAAGCAGTGCGAAATGACAGTAACAACACTGATGAAGCAGTGCGAAATGACAGTCACTGCACTGATGAAGCAGTGCGAAATGACAGTCAACACTGATGAAGCCGTGTGAAATGACAGTACTACACTGATGAAGCGGTAGAAATGATGCTACTGGTCTTCTTCCTGATCTTCCAGAAGAAACAATCGCCATTCAATACAAAAGGACATTTCAAGTTTCTTTTTTCAAGGAACAAGCTCTTTCCAAAGCCTCTCATTTGTATCCCTTTAATGATGGGTATACGTCACTGTGATATGACTCACAGATTTACTTTTTTTAATTTAGCATTTGTACCCCACTAATGATGGGTATAGGTCACTAGCTGTATTATGACGCAATGGCTTATGTCATTTAATTTAGCACACGGAATGTCACTTATGCAGCCACACTTCACAGTGTATACTCGACGAACGCCTGAGTGAACTTCAAAACTCGAATTCTATAACGATGACCGTTAGAAACTTCGAAGTGCATCACCAGAGAGAAAATTCTCCGGCACTTTGAGATCGGATTTTCGAACAATTCGCGACGGTGAAACCGGTAGGGAATATACTTCTGTGCACTTCGTGCTGTTGTTTTCCCGCTAAAATTCTCAAGTTTGAACATTTGTGAAGAAAATGTAAGTACTGAATTGCATGCAGATGTTCCCTGCTTAAATGGTTGGCGTTCTGCGCAATTAAAGACCTCGGCGCCGCACGCATCATAGGTGACCTGCTCGATCATACACTGAAGAATTCGACACCTCTCTTCGATAACTCTATTCAAGCGAGTCTTGTCCAAGAAGCGAGCAAGTCTTGCACTTATAGCAATCAGTTACCGAGAGCGAAATACCTGAGAAGCCTCAATTTCCCTCACTAATGCTAACTCTCGACATTTTAGGCTGATGATTGATCCGGAGTACACCAGTTACTCATCAATTATTGATGAGACCGAAAGAGTATTACTAAATGCAAAATGATATACCCTGTGAACGAACTTTAGTTGTTTCACAATCTTTCGTCCCATTTTGCGTAGGAAATTGTCCGGATTTCAAGAAGAATAATTGGAAAATACCTGAAAATTAGAACTCAAAGCTGCAAGAGACAGAGTTATTTGAGTCTAGGTAGGCCATCATCATTCGTTACGTCAATGTATGAAGAGCGCACGCAATACACGGGTGTTCTGAAAGTGCGCAGCATACATGGACAATATAGGTAGGCACACAACACGTCCGTAGGTACCTCTCTCATACGCAGCACACGTGCGTAGGTGCGCACGCAACACACGTGCGTAGGTGCGCACGCAACACACGTGCGTAAGTGCACACGCAACACACGTGCATAAGTACGCATGCAACACACGTGTGTTGCATGCGTACTTATGCACGTGTGTTGCGTACGCATGCAACACACGTGCGTAGGTACACACGCAACACACGTGCATAGGTACGCATGCAACACACGTGCGTAGGTACACACGCAACACACGTGCATAGGTACGCATGCAACACACGTGCGTAGGTACACACGCAACACACGTGCGTAGGTACACACGCAACACACGTGCATAGGTACGCATGCAACACACGTGCGTAGGTACACACGCAACACACGTGAGTAGGTGCGCACGCAACACACGTGCATAGGTACGCACGCAACACACGTGCGTAGGTACACACGCAACATGCGTGCGTAGGTGCGCACGTCACATTCACATCCCAACGCGCAGCTGTGCACGTTGTGAACGCGTCACTTCCGCGCGATGGTATGTCGAGTGTTGCGCGTGACGTCACACTTTAGCAACGTACTTTTTTTCTCGTAGCCAGTCAAGCTATAGACGCTGCATTTCAAACTGAGATAAAAAAATTGCTTTTCATTCCCACTAGCGAGGTTGAATGTTGCAAGTATTTTAAAGATGTAAGATAAAAAAATTGCTTTTCATTACCAATAGCGAGGTTGAATGTTGCAAGTATTTTAAAGATGTAAGATAAAAAAATTGCTTTTCATTACCAATAGCGAGGTTGAATGTTGCAAGTATTTTAAAGATGTAAGATAAAAAAATTGCTTTTCATTACCAATAGCGAGGTTGAATGTTGCAAGTATTTTAAAGATGTAAGATAAAAAAATTGCTTTTCATTACCAATAGCGAGGTTGAATGTTGCAAGTATTTTAAAGATGTAAGATAAAAAATTGCTTTTCATTACCAATAGCAAGGTTGAATGTTGCAAGTATTTTAAAGATGTAAGATAAAAAAATTGCTTTTCATTACCAATAGCGAGGTTGAATGTTGCAAGTATTTTAAAGATGTAAGATAAAAAATTGCTTTTCATTACCAATAGCGAGGTTGAATGTTGCAAGTATTTTAAAGATGTAAGATAATAAAATTGCTTTTCATTACCAATAGCGAGGTTGAATGTTGCAAGTATTTTAAAGATGTAAGATAAAAAATTGCTTTTCATTACCAATAGCGAGGTTGAATGTTGCAAGTATTTTAAAGATGTAAGATAAAAAATTGCTTTTCATTACCAATAGCGAGGTTGAATGTTGCAAGTATTTTAAAGATGTAAGATAAAAAATTGCTTTTCATTACCAATAGCGAGGTTGAATGTTGCAAGTATTTTAAAGATGTAAGATAATAAAATTGCTTTTCATTACCAATAGCGAGGTTGAATGTTGCAAGTATTTTAAAGATGTAAGATAAAAAATTGCTTTTCATTACCAATAGCGAGGTTGAATGTTGCAAGTATTTTAAAGATGTAAGATAAAAAATTGCTTTTCATTACCAATAGCGAGGTTGAATGTTGCAAGTATTTTAAAGATGTAAGATAAAAAATTGCTTTTCATTACCAATAGCGAGGTTGAATGTTGCAAGTATTTTAAAGATGTAAGATAAAAAATTGCTTTTCATTACCAATAGCGAGGTTGAATGTTGCAAGTATTTTAAAGATGTAAGATAATAAAATTGCTTTTCATTACCAATAGCGAGGTTGAATGTTGCAAATGACCGTACTAAAATAGCAAGAAAATGCATTGCTTTTCAGTAGTGAGTGCTAGATAGAAAACAACCGCACACCAAAGTCGCGAGGAGTGACACTGCTTTTTAGCACCACAAGCGAGATAGAATGTTGGCGAAAAGCGCGTTCAAAAATAGCAAGAAAAAAACACAGTTTACCAGTACTATGTAAAAATAGGTGGGATTACTATTAGTGCCGAGAAATAGTGTTGGAGATTATCATCCACTAAATTATCAGCGTTCGTGAACTCTGACACCAGTTCAAGTTCATCACGTGTTAAATTAAAAAGAAATTCACTCAACAACTTTTTTTAATGTTGAGTGAATTTCTTCTTAATTCAATTCGTGATGAACTTGAACTGCTTCGAAAACTTAAAAAATTGGAAAAGAACTTTTACGCCTTAAAACCCGAGACCTTACGCCGCACGTCCAGGAAAAATATGTACTCTTGCGCAATGAAACAGGCCAAAGTCTGGTATTATTTATGCTATTTTTAGCAGCAGCAGGAACCCGTTTAGCCTGCGTAGCACACATGTACCCAAAGACAGCATCGGATGATCTCAACGCTCGGATGCCCAGGCATGGAGGAAGGTTTGGCGGATAAACATAAGAATTTCCAGGGATTCCTGGAGCGTTTTGAGGTGAGGGAGTTGATAAACACTGAAGTGAGGGAGTCGAGAGGGAAAACACTGGACTAGTTGAGTAAATGATGACATTTGAACATTCTCGCTTCCTATCGAGCTTTGTTTCATCTTTCTTTCCAGGCGTCCCGACAGTTTTAGTTTAGGCCGTTATTTACCCTCGCTAAAGAGTACAGCCCGCTACTTACCCTTACTGTGCACGGCCCGATACTACCCTCAGTATAAAAGTATACGATCAGTTACCCTCACAAAAAATCCCAGCTCATTGTTTCCCCTTACTAAAAAGCACTGTCATTTACCCTCACTAAAAAGCACTGTCATTTACCCTCACTAAAAAGGACGGCCCGCTACTTACCCTCACAGAACACAGCCCATCACTTACCCACACAGAACACAGCCCATCACTTACCCACACAGAACACAGCCCATCACTTACCCTCACAGAACACAGCCCATCACTTACCCTCACAGAACACAGCCCAGCACTTACCCTCACAGAACACAGCCCATCACTTACCCTCACTGAGCAGGGCGGAGCGAGGGGAGCAGGAGAGCTTCATGAGCACGAGGGCAGCAGCACACTCGTCCATGGTGTCCTCGTCCCCACAGCGCGAGCTGCGGCGCTTGCGGGACCTGCGGCACACGCACTCCAGTGTCAGTAACTCATTTTTGACCTTGCTGGTTGATTATTAAACGATATTTACCTATTCCTTTTTGAAAGGATATTTATCTATTCCTTACTTAAAGTTATTTACGCTTGGTTGCAGTACATACAACACAGTGCACTTTATATAGGCCTTGATTACTGACTATTTTAGCTTGATCGGAGTCCGTACAACGTAATATACAGTATTTTATGTACCAAGTTTGCGGTTAGAAAGACATTCTCGACCTTAATGAGACCTTAATTAAGGTATAAGATTAGATGTTAATTTAAGCCTCCCTAACCGCAACAAATTTAAATTAACAAAATTTGAATTTAAACTATAAGTTCAACCGGAACATCGTAACTTAAAAACGCAGCGACTCACTTAGGACAACTGAAAACGGTAAAACTGAAATAAAGCAGCCACTCCCCCCATGGGGGAAAATACTCGCAACATGAATACCAAAATTCCAAAATTAAAAAGGAGGCTCTAAACACATAAATGGGGACGTTGAAGACTTGATTAACTCACCCCATGGGGATAGGAGCAGACGCGGGCACGTCTATGTGGGAGGAGGAGGCAGAGGAGGAGGCAGGGGAGGAGCGGCCAGAAGATGGTCCGCCCGGCGGCCGCTTCCTGTCGGTGGCGACGTCGGCGAGCTTGGCGAAGTCTGTGTCCTGGTCGGCCAGGCGGGCAGACTTGCGCGACTCCAGCAGCCGCACCTCGTCCAGCCGCTTGCGCACCTCCTCCGGGGGGGACGGCGGGGTCTGGGGGGGGAGAGAGTGTGGGGTGAGGGCTGTGTTCCTGTATTTGTGAACTGTGCAGCTATATTCCAACACTTATGAACTGTGCAGCTATATTCCTACACTTATGAACTGTGCAGCTATATTCCTACACTTATGAACTGTGCAGCTATATTCCTACTCTTATGAACTGAGCAGCTATATTCCTACACTTGTGAACTGTGCAGCTATATTCCTACACTTGTGAACTGTGCAGCTATATTCCTACACTTATGAACTGTGCAGCTATATTCCTACACTTATGAACTGTGCAGCTATATTCCTACACTTATGAACTACACAACCATATTCCTACACTTATGAACTACACAACTGTATTCGTATATTCGTGAGGAGTGTGGGGTGAGAACTGTGTTCCTGTATATGTGAACTATACACCAATATCCCTATAAACTTAGGAAGTATAGAAGTATATTCGTACGATGAACAGGGTTCGAGTTGAGAACCCAAACTAAGAGAAACACAGCCAAAAGGTTCCACACACAAGAAAAGATCGGAAAAACACGACCACGGTGTGTCATTATGGATTTTAGACACAACTTCCATGGATTTTTGGAGTTTATTGAAGCTTTTATGATTACACCTTCTTGTCCATGTATTTTAGTACAAACGCAGACGTTTCCTGAACGCAGTAACCGCAACAAGATTGGCAGGATTCGCATGTTGAGTTTAGAGGAAGAATTAACAAAACAACCTTGTAATAACATCTTTGAATCAGGTCTAAATTATAAAAAGATGCTGAAAAATGCTTCAAAATATTGCTAATGAGCATCAAAGGTAGGACAAAATACCAGCTGCATTTCCGGAAACATTACGAGTTCATACAAAGTGTTGGTTTCTTTTTCATTGACGTAGGATAAAACATTTCGATTGAAATGCTATCGTGTGAGCTGAAACGTGCTTACGAAACGTCGTACGAAAATAGTACTTTTAGTTAATATCTCTTCAGGAGATGATCTCTAATTTCAATCACTCAACACATCACAGACGAAAATGGTACTTTTAGTTGATGTCTCCTGGTGACACGTTATTTCCAACCACTCGACGCATCACAGCGAAACTCGAACAATTACTTTCAGTAACGTCCGACATTGTGCTGACCTAAAGTAGACAGTACCGCAGGGAGTCTCGCCACGACCGACATTACACTCGAAATAACGCACCAATGTTGTTTAAATATTACAAGTTCATAATACATGGAGAATTATCCGATGCTACCAGAACCTTTCTGCTTTACGTTATTTTCGGTTATTGTGTCCCCAAATTGCCCATCCCGGCGTCACCAAATTGCCCGTCTCAGAGTCAACAAATTGCCCGGTGTCACGGAACTTTCTGCCCCAGTGCCAGGGTTACAAGTAGACCGCCCTCTACCCTGAGGCGGTCTACCCTAACCTCGTCTACTCACATCTACCACTGTACCCTCGGCGCCCTCTGTCCCACTTAGCGACCTGAACCGAGCATTGATAATCCGTTTCAATTCAATCCACCGTTTTATCCGTAGTCCACCGTTTTATCCGTAATCCACCGTTAAATTCGTAGTCCACCGCTTTATCCGTAGTCCACCGTTTTATCCGTAGTCCACCGTTTTATCCGTAGTCCACCGTTTTATCCGTAATCCACCGTTTTATCCGTAGTCCACCGCTTTATCCGTAGTCCACCGTTTTATCCGTAGTCCACCGTTTTATCCGTAGTCCACCGTTTTATCCGTAATCCACCGCTTTATCCGTAGTCCACCGCTTTATCCGTAGTCCACCGCTTTATCCGTAGTCCACCGCTTTATCCGTAGTCCACCGTTTTATGCGTAGTCCCCCATTTTATCCGTAGTCCACCGTTTTATCCGTAGTCCACCGTTTTATCCGTAGTCCACCGTTTTATCCGTAGTCCACCGTTTTATCCGTAGTCCACCGTTTTATCCGTAGTCCACCGTTTTATCCGTAGTCCACCGTTTTATCCGTAGTCCACCGTTTTATCCGTAGTCCACCGTTTTATCCGTAGTCCACCGTTTTATCCGTAGTCCACCGTTTTATCCGTAGTCCACCGTTTTATCCGTAGTCCACCGTTTTATCCGTAGTCCACCGTTTTATCCGTAGTCCACCGTTTTATCCGTAGTCCACCGTTTTATCCGTAGTCCACCGTTTTATCCGTAGTCCACCGTTTTATCCGTAGTCCACCGTTTTATCCGTAGTCCACCGTTTTATCCGTAGTCCACTGTTTTATCCGTAGTCCACCGTTTTATCCGTAGTCCACCGTTTTATCCGCAGTCCACCGTTTTATCCGCAGTCCACAATTTTATCCGCAGTCCACCGTTTTATCCATAGTCCACCGTTTTATCCGTAGTCCACCGTTTCATCCACAATTCACCGTTTCATCCGCAATTCACCGTTTCATCCGCAATTCACCGTTTTGTCCTTAATCCATTGTTTTATCCGTAATCCACCGCTTTATCCGTAGTCCACCGCTTTATCCGTAGTCCACCGCTTTATCCGTAGTCCACCGCTTTATCCGTAGTCCACCGCTTTATCCGTAGTCCACCGTTTTATGCGTAGTCCCCCATTTTATGCGTAGTCCCCCATTTTATCCGTAGTCCACCGTTTTATCCGTAGTCCACCGTTTTATCCGTAGTCCACCGTTTTATCCGTAGTCCACCGTTTTATCCGTAGTCCACCGTTTTATCCGTAGTCCACCGTTTTATCCGTAGTCCACCGTTTTATCCGTAGTCCACCGTTTTATCCGTAGTCCACCGTTTTATCCGTAGTCCACCGTTTTATCCGTAGTCCACCGTTTTATCCGTAGTCCACCGTTTTATCCGTAGTCCACCGTTTTATCCGTAGTCCACCGTTTTATCCGTAGTCCACCGTTTTATCCGTAGTCCACCGTTTTATCCGTAGTCCACTGTTTTATCCGTAGTCCACCGTTTTATCCGTAGTCCACCGTTTTATCCGCAGTCCACCGTTTTATCCGCAGTCCACCATTTTATCCGCAGTCCACCGTTTTATCCATAGTCCACCGTTTTATCCGTAGTCCACCGTTTCATCCACAATTCACCGTTTCATCCGCAATTCACCGTTTCATCCGCAATTCACCGTTTTGTCCTTAATCCATTGTTTTATCCGTAATCCACCGCTTCAGCCGCAGTCCAATGAAAACTTTTTCCCTTTTTCTTCAATTAGAAAACTATGAAACCTACCAAAAATAGGCAGTGTCTGCAGTGATTCGAAACTTATCTAGCAATCAGAATCCTATCAATTTATTGTTTGAGAATCCTGAGTAGTATCGAAAAAACGTTCAACAATCTAGAATACTTTTGATAAATTGTTTGATTATGAGAAAAAATGGATAGAATGACAATGATGAACAACGCATTCTATTTATAGAATATCAAGTAATACACAAAAGTAATAAAAAACTTAACATTCCCTCGGCTTGAAAAATGTCTGTAGAGCAAGCAGGCTCGTTTTAGACGACGAATTGAAATGAAATTAGGTTAGCAGTTAGTTTCAGCTTCCCAAACCGCAACAAAAAGGGTTCCAAAGAGAGGTAGGAGGAAGGCACCATTTAGTATGTTGGAGTTAAGGGAACGCAGAATTTTTGCAGACGGTGCATAGCAATGGTAACTTGAGAAAGGAGTTTATGAAACAGGGTGAAACTTGAAGAAGAAACTAGTAGGTGCTGAAAAGCAGGACAGCAGCCAAAAAAAAAAAAAGGTGGTCCGTAACAAAACGAAAACCTGTTCTATTTCAACTAAAAAAAGGCCTGCCAAACCTTTAGCTGTGGACCTCGCATATTCCCCCTGGAAGTCAGAAACACGGAACGATTGCGGACTCGGACACACCAGAGGAGGAAGTGAGAGGTCGAATTTACGCTCCGCTGAGCATCTTACGGGCGCAAGTGGAAGAAAAAGTTGATCGTTGTGAGCAAAAAGTTAATTACTGGTGAGCATTAGAATTGTTATTGAGCTCAAGTTGGTAAACATGATAAATCTTGGCGAGCAAAAAGTTATTTGTTCGTGAGCATGAGCATTGCTGGTGAGCAAAAAATGGATTTGTCGCTGAGCAAAAAGTTAATTGTTAGTGAGCATGAAAACGAGACGGTATAGACGACTTTCACGGCAATACAGAAAGAATAAAGCGATGAGCAATAGAAAAGAATTGACCCAACGTATAAATTGAAGTTCCATCGCCGGATTAATATCTTCGTTACCACAACCACCATAACTATCACAACTACTACAATCACCACAATCAGAGATATGGCATCAGGCAGTCACCAACACCAGAAAAAAAGGAAGAAAGAACAACAACTCGGCAGTGAACAAATTAGGGTAGAAATACAACAAGAAACTCGCGAGCGCACATTTCCGCCATACCGCTGGGAGGCGCAATGGAGGGTTTCACAAAAATGAAAGCGCGTGATGTCATCTCGGAGATATCGCCGCACTTCAGTCACACTTGCCACCGCATTAACGGACATCCAGCACGCGGGGCAACGCGATATTTCCTGCTGTGCGTACGGCGTTGTTCCAGCGTACGCACGCGTCCGGGACGGAGCGTAACTTTCTGCAGCCCTTCCTCCCTACAGGTAGTTCCCCCCCACCACTCCCCCCCTTGCGTACGCTGGAGCAGCAGGATTGCCAGGATGGCCAGTTCTGTGGCCATCCTTAACCGCAAACAATTCTTATTAAATTGAATTTGACCTCTCATCCACCAATTAGTTCGTGACAAGCCAGCTGCGATCAGCTGATCGCTGTTCATCACTAATTTCACGCGATGGATTCCAAGTTCGTGGTTGTGACCAGTGGTTGTAACCAGCGGTTGTAACCAGCGGTTGTAACCAGCGGTTGTAACCAGCGGTTGTAACCAGCGGTTGTAACCAGCGGTTGTAACCAGCGGTTGTAACCAGCGGTTGTAACCAGCGGTTGTAACCAGCGGTTGTAACCAGCGGTTGTAACCAGCGGTTGTAACCAGCGGTTGTAACCAGCGGTTGTAACCAGCGGTTGTAACCAGCGGTTGTAACCAGCGGTTGTAACCAGCGGTTGTAACCAGCGGTTGTAACCAGCGGTTGTAACCAGCGGTTGTAACCAGCGGTTGTAACCAGCGGTTGTAACCAGCGGTTGTAACCAGCGGTTGTAACCAGCGGTTGTAACCAGCGGTTGTAACCAGCGGTTGTAACCAGCGGTTGTAACCAGTGGTTGTAACCAGTGGTTGTAACCAGTGGTTGTAACCAGTGGTTGTAACCAGTGGTTGTAACCAGTGGTTGTAACCAGTGGTTGTAACCAGTGGTTGTAACCAGTGGTTGTAACCAGTGGTTGTAACCAGTGGTTGTAACCAGTGGTCGTGACCAGTGGTCGTGACCAGTGGTCGTGACCAGTGGTCGTGACCAGTGGTCGTGACCAGTGGTTGTGACCAGTGGTTGTGACCAGTGGTTGTAACCAGTGGTTGTAACCAGTGGTTGTAACCAGTGGTTGTAACCAGTGGTTGTAACCAGTGGTTGTAACCAGTGGTTGTAACCAGTGGTTGTAACCAGTGGTTGTAACCAGTGGTTGTAACCAGTGGTTGTAACCAGTGGTTGTAACCAGTGGTTGTAACCAGTGGTTGTAACCAGTGGTTGTAACCAGTGGTTGTGACCAGTGGTTGTAACCAGTGGTTGTAACCAGTGGTTGTGACCAGTGGTTGTGACCAGTGGTTGTGACCAGTGGTTGTGGCCAGTGGTTGTGGCCAGTGGTTGTGACCAGTGGTTGTGACCAGTGGTTGTGACCAGTGGTTGTGACCAGTGGTTGTGACCAGTGGTTGTGACCAGTGGTTGTGACCAGTGGTTGTAACCAGTGGTTGTGACCAATAAAAAACGAGCCAGTCACAGTACGCGGATGAGCCCCAAAATTGTTTGCTGTGGCCAGAAAAACACCAATCAGGCTGTTGCCAATAAAACAAGGTCTATCACGTTGTGGCCAATCAAGAAAGGCCAGTCAAGCTACGGCCCAAAAATATCTCAATCAGGCTGTGACCAATTAGAAAAAACAAATCACAAGTACGAAAATAAATTCAGAACTTGATTGCTGTGACCAACAAAGAAAGGCGAGTGAGGCTGCGGCCAGCACAACAAGGCCAGGGAGCTGCAGGAGAGTAGCGGCGTACTCCGGCCACGCTTTCTAACTCCGGACGTCAGCGGCACTCGGCAGAGCGACCAGCTGTGCCGGCACACCACCTGTTCCCGGCAGCTGGCGTGCGCATAACGGTGGGCTCAGGCGGGCCTCACCACCTCGGTGGGGGGTGGGTGCTGGGGAGCAGCGCTCCTGCTTTATCCTCGCTTGATTGATTTTTCGGTTAATCTTAGCACCCTTACCACAACGAAGAGGTTAAAAGAGAGGATGAAAGCCCCATTTAGTATAAAGTTAAGGAAATGTGGAATCTATGCACAAGGTGTGTTCCTGTACAGGATCCCGTGCGCATGGAAAGAAACAGTAAGGTGAGAAGGAATATCATGAAACAAGATAAAAGTTTAAGAAGAGAGTAGTAGGTGCTGAAAAACGGGACGGAAGTGATCCGAAAAAGATGGTTAACATAACAAAAGACGTTTTATTTCAATAAAAAAGGCCCACCCATCTCTCACTCGGGACTACAAATTTTCCCCCAAGGAGTGCTAATTCCCATGGACAAAATAGTTGTATCCCTCTGAGTGGGGAGAAATTCAAGGAGAAATAGACCGTACTGAGGCTATATTCGAAAGCAGACACTGTGGTTCTGTGGAACGTTGAAGGGTCGCTGACGGCTTTAGCTACACAATAGCAAAGTATATCATCTGAGACAGGGCTCTCTCGATGCTGTCCCTTGATTTTAAATGTCGCAACTTTATCCTCAACAAGCAGTTCTCATACTACCTACGTAGTTCAATAACCCTACCATTGTAGATCAATAACCCTACTTACGTAGTTCAATTCTTACGAAGTTTAATGACCTGGTAAGCCTAATATTAACCTACCTAGTCTCTATCACCTAGGCAACCTATCGCTGCAACGTACAACGATAAAATTTGTTGCAATCTCATAAGCATACTCAGGGTGTAGCTAGCCATGGACAACTACCTTCCAGCTTCCTCCTCCCTCTTTCCCCCTTTCCACTCATCCCCATCTGTCCTCGTCCCCATTCTCCCTCATCCCCATCTCCTGTAGTCCCCAGTCCCTCATCTACATCTTTCATCCTCACTCTCTCCCCCCCACCCCATGAGGAATAAGGTGAGCGTACGCATCACCACCGCCGCACCGCCGCCGCCCCGCCGCAGCACCGCCGCCGTACGACCAGCAACACTGCGCTAGAAAGCAGCGCTTGCGTACACCCCTGGCCAATGACAGGCCCAGGAAGAGGCCATAAAATTTCTTCTGCCACACGGCGCTCATCACGCATGAAAGACAAAACGAAGCCACCACCGTAGAGTACCTACGCTATTTTTTGTTTCGTTTGTTGGCGCAGTTGGGAGAAACAGTGCATAACATCCGTTCTCTTCGAGCATCTATTAAAATGAACAGCACGGCAGCACCCTGTCAAATAAACAGCATTAAAGCCACACGTTACAGCCGTGCAATATGAAGACGTGTGCGTGCATATTTGATTATAAGTTAGTTTAAGCCTCTTTTAGCACAACTGAGGTATTCTAATGAGAGGATTGAGGAGGGAACCATTTACTATGGAGTTAAGGGAAGGAGAAATCTAAGCACAATGTGTGGTGTCCCCACATCCTGCGCAAAGAAAGTTATATTTCAAAAAGTAAATCAAAAATAATAAAAGTTTCAGGAGAAAGTAATAGGTGCAAAGAAGGACAGCATTGAACTAAAAAAATGTCTTTAACAAGCAAAAGCCTATTATATTTCTATTTATATATATATTTCAGGAAGACCTATTTAACCTTCAGGTGAGAGCCTCACATCTTCCCCCTGAAAGCGCTCAATATATACGTTAATTGTTATCCCTCCTAAAAACGGCCAATAGATACGTAATAGTTATCCCCTGAAAAGATCTGCGGGGATAACACAAAGACAACTTAGATGAAGAATACCAAAGGCCATGCGGCAGCTGAATCAAGTGAGAAGCGTGAGATGCCAATTCTTTACTTCACCTAAAAATGTAAGTGATGACGGTGCTAGAGATGTTTGCTTAGTATCAAGGCTTAGTCCTGAATCGACGTTGAGAATAGTGAAAATTAATATATTCTATGAATCCCAGGCGAGCGCGAACTCAAAGCGCACACTCGAATTAAAAATTGAGAAATATCGTACAAAGTCATGCTCAGGTTATCCAATCTGAGTGCATGGTTCCAGAATCTTATTCAATCTCAGAATCCTATCCAATCTCAGAACCCTATCCAATCTCAGAATCCTATCCAATCTCAGAATCCTTTCCAATCTCAGAATCCTATCCAATCTCAGAATCCTATCCAATCTCAGAATCCTATCCAATCTCAGAACCCTATCCAATCTCAGAACCCTATCCAATCTCAGAACCCTATCCAATCTCAGAACCCTATCCAATCTCAGAACCCTATCCAATCTCAGAACCCTATCCAATCTCAGAACCCTATCCAATCTCAGAACCCTATCCAATCTCAGAACCCTATCCAATCTCAGAACCCTTTCCAATCTTAGAACCCTATCCAATCTCAGAACCCTATCCAATCTCAAGAGTCCTACGAACTCTTCTGGTTGCAATCGGTTGAGTAAAAAGATTCTTACTTGCAATTCACACCAGCCACACGACGGCAAGTGGTATCATTAGGAGCAACGAAACGGTAGCCAAGATACCTGGCAGACTTACATACCTCGCCTTTATTGTGAAAATTGATGATCCATTTATTCTGTGACAATATACATTCAACTATTCTTGATCATTCAGAGTAACCATTAGCCAAGATACCATGCAGACTTGTATTCGCCTTTGTCATGAAAATTGATTGATCCATAAACTCTGTGATAATGATATATAATATACATTCAACAGTTCTTGTTTTGTGAAGACATTTATTTTTCAGGCAATAACTTGAGGAGGAATGAGTAAAAAATGCACTGAAATGACGAGCCACTTAATAACCATTCTTACCCACAATATCCGTGTTCTACATCACCAGAGGAGCGGCTCACTTCCTTTGCAAAAATATACCGCGCAGTGCTGGGACTTGAACCCGTGACCTACTCGCGAACAACGCGAAGCCTTTGCGTCACAAAGATGGCCGCGAGTGAAGTATACATTGACGAGATTTTCTAGCGTCACAACGGTAAAATAATTTCGGTATCAAAACAATATAACAGCATAAAATTAACGTCGAAGTGCTTGTATAGGAACACCACACGCACACAAAAACGAGACAAGCAGCACCATCGCACAACGCGCGAAAAAAACATGCAAGTACTGCAAAAGATTTACAAATCCAATTATTGAAACTAGCTCCGGAAAAAGTGGGAGTAGGGGAATTTGTTGAGTAGAAGTAGGTCGATGAATTACATTTAGTGAAAGTAGGACTAGGAACAGGAGCGTTGGGACGCACGGCTCCGCTACGGCGTGAGTGTAGTGAAAGTAACGCCGGCAGCTGCGCTATCTGGGGCGCCGGGGAGGGTATCGGACTTGGGACTCGGTGGGACTTGGACTTGGTGGGACTTGAGAGACTCGGTGGGACTTGGACTTGGTGAGACATGGTGGGTATTGCAGACTGGACTTGGTGCGACATGTTGGGTATTGCAGACTGGACTTGGTGGGACATGGTGGGTATTGCAGGGACTTGGTGGGACTTGGACTTGGGACATGGTGAGTATCGCAGGGACTTGGTGAGTATCGCAGGGACTTGATGAGTATCGCAGGGACTTGATGAGTATCGCAGGGACTTGATGAGTATCGCAGGGACTTGGTGAGTATCGCAGGGACTTGGTGAGTATCGCAGGGACTTGATGAGTATCGCAGGGACTTGATGAGTATCGCAGGGACTTGGTGAGTATCGCAGGGACTTGGTGAGTATCGCAGGGACTTGGTGAGTATCGCAGGGACTTGGTGAGTATCGCAGGGACTTGGTGAGTATCGCAGGGACTTGGTGAGTATCGCAGGGACTTGGTGAGTATCGCAGGGACTTGGTGAGTATCGCAGGGACTTGGTGAGTATCGCAGGGACTTGGTGAGTATCGCAGGGACTTGGTGAGTATCGCAGGGACTTGGTTAGTATAGTAACGCAAAATTAATAAGGAACCTTTGAAGCCAGCTATAAAACAGTGAAAATAATTGTCAGATTATAAGTTAGTTTCAGCCTCCCTCACTACCACAAAGATGCTCAAAGGGGAAAGAAGAAGACACTATTTAGTGTGGAGTTCAGGGAAAGCGGAATCTTTGCACAAGGTGTGCTCCAGCACAAGATCCCCTGCGCATTGAAACGCCAAGTAAAGAAGGAAGGCTACAAAAACGATAATAAAAGTTGAATAATAAATAAGTAACAGGAGCTGAAAAACAGGATAGCAGTAAACCGAAAAAGACTGTCCTAAAAAATTAAACAAAAACAAGGCCTACCTAACTCAACTCGGGACCTCACATCTCCACCCATGGAGCGCAAATTCCCATCGATGGAATGGTTGTATCCTCTTGAGAGTGCTTTTTAAAGTAAAATCGTACCCACATCTCAGCATTCAACATCAATGTGGGAGCATTAAAACTCTGTTCTATGCTGTTACCGAGAGCAGCGTGAACGGTGGAGCGAATTGTGTACATAAAAAGTACACCAGTATAAAAGGCCGTCAAAAATAACAAATTCAACATCTTGCTTGAATAAATCTCGCGGACCTGGATGATAAACATATCTATCCATCCTAATAGTGCCCACGATTAATAAAAATATTCTTGTATGTACTTATGCACAGGAACTCGTATCACAGATACGGTCATTACGCAGAGCGTCACAGACACGCGCACGCAACAAGCAAGCAAGGGAACTACATACTGTAGATCATCAGAGTATTAATAGTATAAAGTTTATGAATCGCGTCTAAATATAAGCAAGAATGTATTCTGTACAAGCAAGAAAGAAATAAGAAGGCGACGCCAGCATCTGTCGGAGGCGAGCAGAGCAGGGTTTGGGTGGAGAGAAGGGATGTCCAAGATGCGCATTAAAGGCGCGTTGCTGAAACGTTGCGCAGTGCGTGCGTGCGTGTTCATGACGGCGGTGCAAGTACACGCGAATGCGCAACAATTTCATCAGAAACGAAAATTTCACATCGAATACCACTAGGAACTTGATATGCGTGCAAAAATATTGGTTGCGTCTCACTTCAAATTCACGTTTTTCAATCCCTTTAAAAAGTTGAAATTTCAAGCGCCAAACAGCTCCATTCACAACGCAGAGCAAAACAGATCCTATTTGGTATGTGAATTTCGCAACATTTCATTGCATAAAAACAAGAGCAGGGCATCATTTATGCAGCCCGATGCATATCCTAAACCGCAACCGACACACCCGCATTTAAAACACCGAGGCAAAAAACTGAATCAACTTTCCGGAAGTGATCCAGCACGGAAACGTGACACGTAAGTTCCTCCAGAAATACGTGCGTGCAAAAGTTAAATGGAGTCAGAAACCTCATCTGGGCATCTAATTGGTCAGCAGCCGAAATAGTACAATTTACTCCGTAGGAAGCTCCACCAATCAGCGGCTCAGGGTGCAATAATTTAAATGCCCCAAACAGGTCAACTCCGCTAGCACGTACTCATTGAACTCTCCTCGGCCAACCCGGATTCAAAGAAAATTTGAATTGATTTTCAAGTAAGGAAGCTTCCGTGAAACTCTTGAGAGTTTTCTGCTCGCGCATGCGTGTAGTACGCCATGCATGGTTCTGAGGGTCATCATTAATTCCATTTGTAACACAAGGCTTGTGTTGCCATAGCAGTTCGCGCCTAAACTTTACTCGCTCCCTACATTCCCTCTACCCGCCCCTCCCTCCTCTCTGATGACGTCACACCACAACAAAACAACGATGCCATACACCGCTATATTGTTCAATTAAAATTTAAATCCCTCGCGATTCTCAGAGGCTCAATTTTTTATAATTAAGAACCAGCGTCACACGTAGTAGGAATTAAAAATCACAGTTTCATGATATGTGACGTAGAAAATTATGGTTTCCTTACCTACGTCAAACCTTAAATCAACAGAAATGCTGTTGGAAATCAAGCAGCAATAAGCAACTTTAGGAATAACGTAGTACGGCTTGCAACAAAGGCAATTTCGAACTCACAGAAAGACAAGCACTAACAGACGAAGTTTCAAGTTTAACGTGGAACTAATCCCATGTAGGTAGTATAAATGAAAATAATCTTATTAAATAAAGTACATTATCTCTGCCATTTGGCAAACCAGCGAGTAGAATGGCAAGTGTGCCACATAGTGTTGGTGGTGCCACATCTGAAACCGTTGCCACATGTTTTCGTTGCAGAGCGCGTTGCCACATCTCATCAAAACAAAGAACCTGCGCACTAGCGTACTGCGCAAGTGCCGGTAGCTGGTGAGGCATATTCTGCACTTTCGTTACGACGCAGCTACAAGTTTCGCAGCCGCATCGCCACTTTCTCTCTTTCTAACCGGTACAAGTGATAGTTAATTTATCGTATGAGGAGTAACCGGCGAGTTTCCTGACGTATTGAACGTAAAGTTCGAGTAATTGGACAAACGAGCGAGGGCGTTGGGTGGAGACCGCTGGGCAAGGACACCGGTCGCTGCGAGCTGCAGCGCAGGATGCAACAAAGGCGCGATTCAAACATCCTCATTTGGCGAGCCAAGAAAACGTCTTTCAACTTCTCCTGTAGAATTTAGGGCTCGAACGTATTAGTCATTTCATAAACATTCATGAATTAGAACAATAAGTACGAGATGTGTTCCTTGCACGCGCTGAAGAAAAACGGGCTTTGTTGGGTCGGGCTGCCGGCAGCGGTCGAGGATGGGGCGATGCAGTCGCGCATTACAGGCCCTCGGTAACCGTGTACGTGCAGCACTGGCTTTGCTTCTGCACGTACGTGCAGCGCTGGCTTTTCATCTGCACGTACGTGCAACGCTGCCTTTGCTTCTGCACGTACGTGCAGCGCTGGCTTTGCTCTTGCACGTACGTGCAACGCTGCCTTTGCTTTTGCACGTACGTGCAACGCTGCCTTTGCTTCTGCACGTACGTGCAGCGCTGGCTTTGCTTCTGCACGTACGTGCAGCGCTGGCTTTGCTTCTGCACGTACGTGCAACGCTGCCTTTGCTTCTGCACGTACGTGCAACGCTGCCTTTGCTTCTGCACGTACGTGCAGCGCGGGCTTTGCTTCTGCACGTACATGCAGCGCTCGCTTTGCTTCTGCACGTACGTGCAGCGCTGGCTTTGCTTCTGCACGTAACTCGTCAGAGCGAAAATTAGCACCAAGGGTACAGAATGTGCGGCCGAGCCCCTTCTAAGGCGCTACAAACTGAAAATCACCTAAACTTGATAACACTTCAATTAATGAGACAAATGAAGGAAATTCTCAACTCTTTTCTCATTAATGAATAAGACATACATGATAATGGGATATATTTTACTTGAAGATAGCAAGTAAACGCGCTGCAGAAGTTGCTACCTCCCAAAGATATTACATACATTCAAACTAAAACATTTTTCCTGCTTCCCTAGAGCACGCATGTACAGCATTTGAATTTATTAATGTCATCGCTATAATATCCCAAACATACACAACAACCCTGTCCATCAAGAAGTGAACGTGCGTGTTGTTAGTGAGTGACAAACGACATATGCTCCATCTTTCAAGTACGACAATGGACACATTTTGGGGCACAGCAACCACACTTCGCACGTCTGGCAGCCAGGAGGTGCAGGGACGGACGCAATGTAAGGCGCGTACTGTTTGTTGCTTCGCGAGGTGGGCAATTCCCAGATGTTTAATAACTGTATCAAAAATTTATTAACATTTGCTATGGAATATTAACCATCAAAATAATCATTCCCTGTAGTAGATGCGTCAAATGCGTAGTTTCTTATTAGCATCGTAAGGAAGTCCGCTGAAAGGTTCTTTGAACTCGCACGTACATTGTGATGTGGCAAAGTGATGTCGTGAGAATAAAATATTGTCATGTGACGGGGAAAATTGTGATGGGGAAATTGTGATGGGGAAAATTGTGATGGGGAAAATTGTGATGGGGAAAATTGTGATGGGGAAAATTGTGATGGGGAAAATTGTGATGGGGAAAATTGTGATGGGGAAAATTGTGATGGGGAAAATTGTGATGGGGAAAATGGTGATGGAGAAAATGGTGATGGAGAAAATGGTGATGGAGAAAATGGTGATGGGGAAAATTGTGATGGGGAAAATTGTGATGGGGAAAATTGTGATGGGGAAAATTGTGATGGGGAAAATTGTGATGGGGAAAATTGTGATGGGGAAAATTGTGATGGGGAAAATTGTGATGGGGAAAATTGTGATGGGGAAAATTGTGATGGGGAAAATTGTGATGGGGAAAATTGTGATGGGGAAAATTGTGATACGGAAAATTGTGATGGGGAAAATTGTGATGGGGAAAATTGTGATGGGGAAATTGTGATGGGGAGAATTGTGATGGGGAGAATTGTGATGGGGAAAATTGTGATGGGGAAAATTGTGATGGGGAAAATTGTGATGGGGAAAATTGTGATGGGGAAAATTGTGATGGGGAAAATTGTGATGGGGAAAATTGTGATGGGGAAAATTGTGATGGGGAAAATTGTGATGGGGAAAATTGTGATGGGGAAAATTGTGATGGGGAAAATTGTGATGGGGAAAATTTTGATGGGGAAAATTGTGATGGGGAAAATTGTGATGGGGAAAATTGTGATGGGGAAAATTGTGATGGGGAAAATTGTGATGGGGAAAATTGTGATGGGGAAAATTGTGATGGGGAAAATTGTGATGGGGGAAAATTGCGATGGGGAAAATTGCGATGGGGAAAATTGTGATGTCTTCAGAATAGAACAATTTTATGCGGTAAATTGTGATATGGCAAAGTGATATGTTCAGGATGGTATACACACACATAAAGCCAAGATAAATAACATTGAAAAAAAGAGTATGTTGGTCAACCTGCACGGAAGAAATAGCTCACTCCACTACGTGAGACTTATGTTTTTTTTTGCCAGTACTCTCCCAGCACAAAAGAATACAAGAAAGCTGAACGAGTTTTTCAAAGAAAACACGATACTGCACAAATAGGGAGTTCAATTAATTTGAAGCATAAATTTTCAAAGCCAAATATTTTGTGCATAATGCTGGATTAGATTATTAGTTAGTTTAAGCCTCCCTACCCGCCACAAAGGCGATCCAAAGAGAGGAAGGAAGAAGGCACCTTGAAGTACGGAGACAATATTCGGTTGCCAAACGTTTCGCACACGTGGTGCATGAGTTCGATATTCCCACGCAAAATCTTCATCATACCACAACGTACGAGCTACATACAGCAACTGTCGAAAGTATTGCAACATTGCGCGTGAGGACGGGCATTAGCTGACGAAGTATGACGCAGAGGTACAGCAAATAACCGCGTCATTACGCCCAGACGAGCATGGGATAACAATGTATGACGCAGAGGTCAAAGAAAACCACTGCGCCCAGACGAGCATGGGATGACAATGTATGACGCAGAGGTCAAAGAAAACAACTGCGCCCAGACGAGCATGGGATGACAATGTATGACGCAGAGGTCAAAGAAAACCACTGCGCCCAGACGAGCATGGGATGAAAATATATGACGCAGAGGTCAAAGAAAACAACTGCGCCCAGACGAGTATGGGATGGCAATGTATGACGCAGAGTTCAAAGAAAATAACTGCGCCCAGACGAGCATGGGATGAAAATTTATGACGCAGAGGTCAAAGAAAACAACTGCGCCCAGACGAGCATGGGATGACAATGTATGACGCAGAGGTCAAAGAAAACCACTGCGCCCAGACGAGCATGGGATGACAATGTATGACGCAGAGGTCAAAGAAAACAACTGCGCCCAGACGAGCATGGGATGACAATGTATGACGCAGAGGTCAAAGAAAACAACTGCGCCCAGACGAGCATGGGATGACAATGTATGACGCAGAGGTCAAAGAAAACAACTGCGCCCAGACGAGCATGGGATGACAATGTATGACGCAGAGGTCAAAGAAAACAACTGCGCCCTCACGAGCATGGGATAACAATGTATGACGCGGAGGTCAAAGAAAACAACTGCGCCCAGACGAGCATGGGATGATAATGTATGACGCAGAGGTCAAAGAAAACAACTGCGCCCAGACGAGCATGGGATGACAATGTATGACGCAGAGGTCAAAGAAAACAACTGCGCCCAGACGAGCATGGGATGATAATGTATGACGCAGAGGTCAAAGAAAACAACCGAACAGCCCAGAAGGAGGGAGCCAGGTCAGGCTCGCTTACAGTACGAGGACACATTATCACGCAGCCTGACACCTATTCAGTGTGGCCGGATGTCCGAAAATAAGGCGTTCGAGCATTTGGGTCACACGGCACGTACATGAGACTTATACACTCAATGTACGGGAGCACGTTCTATGGAAGTGTCGTATGCACGTTAATTACAATTTAAGGTTAACGTAAGATTACCTATATATTAATTCAAGAATAATTTAAGAATAACTTAGGATTATTTCAAGATTAATTGTAATTTGAATACGTTGATTGCAATTTAAACCCAATTTTTTAAATTTAAACCCGATTTAAACCCAATTTCCAAATGGACACAAAATAAACTGAGAGGTGCCATTATCAGGCAATGTTAGGAGTAAATTAAAGTGTAGTTTGTGACCACTCGTGGGTCGCTCGCAATATGGAAATCTCTCCTCATTGACCACCGGTGGGTCACCAAACAGTCAACACATAAAACAATTGGTGGCATATATACCTGCGAGATATAAGAACTGACAAAATACATATTGAAACAAAAACCGCACAGACAAACATTTACTGTTGAAACTGACATGCTAACCATCCCACGACAGCTATCGTAACTTTATCCTTCATTCTACCATCACATTCTCAAGTTTCAACCTCCGATTGAACTCACGGCAGAAAAATAAAGGAGTTGCAACGGGTTCAACGATCTACATTGAGGGTACAACTTGACATACATAACTTCTATTTCAAGTTCAGAACGGAGACGGGAGTCTATTTTGGCAAACTCGTGTTTATCTAAGTGAGGCAGTTACGCGCACCCACACCACAACCACAACAACACCATCGCTACGCGCAGTGTACCTAGAAGAGAAATTACTAATGGCGCAGTGATTTATTTTGGTCGTCTACGATTACATCAAGTGGAAGCGATGACCTGAACCAGACGCACAGCAGCAGAGCGGGCCTGCTGAGCTCTCGTGCCCTGATTGTGCCTTGACTGTGCCGTGATTGTGCCCTGATTAAATGAAGAAGAAACAAGGAGGACATCTTCAGGGGACCGAGGCACACGACCTCTGCTACCAGACACGTCAGCGACGGAGTCACTGCGCCTCTTGTGCAAGGGCGTCCTATTGGGTTCTTGCTGGCCCAGTAATCTGTACTGCTAACCGTGCTGCATGACCGTGCTACATGACTGTACACTACAGCATTACCCGGTTATTCAGGACTGTCACGACCGTATTACTGGGAAAAACAGCAATGGCGGTCTTCAATAAACCGAGGTATACTGTGACCTGTACAGTATTTTCCCGGTAATTCAGCACTGTCAATTCCGAATTTCCCCAGTCCCTACGGACGGCAGTTCTTGGCGTGCCGGCATCCGGCAGCCGGCCGGCACAAGCACCGGCTGCTGTCGGACGCCCGCGGCCCCCGGCAATGACTCGCTGGAAATCCCGAGAAGTTCGCAGGTACGAACGTACCTGCGTCACACTTCCATTGCCTGCGCACGTGTTGCGGGCCGCCGCAATGGGGTACGCGGGGACAATGTGAGTATGGCTTCCTGTTTGCACGTGAGAACTGCTGCGTAGTACTGGGAATGAACTACCGCTCATCTCTAGGTGAGAACTACTGCTCATCTCTAGGTAAGAACTACTGCTCATCTCTAGGTAAGAACTACTGCTCATCTCTAGGTGAGAACTACTGCTCATCTCTAGGTGAGAACTACTGCTCATCTCTAGGTGAGAACTACTGCTCAACTCTAGGTGAGAACTACTGCTCATCTCTAGGTGAGAACTACTGCTCATCTCTAGGTGAGAACTACTGCTCATCTCTAGGTGAGAACTACTGCTCATCTCTAGGTGAGAACTACAGCTCATCTCTAGGTGAGAACTACTGCTCATCTCTAGGTGAGAACTACTGCTCATCTCTAGGTGAGAACTACAGCTCATCTCTAGGTGAGAACTACAGCTCATCTCTAGGTGAGAACTACTGCTCATCTCTAGGTGAGAACTACAGCTCATCTCTAGGTGAGAACTACTGCTCATCTCTAGGTGAGAACTACTGCTCATCTCTAGGTGAGAACTACAGCTCATCTCTAGGTGAGAACTACAGCTCATCTCTAGGTGAGAACTACTGCTCATCTCTAGGTGAGAACTACAGCTCATCTCTAGGTGAGAACTACTGCTCAACTCTAGGTGAGAACTACTGCTCATCTCTAGGTGAGAACTACTGCTCAACTCTAGGTGAGAACTACTGCTTATCTCTAGGTGAGAACTACTGCTCAACTCTAGGTGAGAACTACTGCTCATCTCTAGGTGAGAACTACTGCTCAACTCTAGGTGAGAACTACAGCTCAACTCTAGGTGAGAACTACTGCTCATCTCTAGGTGAGAACTACTGCTCAACTCTAGGTGAGAACTACTGCTCAACTCTAGGTGAGAACTACTGCTCATCTCTAGGTGAGAACTACTGCTCAACTCTAGGTGAGAACTACTGCTTATCTCTAGGTGAGAACTACTGCTCAACTCTAGGTGAGAACTACTGCTCATCTCTAGGTGAGAACTACTGCTCATCTCTAGGTGAGAACTACTGCTCAACTCTAGGTGAGAACTACTGCTTATCTCTAGGTGAGAACTACTGCTCAACTCTAGGTGAGAACTACTGCTCATCTCTAGGTGAGAACTACTGCTCAACTCTAGGTGAGAACTACTGCTTATCTCTAGGTGAGAACTACTGCTCATCTCTAGGTGAGAACTACTGCTCATCTCTAGGTGAGAACTACTGCTCAACTCTAGGTGAGAACTACTGCTTATCTCTAGGTGAGAACTACTGCTCAACTCTAGGTGAGAACTACAGCTCATCTCTAGGTGAGAACTACAGCTCATCTCTAGGTGAGAACTACTGCTCATCTCTAGGTGAGAACTACTGCTCATCTCTAGGTGAGAACTACTGCTCATCTCTAGGTGAGAACTACTGCTCAACTCTAGGTGAGAACTACTGCTCATCTCTAGGTGAGAACTACTGCTCAACTCTAGGTGAGAACTACTGCTTATCTCTAGGTGAGAACTACTGCTCATCTCTAGGTGAGAACTACTGCTCATCTCTAGGTGAGAACTACTGCTCAACTCTAGGTGAGAACTACTGCTCATCTCTAGGTGAGAACTACAGCTCATCTCTAGGTGAGAACTACTGCTCATCTCTAGGTGAGAACTACTGCTCATCTCTAGGTGAGAACTACTGCTCACCTCTAGGTGAGAACTACTGCTCATCTCTAGGTGAGAACTACTGCTCATCTCTAGGTGAGAACTACTGCTCATCTCTAGGTGAGAACTACTGCTCAACTCTAGGTGAGAACTACTGCTCATCTCTAGGTGAGAACTACAGCTCATCTCTAGGTGAGAACTACTGCTCATCTCTAGGTGAGAACTACTGCTCATCTCTAGGTGAGAACTACTGCTCACCTCTAGGTGAGAACTACTGCTCATCTCTAGGTGAGAACTACTGCTCATCTCTAGGTGAGAACTACTGCTCAGCACAAAAGGAAAACATGACAAAATCACAAAAATAAGAACTACGCGACATCAATATACGACATCAATTAGCGCACGATGAAGGCAGTAAATAGCTGAATATTTGACGCGACCAAAGCCAGAATTTACCATTCACGTAGAATGAAAACGAGATTGTACTGTTCGTTTTAATCGCGCTTCTTCAGCTAGAGACGGTCACCGTGTGGCGTGTGTAGAGCAGGAAAGCCTTGGCTCGCATAATTTCGGCAATTGTGAGCGTTTAACGAACACGCGTGGACGCCTCAGATGTGGTGGAGCAAACGGATCCGTGCAAAAAAGGAGCCTTCGCGAGGCAAACGGATCGGTGCCGTCTTTACAACAGGAGCTTTAGTAAATAAATGAATTCGTGAACTTTTATCAAGAGCTTTTGTAATTAAATTTATTTGTAAACTGTTACAACAGGAGCTTTTGTAACGGATTTGTATACTTTTTACATCAGGAGCTTTTGAAGGAAACGAATTCATGTACTTTTTACAACAAGAGCTTCAGTAAGTTAAAAAATTAGTGTACCTTTTACTAAATGAGTTTCCATGGGGCAAACGGATCGGTACCGTCTTCACAACAGGAACTTTTGTAGGTAAACCTTGACCGGAGGTAACCGTCATTGTGTCCAAAATTTATTTGTAAGGCATTTGAAAACCCAAAGTACAAAACCATATGCGTCAGACTGGATTGCAATATAATATCCTTTTCTTGCTTAGTGCACCTTATAGAAAAGAAGCATTCGCGGGGCAAACGGATCAGTGCCGTCTTCACAAGAGCCTGCCTCGACAGCGCGAGGACAACGTCAAGAGATTAGTTTAGATGTTAGTTTAAGTCTCCCTAACCGCAACGAAGGCGTTCCAAAGAGAAGAAAGAGGAAGTTACAATTTAGTTTGGAGTTAAGGGAACACGGAATTTATACACAAGGTGCATAAAAACAGTTGAGGAAAGAGGTCATGAAACTAGATAAAAGGTGAAGAAGAAAGTGGTATGTGCTGAGGTCAGAAGTGAACCGAAAAAGATCATCACTAACGAAATAAAAAAACCTATTGAATTATATCGAAAAAACAAAGCAATATCTTTTAAATTTCGCACCCTTTGAAATGAAAATGACAACTATATCCTATAAAAATGACAAATATACTATATAAAGATCACAAAATGCCTATATCCTGTATTTTCCTGAACATTTCTCGCACCCCAGGTTGGGGACCACTGTTTCTAGGGAACCAACTTAAGGTCTTTCCCAAGCCCAACACCGACTGATAAAAGGCGTCATACGTTACATCCCCGACAAAATTTCTGAATATTTTACTTTTGTGAGCGAACTATCGTCACGTTCACATATTTTCAACGCGCTGCTTGTGCTACGACCCATCGACGAGTCGTTCGAGGAATTCCAACAATTTATTAAAATGAATGATACTTAATGACCCAATTTATGTTTCCTGTTTTCAAAATCCCTAAAAAACTATTGACCTTTAATTTGAGTGGAATATTGAACTTCAGTTAACCCGTGTTGATTAGTTTTGCGCGGGCGTACCGAAATGTTTTCTGTACCATGGAAACAAGAACGTGTAGGCTCGAACTTTCAACGAAAATAACTGTGAATCAGGCCACGTGCGACAGATATAGCTGCGGAATTCTCACGACTGAAAAGTAATTAGGGAAAGGGGAATTTTTGCACCCCGCCGACACCTCAGTTTTGTACTATCTGAGCGACGGTGAAACTGCGGCACCGTCACGTGCAAGATAACGCGCATCGCTCAGCGCCTCAGCACGCACGTAAACAATACACCTCAGCGCGCACGTAAATAATACGCCTCAGCACGCGCGTAAACAATACAATTTCACTACTTTTTCCAAAATTAATTCCAGCACACGAGGTAAAATATTATCCTCTAATCATATTTTCCCCACTTTTTGCACAGAATAAGAATGGACGTTAGTAGTACAGTGGGATTTTTAATTCTGCCGTTCACAACCGCACAACCGTGGTGAGGGCGTTAATTACTTTCACCACCACGACACCGTGCTTAGATGTGCGCACTTGGTTAGATGCGGCTCTCACGCCAACGCCGTGCGCATAAGAGCCACAATTATTATTGGCCCACACGAAGTGCGCGTGACTTGCAAGGAGACGATGACAAGCGAGCTGCAGCCCCACACACAACCGTGACGTCACCGCTGCCACGCTCCCCACCGTCGCAAGGACACCAAATTAGATGAGAGGTGAGTTCAAAGTCGTAACACAGGCGTTACAAAGGGGGGAAGGAAGGAAGGCACCATATCAAGGACACGAGATCAGATTACAGTTAGTTTAACGTCGCAACACAGGCGTTCCAAGAGGAGGAAGGAAGGCACCATTAAGTATGGAGTTAAGGGATTAGATTAGATTAAGTGTTAAGGCTCCCTCGCCGCAACAGAGGCGTTCCAAAGAGAGAAAGGAGGGAAGAAGGCACCACCGCGGGGACACGAGATCAGTTGAAGTTGAAGAAGAGAGTGGTAGGTGCTGAAAAACAGGAGAACAATAAACCAAAAAAGACGGTCCTTAACATATCAAAAACCTATTTTATTCCAACAAAAAGAAGGCCTACCTAACTTTCAGCTCGGGACCTCAAATATTCCCCTTGAGAGCGCTAATTCCCACAGCTACAATAGCAGTATCCCCCTGTGGGGTCGAAAGGACAAAAGATCTGACGCAAAGCTACGTCCACTTCGATCTGCTGTCGCCTCAGCATGGACATATTAGTCGTGAATTTCATCAAGACAGCCGTAGATTTCGTGGGTTTCATCATGTTGGAAGACTCGTGGTTTTGTGCTTTTCTTCTCAGCAACGACACAACAAATCCCGGCGCTGCGAGGTGATTTCTCCCCGTACGGAAATGGGGAAAACTCAAGCACAATTCCCAACTCCACCCAGGTGTCGGAAATGGGTACTGGCTTGACCAGGGGTAACCATCATTGGGTCCTGGTGTAAGTTATGTGGCATTTGAAAAACCGACATACAAGATGGTATGAGTCAGGCTTGATTGGTTGGAGTAAAACATCATTTATGGCAGCAACGACACACAGGATATTATGCACGGTGATATTGTAGCTATGGATTTAATCACGGTCGGGAGACTTCCGAGAGGGACAACGCTCCATGACTCAACAGGTTACAGTAATTATACCCAGCAACTTAGCAACACAGCAACTTCGAGACACAGCAACTTTGCCAATTCATACAGCAACTTTGCCAACACACACAGCAACTTTGTCAACACACACAGCAACTTTGCCAATACACACAGCAAATTTGCCAATACACACAGCAAATTTGCCAATACACACAGCAACTTTGCCAATACACACAACAACTATGCCAATACACACAACAACTTTGCCAATACACACAACAACTTTGCCAATACACACGCCACCTTCATCAATATACACGGCACCTTCATCAATATACACGGCACCTTCATCAATATACACGGCACCTTCATCAATATACACGGCACCTTCATCAATATACACGGCACCTTCATCAATATACACGGCACCTTCATCAATATACACGGCACCTCCATCAATATACACGGCACCTTCATCAATATACACGGCACCTTCATCAATATACACGGCACCTTCATCAATATACACGGCACCTTCATCAATATACACGGCACCTTTATCAATATACACGGCACCTTTATCAATATACACGGCAACTTTGTCAATATACACGGCAACTTTGTCAATATACACGGCACCTTTGTCAATATACACGGCACCTTTGTCAATATACACGGCACCTTTATCAATATACACGGCACCTTTATCAATATACACGGCACCTTTATCAATATACACGGCACCTTTATCAATATACACGGCACCTTTATCCATATACACGGCACCTTTATCCATATACACGGCACCTTCATCCATATACACGGCACCTTTATCCATATACACGGCATCTTTATCCATATACACGGCATCTTTAACCATATACACGACACCTTTAACCATATACACGACACCTTAATCCATATACACGGCACCTTTATCCATATACACGGCGGCACCTTTATCCATATACACGGCGGCACCTTTATCCATATACACGGCACCTTTATCCATATACACGGCACCTTTATCCATATACACGGCACCTTTATCCATATACACGGCACCTTTATCCATATACACGGCACCTTCATCAATATACACGGCACCTTTATCCATTATACACGGCACCTTTATCCATTATACACGGCACCTTTATCCATATACACGGCACCTTTATCCATATACACGGCACCTTTATCCATATACACGGCACCTTTATCCATATACACGGCACCTTTATCCATATACACGGCACCTTTATCCATATACACGGCACCTTTATCCATATACACGGCACCTTTATCCATATACACGGCACCTTTATCCATATACACGGCACCTTTATCCATATACACGGCACCTTTATCCATATACACGGCACCTTCATCAATATACACGGCACCTTTATCCATATACACGGCACTTTTATCCATATACACGGCACCTTCATCAATATACACGGCACCCCTGTCAATATACACAGCAACTTTGTAACACAGCAACCCCGTAACTCAGAAGCTACGTTAGTACCTAGACAAGCACGTGCTCGTTAGCACGAGAAAAACTTGGTCAGGTGGGAACAAGTTTCTTTGGTCGTTCAATTACGAAGAAAAGGGGTTAGATTTCACAGCAACTCAGCATACAAGTAATAATTATCTTTAAACCTCACACTAAAAAGTAAATGAAACCCGTCAGCTCCCGTGCAATATGAAAAAATTTACAGGTACAATATTTAAAATTACAGAAAACTGAACTCAGTGTTCCGCTCTTGAGTAACTTTCGATCATGCCGCGAGAATTTGAGTCGGACTTTCACTAAATTTAAGTCTACGTAGCTAACGCAATTAACGCCTGCGTAGCTGCACAGCATTAAGCGCAAATTCTTTTTAGCGGACAGCGCAAGTATTTTATAGCAGACTTACGCAGACAGCACAAGTTCTTTTTAGCAGACTTACACAGACAGCGCAGCAACGATGACGTACGTCAATTGGTAAAAAACCAACCTAGGAAGGTCAACGAGCGGCGCTTCCGAGTAACACAACGCCTCAGCCAATAGCGGTCGGTGGTCGATGCACACCGTCAGGTTGTTGTCAAGTTGTCAAGCTCGTCAGCAGCGAGATCGTGATGGTGGTATCCCTCGGCTGCGCTCGTCCTCAGAAGCCGCGACGCCGTTTGGGAATTACAGACCGGCATCTCCTGGCCTCACTACGAGCTCGTGCTGCGGCTCATCGGAGAATTGATTGATTTTAAATAAGCCTCCCCTTACCACAACGAAGATGTTCAAAGAGAGGAAGGATGAAGGCACCATTTAGTATGGAGTAGAGGAAACGTGGAATCAATGCACAAAGGGTGTTCCTGCAGGGTATCCCGTGCGCATAGAACCCCCATCTCCAAATCTCCAACAGTAAGTTAAGAAGGAAGCTTATGAAACAAGATAAAAATTGAAGAAGAAAGTAGTTGGTGCTGAAAAACAGTACAGCAGTGAACCGAAAAAAGATGGTCCTTAATAAAACAAAAAAAAAACATTTTACTTCAGCCTAAAGAAGGCCTACTTAACTCTCAGCTCAGGACCTCACATTTTCCCCCTCGGAGCGCCACTTCCCATAGATACAATAGTTGTGTCCCCCTGAGGTGCTCATCGGAGAAGATATTCGACACGCGCTGAAGACGAGGCAAAAACCAATCAAAAGATTATTGTTCATATATTTTACACTTCGAACGCAATTGGTTAAACTGAAGTTCAATATTCAAGTCAAATTTAAAGTCAATTGTAGGAAGGTATTTTGTAAATAGTAAAAATGAACGTGATCGTACAGTTCACTTTGATTAAACTTCGATTAAGTGTCGATAAAGTATTTATGCCTAGCTTCAATTAAGTAATCATGCTTAGCTTCAATCAAGTAATCATGCTTAGCTTCAGTCAAGTATTTATGCTTAGCTTCAATTAAGTATTCATGCTTAGCTTCAATTAAGTAATCATGCTTAGCTTCAATTAAGTATTCATGCTTAGCTTCAATTAAGTAATCATGCTTAGCTTCAATTAAGTAATCATGCTTAGCTTCAATTAAGTATTCATGCTTAGCTTCAATCAAGTAATCATGCTTAGCTTCAATTAAGTATTCATGCTTAGCTTAAATTAAGTATTTATGCTTGGCTTCAATTAAGTATTCATGCTTAGCTTCAATTAAGTATTCATGCAAAGCTTAAATTAAGTATTTAAGAAAACTGAGTTTGTGACAACTAGTCGGTCAAAAACATCATGAAAATCCCCTCCGTGTACACCAGCGCGCGATCAAAGTGCTATTGAAATCCCTCCAATGTGAGAACAACCCAAGCAACTCGAGGTCTCAAGTTGTCCAAAGGTTGTCTTGACGAGTGCATTTCCAAATTTACCCCAAAATGTTCATGTCATGTGTGGCTGAGATCAAAACCAGCGTGCCAAAAAATAACAGGGACGTCTGATATGCTAGTCGCAGAGCACAGGGAACATAGCAACCTAGTCTCTCAGCTGACGTGCTTATCTTTGAGACAGACAGTCGTGTCAGCTAACGTAGACATCGTCATGGTAATAATGAAGAGTAGAATTAGGCGAGTGCGACTTCCCTTTCCGAAAATAACCCACGATGCCTATAAGACGTCGATAAACTGGTGGTGCCTCCGGTCCGTTCTCTCTTTGGAACACCGTTTGTTGTGGTTAGGGAGGCCGAAAGTAACGTTCTCTGTCTACATTATTAGTTATTATAAGATTATTTGTTAGCTTAAAGCCTCCTTAACCCCTACATAGATGTTCCCAGGAGAGGAAAGGACCATTTACTATGGAGTTAAGAGAACGGGGAATTTATGCACGAAGTGTGTTCCCACACGCCCTACATTAAGAAACAGTAAATTGAGAAGGAAGTTTATGACACGAGATAAAAGTTGAAGAAGCGAGTCAGAGCATCTTAGGTCCCAACTGCACTCGGGAAAGAAGAAACTGGAGTGAGCCGAAAAAAGGCATTCCGTAACAAAAACAACAGATTCTATTTCAACGCATGCAAAACCTCCGTAACTTTTCGTGCGAGACCTCACATCTTCACCCACGAGGCGCCAGTTCCCATAGATGTACAATGGTTGCATTCCCTTGAGGGAATCCCAACGAGAAGGAATTATTCTCCTCACACAACCTAAATTCACAACACTACAGTAAAATGCTCTTCTGTCTTTTCAAGCGCGCGCCATCATTCAACTCCAAGAAGCGCACATCACACAAAAAGAACTGGAACAACGACAGGTGGTGCAAGCGGAGCAAGTGCGCACGGAGGAAACGACTATCCGGAAGGACTGTGCACATTCGGTCACAAAGACGGACAACAAAAGATCTGAGAAAATACAGAGCGTTCCAAGAACGTCTGCGGAAACGGTCCATCATTAGATGTAGTGAGTCACATACGCAACCTCGTGAGTGTTCGTTTGTCCGTCAGTGGGCCAGCGTTTGCTCGTCAGTGGGCCAGCGTTTGCTCGTCAGTGGGCCAGCGTTTGCTCGTCAGTGGGCTAGCGTTTGCTCGTCAGTGGGCCAGCGTTTGCTCGTCAGTGGGCCAGCGTTTGCTCGTCAGTGGGCCAGCGTTTGCTCGTCAGTGGGCCAGCGTTTGCTCGTCAGTGGGCCAGCGTTTGCTCGTCAGTGGGCCAGCGTTTGCTCGTCAGTGGGCCAGCGTTTGCTCGTCAGTGGGCCAGCGTTTGCTCGTCAGTGGGCCAGCGTTTGCTCGTCAGTGGGCCAGCGTTTGCTCGTCAGTGGGCCAGCGTTTGCTCGTCAGTGGGCCAGCGTTTACTCGTCAGTGGGCCAGCGTTTGCTCGTCAGTGGGCCAGCGTTTGCTCGTCAGTGGGCCAGCGTTTGCTCGTCAGTGGGCCAGCGTTTGCTCGTCAGTGGGCCAGCGTTTGCTCGTCAGTGGGTCAGCGTTTGCTCGTCAGTGGGCCAGCATCATTTCAAGACAGCCCTTGGCAAAGAGTTAAATCTCCAAGCATTGACTGAAAATCTGTGAACTGAACCGCCAGTACCAGGTAGCTGATTACTGAAATTGGCCGCCAGGACCAGGTAGCCAATTAATAACTGAACCGCCAGTACCAGGTAGCCAATTAATAACGGAACCGCCAGTACCAGGTAGATCATTTACAAACAAGCCGCCAATACCAGGTACAATACGCCAATACTCCGGTACCATGTAGCCAATTTACAAACTGGGCCGCCAATACCAGGCACAATACGCCAATACTCCGGTACCATGTAGCCAATTTACAAACTGGGCCGCCAATACCAGGCACAATACGCCAATACCAGGCCCAATACGCCAATACCAGGCCCAATACGCCAATACCAGGCCCAATACGCCAATACCAGGCCCAATACGCCAATACCAGGCACAATACGCCAATACCAGGCACAGTACGCCAATACCAGGCACAGTACGCCAATACCAGGCACAATACGCCAATACCAGGCACAATACGCCAATACCAGGCACAGTACGCCAATACCAGGCACAATACGCCAATACCAGGCACAATACGCCAATATCAGGTACAATACGCCAATATCAGGAACAATACGCCAATACCAGGCACAGTACGCCAATACCAGGCACAATACGCCAATATCAGGTACAATACGCCGATATCAGGAAAAATACGCCAATACCAGGCACAATACGCCAATACCAGGCACAATACGCCAATATCAGGTACAATACGCCAATATCAGGAACAATACGCCAATACCAGGCACAATACGCCAATACCAGGCACAATACGCCAATACCAGGCACAATACGCCAATACCAGGCACAATACGCCAAAACCAGGCACAATACGCCAATATCAGGTACAATACGCCAATATCAGGTACAATACGCCAATATCAGGAACAATACGCCAATACCAGGCACAATACGCCAATATCAGGAACAATACGCCAATACCAGGCACAATACGCCAATATCAGGTACAATACGCCAATATCAGGAACAATACGCCAATACCAGGCACAATACGCCAATACCAGGCACAATACGCCAATACCAGGCACAGTACGCCAATACCAGGCACAATACGCCAATACCAGGCACAGTACGCCAATACCAGGCACAATACGCCAATATCAGGAACAATACGCCAATATCAGGAACAATACGCCAATACCAGGCACAATACGCCAATATCAGGCACAATACGCCAATACCAGGCACAATACGCCAATACCAGGCACAATACGCCAATACCAGGCACAATACGCCAATACCAGGCACAATACGCCAATACCAGGCACAATACGCCAATACCAGGCACAATACGCCAATATCAGGCACAATACGCCAATATAAGGCACAATACGCCAATATCAGGCACAATACGCCAATATCAGGCACAATACGCCAATACCAGGCACAATACGCCAATACCAGGCACAATACGCCAATACCAGGCACAATACGCCAATACCAGGCACAATACGCCAATACCAGGCACAATACGCCAATACCAGGCACAATACGCCAATACCAGGCACAATACGCCAATACCAGGCACAATACGCCAATACCAGGCACAATACGCCAATATCAGGCACAATACGCCAATATCAGGCACAATACGCCAATATCAGGAACAATACGCCAATACCAGGAACAATACGCCAATACCAGGCACAATACGCCAATACCAGGCACAATACGCCAATACCAGGCACAATACGCCAATATCAGGAACAATACGCCAATACCAGGCACAATACGCCAATACCAGGCACAATACGCCAATACCAGGCACAATACGCCAATACCAGGCACAATACCCCAATACCAGGCACAATACGCCAATACCAGGCACAATACGCCAATACCAGGCACAATACGCCAATACCAGGCACAATACGCCAATACCAGGCACAATACGCCAATACCAGGCACAATACGCCAATACCAGGCACAATACGCCAATACCAGGAACAATACGCCAATACCAGGCACAATACGCCAATATCAGGCACAATACGCCAATACCAGGCACAATACGCCAATACCAGGCACAATACGCCAATACCAGGCACAATACGCCAATACCAGGAACAATACGCCAATACCAGGCACAATACGCCAATACCAGGCACAATACGCCAATACCAGGAACAATACGCCAATACCAGGCACAATACGCCAATATCAGGCACAATACGCCAATACCAGGCACAATACCCCAATACCAGGCACAATACGCCAATACCAGGAACAATACGCCAATACCAGGCACAATACGCCAATATCAGGCACAATACGCCAATACCAGGCACAATACGCCAATACCAGGCACAATACGCCAATACCAGGCACAATACGCCAATACCAGGAACAATACGCCAATACCAGGAACAATACGCCAATACCAGGCACAATACGCCAATACCAGGCACAATACGCCAATACCAGGCACAATACGCCAATACCAGGCACAATACGCCAATACCAGGCACAATACGCCAATACCAGGCACAATACGCCAATACCAGGTAGCCAACTAACCAACTGGGCCGTGGTTACGGCGTAGCCAATCGATGCGCAGAATAGTGAGGCTATGCACCCAATCAATGACGACCTGAGCAGAGCGACTGTCGTAAGTTTACGACAACTGTTCACGCCAGCCCCGTGCCTGCCTCGCCGCCTGCATAGTTTCCGTCTCTTGAGTTCGTTGGTGCTGCCATAGCGTGAGGTCTAGCGCCATACATCGCCTCCACAGGTGCAGTTTGAGATGAAAAATCAAGTGTTTATCGCTTAATTAAATGTATGGAAATAAGTAACCTCATATATCGTCTACCCAGGTGCAGTTTGAGATGTACAAATCAAGTGTTTATCGCTTAATTAAATGTATGGAAATAAGTAACCTCATATATCGTCTACCCAGGTGCAGTTTGAGATGTACAAATCAAGTGTTTATCGCTTAATTAAATGTATGGAAATAAGTAACCTCATATATCGTCTACCCAGGTGCAGTTTGAGATGTACAAATCAAGTGTTATTCGCTTAATTAAATGTATGGAAATAAGTGATACCCATTAGTAACCTAACCTCACGCTATAGTACATGCTAGCTAGAGGCAGATCTCATGCTCTATATAGTGTGGTAGACTTTACGCTATAATAGCACCAGTTAGCTTTTAATTAGCAGGGTTGAAAACCCAACTTCATTGCTCGAATACATTTTTATTTTCCTAAGAACTGTGAAAAACGTAATAGCACGACGGTACGCCAAGACCTACTCTAAAGAAAAGGTATTTTGAAATAATTGAAATGTCGTTCATTTATTCAAGTACGCTAATGAGAAATTTACCGAGTGGCCCACATGCGTCCCAATGTGTTGAATGACCGTAACAACCGCGTTAACGCCATCAACGTGGTACCGGTAACCCAAATCTAAAAGTCATTCCTTTCAGATCCACAAAGTTCCCACCTCTCTTTTGGTGACCACGAGACTACTTTTCCACCATGAAAAAAAACAGCAAAGATCCCAAACACTTCGGGGCATGCACGCAGGAACACAAATCCGGACCCGAAATAGCGATCTCGAGAGAAGTTATTGCAAGCCTCCCTCAGAACCACAAAAGCGGTCCCAAGAGAGGAAGGAGGAAGGCACCATTCAATATGGAAGTAAATGGGGAACGGATAATATTTGCGCGATGAATGTTGCCACATTAGATCCCCTGCGTTTAGAAACTGTAAATTATGAAAGGAGATTATGAAAACGAAGTTAAATTTGGGGAAGAAAGTAATATGTGCTAAAAAAGTGGACAGTAGTGAACGGAAAAACGATGGTGCATAAAAATGCTCCTGAAAAAATAATTTCACTCAAAAAACGGAGAATCTACCTGATCTCTAGCTCAGGACCTCACATCTTCTCCCGGGAGCTCTAATTCCCGTTCACATTACAGTTGTATCCCCCTGAAAGAATACCCTCGATAATCAATGAGCTGAATTCTGTTAAATAAACTTTTTCTGAGAACGGAGGGTGGCAAACACACTGCCACTCACTCCCCCCCCCCCCTACCCCTCCCCCCCCCCAAAAAAAAGGGGAAAATACACTAAGGGCATTTTTCGAGTTTTATTAGCAATTTATTTTGAGTTATGATTGCATTCTTTTTAAATACCCAAACCTAGATGACGGAGACAGTGCACGCTGTCGCTCAAATTCGTACGCCGTGATACACCACGAAGGGAAGAGGGAAGGGTGGGGGGGGGGGGAATTCTCCAGGTCCCAGCAGTCACCAATACATTATTTACACACCGGCCGCACGGGCAGCCAACATGCAACCATGTGGAGCGGTCGCTCCCTACATTAATTAGGGGAGGTCCACAGCGATAGGTTCAATATTCATTTGAAATAGCGCGTAATTTTGGAAATAGCGAAAATGAACTGGATAGTGGCTCCATTTCGCTTTGATTAAATGTTTATGAAAATTGAGTTTGTGATTACCGGTCGGTCAACGGCATTATGAAAATCCCCTCCGTGTACCACCGGCGGCGCACGTCGCGACTGTTTTAAGGAAAGTCCATTGCAATATGGACCTGACAACGAATGTTTCAGTCGAGGAAAATCACAGACAAAAATAACAATCATCATGCATCCCTCAGGTTCGCAGTGCCACTCCCACGCACTATATGTAGATAACGCTCGCACAAATACCAAAAACAGACACCTGGGAACTGCACTGTCGAGCTCATACATGATATCCAGGCAAACGCTGTGTACAATAACATGCAAGTCAATATCACTGTCGAGCTCACAATGCCCAGGCAAACGCTGTGTGCAATAACATCCATAACACGAGACGCCACATAATTTGAACCAACATGCGCCACCAACCGGCCTGAAGCATCAGCAGCAGCAGCATCAGCAGCAGCATCAGCAGCAGCATCAGCATCAGCAGCAGCATCAGCAGCAGCATCAGCAGCAGCATCAGCAGCAGCAGCAGCAGCACCAGCAGCAGCATCAGCAGCAGCAGCATCAGCAGCAGCATCAGCAGCATCAGCATCAGCAGCATCAGCAGCATCAGCAGCAGCATCAGCAGCATCAGCAGCATCAGCAGCAGCAGCATCATCAGCAGCAGCAGCAGCAGCATCAGCTGACCACGGGTGCAGTGAGCAGCATCACCAGAGCTCGGGTTGCGGACTTGCGGCGCAAGCATCACTGAGTAAATATAGCGTCGTGTCGTCAGGCGGTCTGCGGCCACCGCTCCAGCTGTGCTGCGCCTCACATCAACACGTCTGCACTCCTAACTGACGCGTTTTGTGACATTTCGGAACAGTTTTATGCCATTTTTAAGAGTTTATGCCATTTCAATACCGTTTCAGAAGCTATTTTACGTACAATTACAATTTTTCACCCCCAATTGAAGATTTTTGTGCGATTTATGAAAAGTTCTATGCAGTTTTTTTGAGAATTTAATACGATTTTGAAAAGTTTTATTAGATTTCTGGACCATTTTAGAAGCTGAGAAGTTGAGAGTTCGTTGAGAGTTAGAAGTTGAGTCCGTGACTACTGATACCGTATAAAACACGAACACCAATTCAAAGTTGGAACAAATAACTTAAAATTAAGGTTTGAATAAAAATGGACATCAAATTTCAACACGCTGATAACTCCAAACATACCAAAAACTAGTAAATTTCTCTGACCCTTCAAAAGAACGTTAGTCACACACCAAAGTAGGTTAGCAGTCCACTATCTCCTTGAGGTCACAATTCAAGGTGAAGAAAAAGAATAAAACCCTCACAAAAAAGGCAAACCGGCAAGCACAAGCTCGTGGCAACAGGAAGCAAATGCACGCATGCAAGCAGACGAGCTGCATGCGAAGTTGCTTGGTACAATTCTGCAAAAACCAGAATATTCGCACGTGCAAGCTTGACCTTGGCATTTACTGCGCGTGCGCCACCGCAGGGTTATGCAAGGCATACATCTTCTCACCCAGCTCGTGGGGGAAGGGGGGGGGGGGGATTTGGGTACGGTGGGGGGTTGGTGAGAAGGCTTGTGAGGATGGTGGGGGTTTGCCGGTGTTGCCTACATGAGTAAGGGGATGGTGAAGGGGTTTGTGGGGATGATGGAGAGAATTGAGGGGTGTGAGGGGTGTGAGATGAGATTATTGGCGTGATGTAAATATTGAAGCAAATGTTGTGATTTTATGTAGCGAAATTCACGGTTCTCTTTGAGGAAAATTCAATTCAGTGTAAAAATTAGTTGATTAGTTTAGATCAGACGTTAATTTTAGTGTCCCTCACCGTAACAACGTGTTTCAAAGAGAGGAAGAACGAAGGCATCATTGAGTGTGAATTTAACACGTTGACTGCGACACGACCCACCGGTGGGTCGTGCTTAGGTTTTTCCTGCTGCGAAACGACCCATCGATGGGTCGTTTTGAAAAATTCTAACAACCTTTCTAAATTAGTGGTATTTAACAGGCCCAGTTAATGTTTGATATTTACAAATTTGCTTATCACTTTTGACTTTAAATTCAAGTTGAATATTGAACTTCGGTTTAACCCATCGCAACTAACGTGTTAAGGGAATGCGCAAGTTGAGAAAGAAGTTCATGGAACAAGATAAAAGTTGAAGAAGCAAGTAGTGTGTGCTAAAAATCATAACAGTCAACCGATAAAAAATGTCTGTATCAAAACAAAAAACTTTTTCTATTTCAACAAAAGAAAAGCTTACCTAACCTTCGAGACCTCACATATTCCCTTTGGGAGCTCTAATTCCCATATATACAATAGTTACATATATCCCTCTAAGGAGCCTGCTTTATGAAGGTGTTTTAAGCTTAACACTAAGGTGTTCAGAAGAGAGGAAGGCACCATTCAGTCTGGAACAGGGAAGGCACCATTCAGTCTGGAACAGGGAAGGCACCATTCAGTCTGGAACAGAACTTTAGAGCCAAGTAGTCGGCAGAATTATACATTTCAGGCCGATATTAAGCGTCACGATGGTTTTATTGGTTAGCAACAACGCAAAACTCGCACTTCGTGTATCCTTGCATTCATAATTACCTTATTCGTGCAGAGATGGTCTACCTTAAATGGAGAGGGACGGTAGTAAAGAGAAAATTAATACACTTGGTAGAGCGAGAGGCTTATCTCTCGCGGAGAGAGTAAATTTATACGAAAGAAACAGCCCACTTGACCGGCTGAAGCACCTCACTTAACCGGCTGAAACACCCCACTCGACAGGCTGAAGCAGCCTACTCGACCAACTGAAGCAGCCCACTCGACCGGCTGAAGCAGCCCACTCGACCGGCTGAAGCAGCCCACTCGACCGGCTGAAGCAGCCCACTCTACCGGCCAAAACAGCCCACTCTACCGGCCAAAACAGCCCACTCGACCGGCCAAAACAGCACCACAACAGAGCCACGTATCACAACATGGCCTGGAATCACGAGGTAAATAAAGGAAGGGTCCAGGAAGCAGGAGTGGTCACTCCAATGCGGGTACCAGCTGTTAAAGGCCACTTGCATGGCGCTCTCACCTTGAGCGTGGTGATGGTGGTCATATAGGAGGTGGGGGTAATGGTGGTGGTGCAGTGATTTTAATGGTGTAGTGGTGGTGATGGTGTAGATGTGGTGATGGTGGTGGTGGTGGTGATGATGATGATTGAAGGAGAGCTGTGGCTCAATGAGTTAAATCGCAGACCGGTTACGTGTTGCGGTACTGTAACGCCATCTTAGGAATCGATTTCTTACTGTTAGAGTTGTACTGCCGTCTCTGCTTTACACCTGCCATATCCCTACCCCTGCCATACCCCTACACCTGACATACCCCTACACCTGCCATGCCTTCCGTATCTGCCCTACACTTGCCGTATCTGCCCTACACTTGCCGTATCTGCCCTACACTTGCCGTATCTGCCCTACACTTGCCGTATTTGCCCTACACTTGCCGTAAGCCATTTTGCAATTAGCGAACACGAACTGGATACTGCGTTAATTTATCTTCGATTAAGTATTCACAAAAACTGTGTTTGTGACTACAGATCGGTCAGCGGCATTATGAAAATATCCTCCGTCTTAACCGGCGGCGCGCGTCGCACCAACGTGTTGATGTGCGTTTGTGTCGGTCTTGGGCACAGGCAAAACTGCCTTACAGCAAAAGTAGCTGTGGTCTGACAAGTAAGCTACGGACACGGTAGAGGAAACGGGATAGGGTCATTTCTATGGGAGAAAATACACCTCATCTTATTCGGCTAGCCAATAGAAAGGCTTTATTTCAAACAAACTTTATGACGTCACAAAAACGCAATGTCGTTAGGCCAATAGTGGAGCCAGATTTGGGGGTAGCAGTGCTACCAGATGCAATAAGAGCGCTGCGTTGGTTCGTTGCCGTAACGTCAGTAAAACCACACCGTCAACGAAAAAAAGACTGGTTTGATCCTACCTTGTTTCCTCTACCTCTACGGTAGAGGTAGGTAGCCGTGCTACTTACTACTCACTACGATATGACCAATAAACGTATTAATGAGCTGCCGCTCATGTCCGCCTCGGGCCGCCCTATAGTTGAAATAATCGAAGTTACATACGCAATTGAAGTAATTTAAGACAAATACTTGTAGGAACGATTGAGCAATGGAGTGACCCATACCTCGGACATAGGTTACCCTAAAATGGCAACTTCGTTGCACATTTAACTTAGATTTCAGGCTTTCAGTCGAACTGCACTGCACGAAAATACGAATGAGTTCACTCATGTGGATGATTTATTCTGAAGCGTCGCAAAAAAATTAGAAAAAATAATATTTCAACCCACCAAGAAATGGCCCATCCTTAACATAACCAATTACCGATAGAAAACAAACTAAATAAGCAAGAAAACATGCTGACCGCACACACATAACTTTCGCTCGACGCCTAAGGTTTACTTTCACTAGCCTCTTTTGTTTCCGGCGCAACGAGAACTGAAGGGATGGGGAGAAAATATGCAGCACATGTAGGTGAAATCTAGGCTACGTGTAAGGAAAATCTAGGTTAGATTAGATTATTGTTTAGTTCAAGCCTCACTAACCGCTACAAAAAAAGAGCGGATCAAAAAGAGGAAGGAGGAAGGCACCATTTAGTATGGATTTTAGGGAATGAAAAATCTATACAGAAGGAGCAAAGAAACAGAGTTGGGAAAGAAGTTCATGAAACAAGATAAAAGTTGAAGAAGCAAGTAGGTGCTGAAAAACAGGAAAGCATTGAACCGAAAAAAGGTGGTCCTTACCATAAAAAAAAATTTATTTCAACAAAAAGAAGGCCTACCTAACTCTCAGCTCGGGCCCTCACACATTTTCCCCTGGGAGCGCTAATTCCCATAAATAAAAGACTTGTATCCCCCTGAGGGGAGTAAAATCTAGGTAACATGTAGGGAAAATCTAGGTAACATGTGGGGAAAATCTAGTTAACACGTGGGGAAAATCTTGGTAACCTGTGGGAAAAATCTAGGTAACATTTAGGGAAAATCTAGGTAACATGTAGGGAAAATCTAGGTAACATGTAGGGAAAATCTAGGTAACATGTGGAGAAAATCTAGGTAACATGTGGAGAAAATCTAGGTAACATGTGGAAAAAATCTAGCTAACATGTAGGTAAAATCTAGCCAACATGTAGGTAAAATCTAGGCAACACATAGGTAAAATCTAGGCAAAACATAGGAAAAATCTAGGCAACACATAGGTAAAATCTAGGCAACACATAGGTAAAATCTAGGCAACACATAGGTAAAATCTAGGCAACACATAGGTAAAATCTAGGCAACACATAGGTAAAATCTAGGCAACACATAGGTAAAATCTAGGCAACACATAGGTAAAATCTAGGCAACACATAGGTAAAATCTAGGCAACACATAGGTAAAATCTAGGCAACACATAGGTAAAATCTAGGCAACACGTAGGCAAAACCTAGGCAAAATCTAGACAACACGCAGGTTAACCCCAGTTAAAATCTAGGCAACAGAAGCAAAACCAACGCAACACGACACTCTCGTCAACCAGCAGCGCGAAAATGAAGATATTTTTTCCTCTATTCCGAAGAGAGTGTGTCACCGACACAGCGCAGCGACCGGCGAACGCGTAGCGGGGGGGGGGGGGGGGGGCGGGTGGGGGAGGGGGGGGGGGACTTGGCAACCCCAAAACAAGGTTAGGCGGGGACCAGGGTAGCAAGGTGAACGTGAACCTCTTCTCGTCCCCACTTTTTGCCAGGGGAGTACCTCAAGGCTTCCCCTGGGGGGTGGGGGGCTTCGCTAATGGGGGGAGGTTTGCACCAAAGAGGACTCCGAAAAATCACGGTACTGGCAGCGATATTTTACACCGTAACTCTTGCCACAAAGTGCATACCATTATGTTGCCGGAAGGTGTATATATGTACTGTACTGTAGCACACGTCTACTTCAGTGCCCTCCTATAGTCCTTCCATCACGGGTATGAGATGAATGACGCGCGCATTGAAGTATACGGACCTGGAAGACGACGTCTATTTCAGTGAGTTTAATGCTCAGGGCGATGACATCGCTTTATCGCAGCCCAATTTCAACAAGCAGACAGAGCTAAAAAAATCGTGTGCTTTTGTAGTTCTCTGAAAAAGAAAATGACCGAAAAGAGCGAGAGCGGAAAGAGAACAGATGAGAGCTGCGGTCTACTGTTGACCGGCCTCGCGGGAATACCTAAACTATATCCAGGCAATACATAGCAAATAAATAGCTAGGCAACATCAACGCAACAGCTAGGGAATACCTAGGCTCATGTAACATTTGTACAAGACTAAAGCTTACGCAACGTTTAGAGAACAAGTAGGTGAAATCCAGGCAAAATTTAGGCCGCACGCATGTAAAATCTGGGCAACACATAGGCATCATTTAGCATCTTTGAAGCCTTTGCGCAGCACCTAGACATCCCCCAAAGCGGCCCATAGACGATCAATTTAATTGTCAATATCATTGACTCGATATATTGACGAAATTTTTTTTTGCCACTAAGTCAAATAATTGCCGGTCGTCAATTAAGCCCACAGACGATCAATTTAATTGTCAATATACATCATTGTAAATTATATTGACAATAAAATTGATCGTCTATGGGCCGCTTAAGCCCCGAATGTAGGTACCGTCCACGCAACATCCAGACATCACGCAGACAACAGCAGGCGGCACACATGTAGCTCGGCCGCAGAGATGGTCTGCGCGCGCCCACTGCGGAAATCTGATAAGATTGGCCGGCAAGACAAAGATGGAAGCCGGCGTGTGTGTATGTAGATTGACAGCAGCACGGCTTCCGTAGTCTAGATCTTGTCCTAATCCTAAACATTTGACCCTAATGTACGAAATTGGATCCTAATCTTCGTAATTTGGCCTTAATCTGAAATTGGTCCCTAATCTGAAATTTGGCCTTAATCTGAAATTGGTCCCTAATCTGAAATTTGGCCTTAATCTGAAATTGGTCCCTAACCTGAAAGTGGGCCTTAATCTGAAATTTATGTAGCTTGCAGAAAACCGTTTCAGTACCGTCTAAGGTACGGAAAAAAATAATGTTTCAATCTTTCGTTTGCGAGTAATTTGAAGTCGATAGGAGAATCATTTCGAAAATTACAAGTAGGTGAACTATGTGCTGCATTAGTGGCGGGACTTATCTGCAAAAGATCCTTTAAATCTTTGTGAATATTTTAGCCTTCAGGAATATAATAAATAGCCTTCAGGAATATAATAGCCTTCGGGATTATCATAGCCTTCGGGATTATCATAGCCTTCGGGATTATCATAGCCTTCGGGATTATCATAGCCTTCGGGAATATCATAGCCTTCGGGATTATCATAGCCTTCGGGAATATCATAGCCTTCGGGAATATCATAGCCTTCGGGAATATCATAGCCTTCGGGAATATCATAGCCTTCGGGAATATCATAGCCTTCGGGATTATCATAGCCTTCGGGAATATCATAGCCTTCGGGAATATCATAGCCTTCGGGAATATCATAGCCTTCGGGAATATCATAGCCTTCGGGAATATCATAGCCTTCGGGAATATCATAGCCTTCGGGAATATCATAGCCTTCGGGATTATCATAGCCTTCGGGAATATCATAGCCTTCGGGATTATCATAGCCTTCGGGATTATCATAGCCTTCGGGAATATCATAGCCTTCGGGAATATCATAGCCTTCGGGAATATCATAGCCTTCGGGAATATCATAGCCTTCGGGAATATCATAGCCTTCGGGAATATCATAGCCTTCGGGAATATCATAGCCTTCGGGATTATCATAGCCTTCGGGATTATCATAGCCTTCGGGATTATCATAGCCTTCGGGATTATCATAGCCTTCGGGAATATCATAGCCTTCGGGAATATCATAGCCTTCGGGAATATCATAGCCTTCGGGAATATCATAGCCTTCGGGAATATCAAAGCCTTCGGGAATATCATAGCCTTCGGGAATATCATAGCCTTCGGGAATATCATAGCCTTCGGGAATATCATAGCCTTCGGGAATATCATAGCCTTCGGGAATATCATAGCCTTCGGGAATATCATAGCCTTCGGGAATATCATAGCCTTCGGGAATATCATAGCCTTCGGGAATATCATAGCCTTCGGGAATATCATAGCCTTCGGGAATATTGGATAGGAACTGTTAGGATATATATATTTGTTAGTCATCCACGTCTGGAAGGTTTGTTCAAGAAAGGTATTGAATCCCGGCATTTTTGGCGGGCCGTGCACACTATAGTATCATAATAATATCAAGAATCACATTTGTGATTCAATTTCGATCATTTCTACCACATTAGTGATTGATGCAGTTCCCATTACGCCTATACCAAATTTCTATTGCACCTAAGACTTCTTTTCACAGAAAGAAAAAAGAAAGAAAGAATATATTTCCAATAGAGTTAAAACATGAACTGTTCAACATTGATTTTTAAAATATCTTAACATTAACATCTTAGTTGATAATTACTCATCGGTATCGTAATCCCCATGCAGACAATTACTTTCAGAGAGACGGGCGTGAGCAAAGTTCCCTTGGGCCTGCCATTTCGCACGTTCAGTGCGACATGAATTGAACGCCTTAATATAAAAGTATGGAGAGCGAGTTTATTTCGTCAAGATACAATGAAAATTGCGATCAAAATGATGGAAATCATTATTTCCCTTCTACTGCGTCTTCGTGGTAATAATATACTTGAACTATTTTAATGACTAATGGCCAACCATGTTAATGGGCGATTAACAAATTTTACAATTGATTGAACCATTTTAATGGCAGATGGCCAACTTTGGTTATTGCCATCGATTTAGGTTCTCCAATTCAGAAATTACGTTCAGAACCTGAAAATATGACTAGGGTCTTCGGTGTTCTACTTCGCGTTTGATTATTGAGAACTTAAAGACAATTTTCTACGCTACCAGCATAGGCATGCCTTGGATTTCTTGAAGTTAATGTAACGCTTGTAGCCCAAAACGAAACTATACAGCCCAAAAAAATATGAAAGTATTCATTTTTGAATTGTATAAACTTTCATTGAAGTTCCAAAATAGTAGTATCAATTGTTCACAGAATGGTAAATCTGAAGGATATGTCAGTTATCGATTTTGTAAATTTCGATGCCTAAGCATAGTTAATTAGATCGAAATAAACAAGTTTTCTTCTACGTACTTTCCGTCTCAAATGAGTATTTTCTTAGTTATAGCGGTAAATGACTTACCGCAACTCCAGTGTTTGAAGCGGCAAGTAATTCAAGGAGCACGTCGGACAGCAACACTGCAATCCACTCTCGCTTCTAGCGCGATCGTCAGAAGACGAAACCAAACCTACCGCTATACTTCGTTAAATACTCATTTGACGAAAAAAGTGTATAGAAGAAAAGTTGTTTATTCCGATGTTATTACCATGTTTCAAGCGACAAAAATTCGAAAGTCGATGAGTAGCTGTTTATTCGAGCGCATTCGTCATCAAAGACGGAAATAAACTTACCGCTATAAATCGTAAAATACTTATTTAAGACGGAAAGTGCACAGAAGAAAACTTGTTCATTTTGTTTCAACTAATTAGGTTCAGGCACCAAAAAGTGGAAAATCGATAACTGACATATCCTTCAGGTTTACCCACAGAATTCTACACGTTACAGCTAATTTTCCACCGGCGTTTTTCTGCACACGACTTCAAAATACAGAAACTAGGCTACCGATGACTTCCGTTTTCGTGTCGTGGAAAGCACGAATTTTTTCCACGAAATCTTCCAAATCGGCAGCTAAAATATTTTCATTAGAGTTGATACTGGTCAACATTTAGAATGGTGCGGATCGATCAAGTCAACTACGCCAGCTTCATAAGAAAGGTAAAAAAAATTAATGAGCGAGCAATTTCCCCTATTAAAATTCCTCAAGTCGTAAGGTAAAATATTCTAAATGAAGGTAGGATAATTCATCAAATATCGAACTGAACTGATTATCGAACAACTTTAGAAATATGCGCGTAATAAATTTAGTAAGCATCCAAACTTGCTCAGTGCCAGTGATCTTACATCTAAATCTCCTATTTTAGTGATAAAAACTCATTTCTGTGAGCTGCAAACTGCTACCAGCGGTTGCGAACGCATTTTCTGTACGACCCTTACAAATTGGTCGAATTTTTTCACTCGAAAAATCTTACGCACCTCGGGAAAATTGCGACGGTTTAATTGTTGTTGGGTCACCGTCAACCTCCCGTCATAACTAGAGAGTAGTGTTGTCATATGATGTTCTGTTACTGTATTTTTTTCTTTTCCGCCGAAAACTTGATAATTATTCCATGTTCGACATTCAGTTCCTTTTTCATGTCAGTATTAAATACTGAACAAAGGTGTTCGAATCAAAATTCCTTAAAAATCATGAATTTATGCCTCGAACAAGGCTTTTCGATTCTTAATTCTTTTAAATAACTGAATCGATCTATTGAACGCCTGTTTTATTTCATTAAAATATTGTATTAACGCTTGATAATAACATTGAATAGTTGAAGATGGGAATTCTGGTGAGGGGCTATCAATCAGCTGCTGGTGTTCCAAGGCCCTCAAGATCATCAATGATTCGTCTGGCTACATTTACTGATGATCAATCCCTTACCAAGAAAACTGATGCAAGCATCAATAATAATTCATTGACGAGTGCTCTACACTCTACTCCAAAAAAGGTCACACAGGTTGATGATCACAATGATGGTTCAACAAACACTGCAAATGAAACATCGACATCATATTCAAATTTTGATAACTCTCCATTCAAATGCATCTTGAAAATAAGTAATGAGACAGTTATTTCAAACAAACAAGCAAAACAAACATCGGCATCTTTGGGATGCTTTATTTCCAATCAAGCCTGATACAAATGATCTTAAGCATTGGTTTTTCAAATGTCTTATAACTAACACTATATATAGGACACCATTACGGTTTCCCCGTAAAGCCGGTATCCATTTCCGACACCTGGGTCGAGTGGGGTATTGTGCTTGAGCTTTCCCTTATACCCAACGGGGAAAATCGCAGCGCCAGCGCCGGGATACGAACCCGCGACTCCAACATACAAGTCCGATCCCTTAACCGCTGTGCCACCGCGAGCATTTCCAAGAAAATCCAGTGCACCAAAGAAAAAAAAGAATGAAAGAAAAACGTTTATTTTCCAAGTGGCCACATGAGATACATGTCAACATATTGGGTTTTAAAAAGTTTCTTAATATAGGACGTCCTAAAACAAAAGTTCCATACGAGGAGTACTAATTGACAAACCATCAGAGGTGTACAAATAGAAAAGCCATATGAGGCATAATAATTGACAAACTGTACGAGATGTACTAATAGACAAACTATCAGAGGTGTACAAATAGATAGACCATACGAGGCATATTAATGGACAAAATATACGAGGCGTACTAATAGACAAACCATACGTGGCGTGCTAATAGTCTAACAAATGTTCCATACGAGGAGAACTAATTGACAAACCATCCTGTTCGAATCAAAATTCTTGTTCGATTCATGTTCGATATTGATGAAATTATGTTATTGAAGAATTCGATTTTTAAAACAATAAATAAATTCCAACAATCTACGTTGTCTTTAAAGCGACATCACAGAACAAGAAAGTGTTGGGAAAGATTTAATTTTGGGAATTTAACTAATTTATGTCCTTTTTTGTAATTGTGTGTTATAAATTTTGGTGCTCACTCAATGCTTACCTAAAAATTTGTTCGGTAAAATGTCTTTGCAAATCCCAGCGGCACAGAAGGGGTCTCTTCACCAAATGTTTGGTTAAAATAAATGTTAGGGGTAGGCGGCCATTAGATGTGTGTTGTTTCAGGCGAGGTGGGTAGATTACGCTATCAAGAATTTGACGGTGTAAGCAGTCCTCTACGCCTCGGCAGAACCGCCTGTTGTGAGGGTTAATTGCACAAGCCTCGAAACTACAAACACAGTGGTCGACAGATTTAAGGGTCCAAACACTTGAGCATGAGAACCCTTAGAGCGATACAGTTTCCACGAGAGGTGTTGTCAAAAAAAAATACAGGGGAAATATGTAGAAGGGCCAACGGCGCTCAGCGAGAATCCCGGGAAAACCTCATAAGGGCGGAGTCAGAAGTTCACGCCAAAAGGCTCTAAGCCAATACAAACGACCCTGAATACCCTTTCAAAAGTCGATTGGTCTGTACGGAAAAGGAGAGAACAGCGCTCTTGAGCACAGCGTCTTTACTGAGGGAGTGAATTCAGTCTGCGTCGACGGGCGTCGTGAGAAGTGCGTTTCTTTTATCAAGTGCAATACTGGAAATATAATTTTAAAAAATGAGCAATACGTAGTTAATTTGGTAAAATCGTTTTTTGGGGAATTTGCTAATCCAAAATTTTCTCTTTCCATTTTGCAGAGAAGAAATCTCACACAAGACCACTGTGGATGAGATGTAGAAAGTTATAAGAAAGTTTAAACGTCGATGGGCCGGGTAAGACTCATGTTACTCATTCGCGATAGATGCTGTTAAAAGGATGTATACATATGATGATAAATCTGCGCCGTTCAATTAAATATGGCAAGAAAATATTGTGAATATGAGTGAGGTAGATGTAATACAAAATTTAATGCCCCTTTATTGAATGAAAGATGAATATATTTGAGGAAACGTGATTGACGCTATAATGAGTAACAAGTCATAATTCAAATTTCAGGTGGGAAGGTAAAACTGGATTAACTGGATTAACTGGATTAAACGTACTACAAGGCAAGAAGATTCTCGGGAGTGCCGGGATCAGCATTTCGCAACAGACTTTCTGTGTACTGTGCACAAGACAGAAATTTGAACTGAAGCTGTTTGTAAAAGAACAATTCTGTGGTTTGAAGTGAGACCACCTTCTGTGCTGCGGGAACGCAAATGTTGGCAGGCCTCATTTGTGGCATTTTATGTAGGAGCAATATATGGGGAAGCTGGCCAGCGGTAGCATTTATTGTCATTCTGTTATGTAAGCTGTTAACACATGAAATTTCTAGAATTCCATTACTCAATCTACACCAGTTCTAATGCCGTACATTGCGTGTGCTTATCGGTGTTCTGTATGATGTATTGCCGTAAATTATAAATTAAGTGAATTTTCACGTGTATAAAGTCCCCCCCCAAATTTAGTAGCAAGCAGCCCCTCATCATAATTGATGCGCTCTGGAAAACGCGCATTGAGTAAGTCGAGTTCAACGTACATCGGTGAGTACTGCCCAATTTTAGTATACACATTTTGTAGTAGTGTTGATTTGTTTGGGCTTGCCCATAAATTTTCCTTGTGTTTCCTGTGCATTTCATTGAGGTATGCCAACCCCTCAAGCGCGCATTCGGTCTTCTCATTAGTGTAAATTAATGAGAGACGAGGCAGACAGCCTTCTCGTGACATCACAATTTGGCAAAGATCAACGCGATCGCTTTGTAATATTTTGTGAGTGTAGTATGACAGTTGCATTGTATTTTTTTTTTGCGTAGTTATTTCATGTGCAAAACGTACAGAAATTCAGTAGAGGTACATGTCTCGTAGTGATGATTTTCTGTGTTCCGGTGTGAGAAGCCAGCAAGCACACGGCCATATAGATCAAGAAAGTGAAAGTGGTTATAAAAGTGATAAGTTTGAGTGAGAAAATTCTGGTGTGTTCACTCAATTAATTTCAAAGTTTCAGTAAAAGTTTTACAGTGAGTAGGTGTGGAAAGCATTTGAGTGATCGCAAATTTTTGAGTTTTTGGAGAAAGTGAATAGGAGAAGATCGACACTATGCCTGCCCGTGGGAGAAGGAATCACGACCGCAGAAATGCGCCAGCAACGCCACCACAACCCGAAGAGGAAGCAGTAAACATGCCCGTGGTAACGAGTTGCGTGGGGGCCATTGGTGCTAAATTCAGGAGGGGCGATAATGTGGGGGAACATATGGCAAGATTGAAGTTTTTGACGGGTAATCTGAATAACAGTGAGCAGGTGAAAGCCTTCTTCCTTTGCCTAGGTCCACAAGAGGCAAAGGAATGCAATCTAATAATTGATACACTAACGAACCTACGAGAAGCAGAAAACTGGCTGCGCTCTTACGACGACCAGGTCGAACATCCAACTCAAGCGCTGTTTGAAATAGTAACCAAGAAGCAAACAAGCCGGGAAGGAGTGTCAGAGTACCTGACGCGCCTGGAGAGGCTGTACAACGAGAATTATCTGGAACATCCGGAACGAATCCTTGTAGATTTGATGTGGCTCGGATTAAGGGAGAACATCACGAGACCATTTCGAAGTGATGCGCGACCTACGACAGTACAAGAACTGAGAGACATGGCAATCGAGGTGGAAAATCGACGGATAGTACCAGTGCCAAGGGAAACGACAGAGAAGAGGGAACCGGAGAGAGAAAGAGCGCAGCGAAGCGAGAGGAGGCCACAGCATGAGACTGCACGTGTCGGCCATACGATGCGGCATTCACCACAACGGCCTAGAGGGTACCGCCATGAAGTGCCACCCTGGAGAGAAAGGAACAGACAGATACGACACTCTCCTTATCATCGAAGAGGAAATTATGAAGCACCCCACTGGAGCGAAAAAGGCAGACTTAGGAGTCATCAGCACCAAATTTACCACACAAGAGAACCACAGCCGCAACCGGAAGTACCACCTGCACCCGCAGTGGACTTGACACAGTATAAAGCGGTGCCACCGCCGTGCGTCAACTGTGGAAGATTTGGGCACCTAAGAGCTAATTGCAGAGTGCAACAGTTTGCAGGACAGCCAAAAAACGGAATAGGAGACCGTTAGCTCCAATAATAAATCCCAGCGTGATACTCCAAGTGAATGGTAAACCTGTTACCGCACTTCTTGATACCGGAGCAAATATATGCTTGGTTAAAGAGCGTGTGGTTGCGGGAATTAAAAATGCTAGTGTGAAAGGAACATCGACTGCATTAAAAACAATTGGAGAGGAACCCGTGCCGGTGCTGGGAAAGATTAATGTGCCAATCAAAGTTAACGGTCAGAAAATTGTACAGAGATGCTTTGTTGTGAAGGAAAATGCATTCCCAGGAGACCTGCTAATAGGGGTGGAAGTAATGAACAAAGTCAACGCAAAGATAGACTTCGGAAAATGTAGGGCATCCTTCTTTGGAACTCACGTGAACATGTTTTCAGCACCAGGACACGCTTCTCCGAAAATTCTGTGTGTAACGCGGGAAGAAACATCTGTAACTCTGGCTGAGGACATTACAGTGAAGCCTCGCACGCAAGCCATGGTAAAGTGCCGAGCAGATGGCAAGTTTGATGGGAAGGAAGTAATTTTAGAGCCTAGAATTAAGTGGGCGCCGTACGTCGGAGCCACCGCTGCAAAGGTACAAAACGGGTATGTTTTGATGCCTGTACTTAACCCTTTTGCCGAAGAAATGGCTCTGACTGAAGGAGCAATAATTGCAACATGCCACGAAATCGCGAATGAAGATGCAGCTGCAGAAGAAAACAATGCGGAAAATAGCGAAGCAGAAAATCACCGCAGAGAGAAGCGCTTTCAGCAAATTGATGAGCTTGACCTCAGTCACTTGGTTGCTGAAAAACAAGAACAAGTTAGGAACCTGTTGAAGGAATATCACAAGACGATTAGTGCAGACGAGATGGATATTGGCCATGTGAAAGGAGTGAAATACAAAATTTTGCTGAGTGATTACAGGCCAATTCAAACGAAAGGGTGGCGTATTCCATACTCCAGCCAAGAAATTATTGATAAAAAGGTCTCGGAGATGATCGAAGGTGGAATTGTGCAAGAGAGTACAAGTGCTTGGAAAAACCCGCTCGTACTCGTAAAGAAGCCAGGAGGAGGCCACAGAGTTTGCCTTGATTTGCGAGCTGTAAACATGCGGGTGATAAACGAACATTATCCGATTCCACACATTGTAGGGACACTGGAGGAGGTGGCTGGCAAAGAATACTATTCCATTGTCGATGCAAAATCGGCCTTCCATCAAATTGAGCTAGATGAAGAAAGTAAGCAATACACGGCATTTCAGACTCGACAAGGCAACTTCGAGTTCTCTAGGCTACCTATGGGACTTAAGTGCTCAACATCAGTGTACCAGAGAGTAATTTGTCATGTTCTGAAAAGGCAACTTGGAAAATTCGCCGCTATTTACTTGGACGACGTGTGCGTTAACTCTATGACTTTTGAGAGTCACCTAGAAAATCTAAGGGAAGTGTTGCACGAGTTTCAATGTGCCGGAGTAAAAATAGGCTTGGACAAGTGCAAATTTGCACAAAAACAAGTAAAGTACCTAGGATGTTACATCAGTCGTGAGGGACTTATTCCAGACCCCAAAAACGTGGAGGCAATGCAGAGTTACCCTAGGCCGACTACCGCACGTAAAGTGCGCTCGTTCGTCGCAGCACTCAACTTCTACCGGCGGTTCATTCCGCATTTCGCTACAACAGCTGCACCCCTTATTGCTCTAACAAAAAAGGGGGCAAGGTTCAAGTGGGAGGAAGAACACGAGCAAGCCTTCTGCAAACTTAAGCAACTCATGATAGAAGCTCCAGTTCTGAAGAAGCCTTCTCTAAATGAGACGTATTACTTGAGCTGTGATGCCTCAAATGAGGGCTCTGGCGCGGTCCTTGCGCAAAAATGTGACGGAAAGGAACAACCGATCGGATACTTCAGCAAAAGATTCAATGATGCTGAAAAACGCTATTCAATCACTGAACGTGAAGGATTAGCAGTGGTCGCCGCTGTAAATCACTTTTCACCTTACCTGTACGGCAATAAATTTGTTGTAATTACTGACCACACAGCTCTCAAATATTTGTTCAAAGGCAAAAATACCAAGAACAACAGAATTATGAGATGGGCCCTTACACTCTCTCAATATGATTTTGAGGTGATTTATCGGCCAGGAACTCAGAACGTGGTGCCCGACGCATTGTCGAGAAATATTGCGAACGACAACGAAGAAGAAAATCCAGACGACGAAGCACCTAAAACAGTGTTCGTCACGACGATGTTAGATGAAACTCCCAATGTACAAGAGGCGGAAAGTAAGTTGCAGAAAGAAAATGTGAGAGCAGAGCAATTGAAAGATCCCGTTTGGGGGCCAGTTCTGAGGTATCTTGAAGGTGACAAATCAGGGAACGCTCCAAGTCTCGCTCTGAAATCCGAAATCTTCACTGACGGAGGCATCTTGCATTTCAGGAAGACGCAACGAAAGCCTAACAGAACAAGGCACCTGATCGTGGTGCCAGACGCTCTGAGAGAAGCAGCAATAACGTTAGCGCATGATAGCACAATTGGTGCACACCAAGGTCGTGCTAAAACGTGGAAAAAGCTCATGGAATTCGGGTACTGGATTAACATGGCGCGTGACGTTAACAAGTACGTCGATTCGTGCATGCAATGTCAAAAACGTAAGATCAACAATCGCATTTGTGTTAGCATGGGTTCATTCCCTGAAATTGACAAGCCTCTGGACAGAATAGGCGTTGATTTAATCGAAATGCCTGTCTCGAACGAGGGCCACAAGTACATCTTGACCGTGGTTGATCACTTCAGCAGATATGTTGCAGCTTTCCCACTCAGAAGCAAGACAACTGAGGAAGTGACTCGAGCGTTAACTAAATTCGTAACCACGTATGGCCCTGCGAAAGCGCTCGTCTCAGACAGAGGTACCGAGTTCACGTCAGCTTTGTTCAGAAATGTGTGTGAAAAATTGAAAATAAAATACTACAACACATCTGCGTATCATCCGCAATCAAATGGGATGACGGAACGTCAGAACAAGAACATCAAAACAGTGCTGTCTCACCTCGCAGCCAGCGATCAACCATCGTGGCATGATGCTTTGCCGTGGACATGCTTGGCACTGAACACAAGTTATCAAAGTGTTATTGAAGAAATACCGTATTATTTATTCTTTGGTAGAGACGCTGAAATTCCTGTTGTTGACTGGCTGAAGGCACCTCGCATGGATTATTCTCTTGGGGACAATTACAGTGCCGAGGTGAGCGCCCGACTTCACAATGCGTTCAAAGTAGTGAAGGCCAAGTCCAAGGCTTCACACGACAAGTCGGTGCAAATGAAGGAAAGAGGTGTGAAAAACAACCAGGTGGAGAGCGGAGATATTGTTTTATTACACAATCCTACAGGAAAGGCCGAATCTGCAAACGCGTGGGCTACCGACTGGGTGGGCCCGTACCGTGTCCTTGAAAGGAATGCCACAAATGCGACCATCAAAGCACTATATGGTAACCGACAAGAAAGGGTTCACTTGGATAGATTGAAAGTTGCTTACCTACGGGGCGAGGCTTTCCCCGGTACGTCGGACGTCGCAGCTGAGCCAGGGAATGGAAACGGATATGAAAAAATTGAGAGCGAAGATGAGGACCTGGGGACAGAAAACCACGTAAGCGCGAGAGCTGCATTCAAGGAGCGGCGGAGTTATAACTTACGTTCTCGGTGTAGGTGAACCGCCAACTAGAAACGAGCTGCAGAGGACTGAAATCATGCATCGACTTGGCTTTGCGGGATGTGATCTTGTGTGTTTAATTGTAGAAAAACTCTTGCGTAGGAGTGAGTTTTTAGCGCTGTACTGCTTTAACCTAAGTGTGTTCTTTAGTAGGATTGTGTTATTCTAGCTTTGAATTAAATCTAATCTCACTGACGGGAGTGTGATGCTTCGTTCAATAGGAATATGCTATAGGTTATGTAACTCCAACTTTCTTTGCTCACAAGAAATTTCGTCTGGATGAAAATCTTGTTGAGCGATCTAATCTTATGCTATGCGTAATTCTCATTTTCTCTCCTGCTAAGTAAAGAGAATTGAGCGTTTATTAGGTTAACGTCGTGTGTTTCTCAAGAGGAGTACTTTGTTTCCTTTGTAGGATGCTTATATTCTCGCCAGCTTCTCGTGAAGCGTGCGCGCTTCATACGAGACAGCTCTAGCGAAAGAATTAAGTTTCATCAGAAGTTCTTAGGCTGAGGCTATCTCAGGCTAGCTGATGTTATCTATACCTTTAGACCGTTCATTTTCACAACGGGGAAAATAAGTTTAGCGTCATATTAAAATTTCGTATTCTTTTGTACTGTAGCGTTGAATTTCTGACTCTGTGTCTTACTCTTGCCCTGAAAGAATATCGTAAACACGGTATTCCGGAAGGAATTATTCTCCTCTTACTATGTAGAAGTATAGTACATTTCTTTTCAGACTTAAGGAATTAATTTCTTGGTAGATTAGCGTCGTATGTACTTCAGCACAGAACAAGCCGGAACAATTGCATAACACGAATATGTCTCGTATGAGCAGCAAATTAAGGAAGGATCACGTGGAATATAAGTAATTATTTACAAGAACGAAGAAGATAGAACTACAACACGACATGGGGGACACATTGCACCTGCGTTGGAGATGTTTAAAAGGATTGCCCAAATTCAAGCGTTGCAGTGAGAGGCGATAAAGACGAATGTATAGCTGGAAATGTCACATCATGCTTAAGAAAGGACACCGGACACACAAGTAATTACCTCGGAGCCGCTTGTGGTTGAGTTGTAGCTGAGCCAACGGGCCACTAACAAGCTGGAGCAGGAAGGAATTCTCGACTAATTAGCACTCATGCTTCGAAGTGGAAAACACCACAGAACGACGCAGCATCATCGTGAGGAAGGAAGAAAAAACGAAATTAAAGCATGAGATATTATTGGGTGCCGAGATGTACTAGCGTTTAAAAATGCTTTTATACAGTGGGCACTCAAATGAAACAATAACAATGCTTTTATGTGCTTGAGTGTTGATGTTTACTTAAGTAGTTCGGAATTTGCGTCGTGACATTTATGCCTGGTGAGGCATTCCTGAAATACGAATGCAAGTTCCTGTGAATTTTGACTAGGCAATTTATCACATTGGAATATTGAAGCCGCATTTTAGGCATCTCTATTTATACGTGAAATAAAAATTAAAAGAGATTACGTCGGATAGCCTTTGAATGATACGTACGGTCTTCAAAGAATATGAACCCATGGAATTCTCGCACTAATAAGAGTGGTTACTAGGAGAAAATAAAATATGAGCTGGTGTCTGCCAAAGTTCTACGTCGATGTCAAGGAATACTGAGATTCTACGTCGAAATCGAGGAATACTGAGAGGAGTTTTACTGGATTCCACCGCGCATACAGGATACCACCGCCGGATATACCTCGGACTCTTCAGGATTACTTCGTAGGATGCAGAACCCTATCGCGAAGGGAAACTGCAGTGAAGGAAATTATCGACGATTCGACTCGTATTTTCCGCCAGATCAATATAACTTACTGACGTATCGATTTGTCTGATCAACGAATCGAAGTTCATGAGTAATCTGGCGATTAAATAACTGAGTTGAATAAACCTCATAAAATATATGTGAAACATTGCACTTAACATGATTTGGTGGTAATTTGAATCGTGATAATGGTACATCTTACAGAATGGAATCGTGAAGTTAGTGTGGTGTATAGAAATTTCATACGAGTCTGGATATGGGGCTCGCAATACTTCCTCCTGAAATTAAGTACCCATCTTCAACGCGTGTGTGAAGCTATTGAAATGGCAGAAGAGAAGCATGAAAAGAGAGCAAATTCGTCAGCTACGTCCAAAGGAGTGAACATCGAACCGTCAACTACAGCGGCAAGGATTTGGAGAACAGATAACGCAAGCGTAAATTGAAACTACGAGACATAAAATCATCGATACTTTAGGATGTCTGAGGAGTGGGAAAGGTGCCCGTGAAATTTTGTGAATGTTATTAGGGTTAAGTACTCAAGTATTTAGTACGCACTTTACTTCGGCGGGAAAAACAGGCGCATCGGTTAGATGAAGATGACACAATATATTACGCTGTGGCTGATTGTATTGTAATAAGTAAGATTGTTAAATGTAATGTACCATGTTTCTGCGGAATTAATTTAGAACATAATTGGCTTAAGTAGATGTGTACCATTTGTGTCTTAAGTTGGCTAATAATTCAGTTCAAATTGTTCAAATGAATAACATAACGCTAATCCAAAAAAAAAAAAAAAAATTGTCGAGTCAATTTTTTTTATGTAAAGGAGCGGGGATGTTGGGAAAGATTTAATTTTGGGAATTTAACTAATTTATGTCCTTTTTTGTAATTGTGTGTTATAAATTTTGGTGCTCACTCAATGCTTACCTAAAAATTTGTTCGGTAAAATGTCTTTGCAAATCCCAGCGGCACAGAAGGGGTCTCTTCACCAAATGTTTGGTTAAAATAAATGTTAGGGGTAGGCGGCCATTAGATGTGTGTTGTTTCAGGCGAGGTGGGTAGATTACGCTATCAAGAATTTGACGGTGTAAGCAGTCCTCTACGCCTCGGCAGAACCGCCTGTTGTGAGGGTTAATTGCACAAGCCTCGAAACTACAAACACAGTGGTCGACAGATTTAAGGGTCCAAACACTTGAGCATGAGAACCCTTAGAGCGATACAGTTTCCACGAGAGGTGTTGTCAAAAAAAAATACAGGGGAAATATGTAGAAGGGCCAACGGCGCTCAGCGAGAATCCCGGGAAAACCTCATAAGGGCGGAGTCAGAAGTTCACGCCAAAAGGCTCTAAGCCAATACAAACGACCCTGAATACCCTTTCAAAAGTCGATTGGTCTGTACGGAAAAGGAGAGAACATCGCTCTTGAGCACAGCGTCTTTACTGAGGGAGTGAATTCAGTCTGCGTCGACGGGCGTCGTGAGAAGTGCGTTTCTTTTATCAAGTGCAATACTGGAAATATAATTTTAAAAAATGAGCAATACGTAGTTAATTTGGTAAAATCGTTTTTTGGGGAATTTGCTAATCCAAAATTTTCTCTTTCCATTTTGCAGAGAAGAAATCTCACACAAGACCACTGTGGATGAGATGTAGAAAGTTATAAGAAAGTTTAAACGTCGATGGGCCGGGTAAGACTCATGTTACTCATTCGCGATAGATGCTGTTAAAAGGATGTATACATATGATGATAAATCTGCGCCGTTCAATTAAATATGGCAAGAAAATATTGTGAATATGAGTGAGGTAGATGTAATACAAAATTTAATGCCCCTTTATTGAATGAAAGATGAATATATTTGAGGAAACGTGATTGACGCTATAATGAGTAACAAGTCATAATTCAAATTTCAGGTGGGAAGGTAAAACTGGATTAACTGGATTAACTGGATTAAACGTACTACAAGGCAAGAAGATTCTCGGGAGTGCCGGGATCAGCATTTCGCAACAGACTTTCTGTGTACTGTGCACAAGACAGAAATTTGAACTGAAGCTGTTTGTAAAAGAACAATTCTGTGGTTTGAAGTGAGACCACCTTCTGTGCTGCGGGAACGCAAATGTTGGCAGGCCTCATTTGTGGCATTTTATGTAGGAGCAATATATGGGGAAGCTGGCCAGCGGTAGCATTTATTGTCATTCTGTTATGTAAGCTGTTAACACATGAAATTTCTAGAATTCCATTACTCAATCTACACCAGTTCTAATGCCGTACATTGCGTGTGCTTATCGGTGTTCTGTATGATGTATTGCCGTAAATTATAAATTAAGTGAATTTTCACGTGTATAAAGTCCCCCCCCAAATTTAGTAGCAAGCAGCCCCTCATCATAATTGATGCGCTCTGGAAAACGCGCATTGAGTAAGTCGAGTTCAACGTACATCGGTGAGTACTGCCCAATTTTAGTATACACATTTTGTAGTAGTGTTGATTTGTTTGGGCTTGCCCATAAATTTTCCTTGTGTTTCCTGTGCATTTCATTGAGGTATGCCAACCCCTCAAGCGAGCATTCGGTCTTCTCATTAGTGTAAATTAATGAGAGACGAGGCAGACAGCCTTCTCGTGACAAAAGCAACTGTTCAAGAATAATCTTGAGGCCCGCAACAGTTATTCAGAGCAAAAGTTACCGATTTATGAAGGTTGTTTCTAGACACACGTGGTTTCTGTTCGATATTTGATGAATTACCCTAACCCTGGTTAACATTAGGAATGGTGTCAATCGATCAGTTACACTAACCCAGCTTTATGGAAAATATAGAAAAAACTTTCAAGAGCTATCAATTAAAATTAAAATTAAAAGAGCTCACCTCAGATCCATTGAGGGCGACGACAACCTCGTCACTCTCAGGCGTATGGCAGACGACGGCTGCACTCACTTCTCTGTTGTTGTGTGTAATGTATACTTTCTGGCCCGAGCGCAGTTTGATTGCGCTCACGGGCGAAAATCCACTGCCCACCAACTCACTTTCGCTCACTTCATGGGTTTTTCGCTCACCTTCCACCCGCACTCTATACACTGATGAACGCAAGTCATCCGGAGACCGAGAACGAACGTCAACAATAACAGCGGGATAAAATTTACCGTCGTGCAGGCAGCACGCAACGCGCGTTCCTAAAATCGAACGTTTTGCTAATCGCTTCCCGGTAGACATAATTGCTCATGTAAAGAATCTGAGTCCCGGAAAAATTAGATTGCACTTAGTTCACTTACTTTGGCCGGAATGGATAAAGATTATCTGAACGGTATATGTTCGAATAAGCACATTCAGGAATGTTTAGCATTGCTTGCTCAGTTACTCTAAGTATTCACTTGCGGAAAAATTGCATAGCACAGATGATGTTTCTCGGGTACCAACGTCGTTGTCTCAACGAACTTCGAACAGCCGTACTACAGCAGCACTAATCTGTCTTACAACCACACACCTTGCACACTTGCGTGAAACTGAAGCTCGATCAGCTGAGCCACCCAGCTGACAAATAACAACAAACCCACGTGATCACAGAGCTGCGCTGTGACTGGCCAGTTCATCTATGACCTACTTTGTCATTGGTTCGTTCGCCGGCACGCATTTCCAACGTCAAACAAAGAAAAGTTACTTCTCTTATAATTCATCCAAATATTCCGGAAAATTATTTATCCTCATTTCTGAAATTGTTAATAGGAGAAACTAATTATGTCAATGAAAATTTCCATTCCCTAGTAGGCCTAATTCGAAAAAAGTGTTGCTAGAATCTTTCAGAGTTTGCTTGTCATCAACCGGCCGGCGAATACACCGGCGCGCCATTTCATAGAACCCATCTTAGATCCTTACCGAGTTACCCTAACGAAAAGGGTAATTTCTAAACTATAAGACGTACAATCTTGAAATTAGTACCAAATTAATGGGCGTGACGAGTACAATTTATTTGTGTAATTCAAAAATTTTTTACGCCCCTGTGGGGGGCAGGAAGAAGGCCTCTCGTGGCCCGTCAATCGTCGGCCGATTTTCTCTATAAGCCTCATTTTGGACTCCTCATAGTTGCTGTTAATATTGCACCTAACAATTTGAAAGTAGTCTCATTATTAAGATCGATTTATTCTCCAAATGTGAGTGTATAATAAAACTGTCATACGCTCCCTGGAGGAAGATGAATAGCAAGTTTCTCCTAGCCTCTGAATGGTCGACCGATTTCTCAAAAGGCTCATTTTGGACCACTCATAATTTCTAAACTATTGCACCTAAAAATTTAAAAGTCGGTTCATTTTAAGCGTCAATTCATTCTCCAAATGTGAGTGTATAATAAAAATCTCATACGCCCCTTGGGGGATGACAGAGACCAAGGTTTCTCCAGCTTCTATTTGCCTCGTAATCCGCCCTGCCGAAGGGCGCGCTCACCTAAGTTATGAAGTACTGTTGAAATGCTGGTCGTTCGCTGGTCGTTTTGCCTTGCGTTCTAGGGGCTCTCACAATCACATCGTGGGTCTTCGAATCCCGCAGGTGATGAACTTTTTTCTTAGCGATCACTTTCATGTTTTTCTTACTGATGTAGACTTTTGTCAGGCAATATTATAAGTAGAGCTGAGCCAATGCATAACTTGCATATATGCACTCAGAGAGATATGCAGAACGTGTTATGCAATGCAAAAAATTGTCTTGTGCATTTGCAAAATCACATATGCAATTACGCATGTACACTACAACAGATGTAATATGCAAAGTGCTTTTTGCATATGCACAATATCATAGTACATATGGTCTCATGCGAGTTGTGCAATTTGATCGTCCTGTTGTTAATGTAAAACTGCAAAATTGTTCCTTAATCCAGAAATTTTCTACATTGATGGCACCTCTCGCATACATACTCTCAGTTGCAAGCAACATCACAAGTTTTACCTGGTGCACTGTCGTCAGTGCCTGATCCCCAGGTCACCTTCTTGACCTGTTGTTCAGTTTTTAAATATGGTTCATCAATCAAATACAATAGAGGTGTCCGAACTGAAATTAATGCACTTTCAAGTTCTTAGGAATATGATAGTGTGATAGTTTTGTACATCTAGTGATAGTTTTCTTGTTCTCTTCTACACATAGGCCTAACTATACTTACAAAAGTCTTCAAGTGAAAAGACAACTGTGAAATTAGTATCAATTTCCGATACATACGCTATAGTGAAGTAATAATCAATACCTCTGTTGTGCTCTGCCTGTTCAGTAACAAATGAGGAGGAACTCAACAAATCAACTTTCGGTGCTCGCATCACCAACTTCCCTTCCCTCAAGGTGTCACGGGTTCAAATCCCATCGCTGCGCATGACTTTTGCATGGCTATCCATCGTTATCACATGCGTTAAGCCCTGTTTTACTCTGGAATCCAGTGAATATTTTCATGTTTCAGTGAATATTTTCTTGTTTCTTCACTATCAGCAAATGCATGATATTTTAAATATTGAAGACTGTCGTAAAGGATCATTACTTTACGGTTCAATATATGAAATATCGCACAAGTTCCAACTAACTTAAGTCCTTCATTCAGCAGTGCATCTGTAAGACTTAGTTGCATATTGCTTGCATATAAATGCGAGTACTGTGCATACGACACTCCGCAATCGCAATATATCTATCCTGAAGCCGCGCTGACGATTTCATATACGCGTCCATTGGCACAGCTGTGCATATTGGCACAGCTCTAATTATAAGCATGGAAATGTTATAATTGCGTTGCATTATGTAAAAAACTCTCTTCGTGTCCCCCATAGCAAAATCAGATCATACGTAGGAATGAAAATATATTTCTGAATGCCAACGTTGCTGCCGTAGACGCAGAATTATTTCGATCCACCCGTTTTACTTTGAACAAATTACCTATACCCCAAATCACAAAGCTCGGATTTCATTGCCAGTGTGCAGCAAAAAGTATTATGTATATACCGAGCCTTTTTTTCTCTTCATAGTAAGTAGTGGGTGGCTGAGCATCATCGACATAATACTTTACAGGGAGTGTTCATGATAGGGGCTACCCAGGACCCTACGCACGTCCGAACTTTAAATTAAGGCCTTATTTCCTCTCGTTTAGTGCTCACGTAACATTCCTTGAGGACATTGACCACACTGCAGGCAACGGCCCTGATTTGGCGCACGTACCAGCGTTTTCTCACCAACTGCCACGTACTGGGCTCGAACCAACCAACCGAAAAAAGTATTCCTAGATATGTATTGTGATGGAAATCGTGTTTTCTTTTTAAGCTGTACAAGAGATACATTGTCCTCCATCATGTTTTTCGACTAGCCACATGGGTATTTCAATACTCATGTGCGTGCATCACACATGAGTGTATTTCCAAACTTAAGATTATTTTAAGAACAATAATGTTGTGTACCATCTCTGTTGTAAATAAACTGTTCTTATTTTTTTGCAGTTGCACTACAGAACTACTTATTTAGTGAGCTTCCCCAATTTTTGCTATTTTTTCTACTTTGTACGTTTCGTTTTCTTCGAAATCAAGCAAAAACTGTTCTAAATCTAAAGTAAAGTTAAATCTCTACCAATGACTGTCTTCCAATCAAAGATTCCTAATCCTCGTTTCTGCCTTTCCTTTTGCTTTCTCTACTTTTCTGGGTTGAATGAGATCGCTACTTTATTATGCCTATCACGAGCTCATTTTCCCAATTCTCGTACAATGTTCTTGTTACAGTCATCATGCCCCGACAGTAAATTCTTTTGTGCCAGTATTACCAGCGTAGGTAGGAAATATTCTAAATTTGTTTTGTGATAAAAATTTTTATTCCCTTCGAGCTCATTGTTAATTTGGCGAACTATTCAATACGTTATAACGAAAAGAAAAATTTCCTTAATGTCAACCTCATAATCTTTGACGCAAAATGATGTATATTTGCCCAATTTACTCTCAACATTTATCCCTGCAATCACGGGCTCTTGTGTTCGTTTGCTTATATTCCAATACAAGTGCGCCCCAACGAGAGTGTTGTACAACTATGCGTTAGGAAGATTATGTTTTATTAGTTACTAATATTTCAATGCACTGTCAAAATCACATTACGCAACGAAAGGAATTGATTTTTCTTGTTCGTGTTTGTTTCGACATTTAACATGGGTATTACGATACCGATGTCTAATTATCAACCAAGAATGTTAATATGCAGATATTTTGAAAACCAACGTTAAACATTTCATCTTTTAACTCTATTGTCAATTAACTGGTTATCTTTTCCATTTTCACTGGGGTAGCAATTGCACAGTAAATTTACAGGAGTTCCTGTATTAGTTTTCACGTTCATTAACTTTAAGCCTTTCTTGTTCATGAACTTAATTTTAAGACTATAAGTAATTAATAATAAACCATTATTAGCCCTTCAAACCTTTAAATGTAATTTAGTCCCAGATAATTTAGCAAATTTAATAACTTCAATACGTAAAAATTTTCTATAACCCAGCTATAGGCTTGTCTTTGGTTCTTGATCTTTGATTTACTGTCCTGAATACAACCTAATGAATACACTATTTGAGCCAAGCCGCACTTACCTCGTATATTTTCTGGATGCAGATTCAGATCGCCTCCAACCTCCACTAAGCAAACATCTTCCATCAACTTTATTACTTATACAACCTTGAGCCTACTCAGCCTTCGTCTCGAACACCGTGCGGAACCTGCCTGCAACCAGCCCAGGGACGCCGGTGGGTTAACGTCAGCTTCTTCCGAGGACCGAGGACCGAGCATCGGTCCCTTCTTCCGAGGACCGAGCGGACAGAAGATGAGAGGCTGAGGCGCCTTCCTTGCTGCTGACCTGCACCACTCACCGTCCACTCGCCTGACTGCGCTTCCTGGCCTCCTGAAGCTCACGAGTACTTGTGGAGGTTCGTAAACTGTAAGTTTAGGACCAAATACTTGCCATGCCGTGAGCTTGGTACTTAGGACTACGTTTCCCCATGTATTCCTAATAACTATAACTTATAACAAGGAACTAGAAACTTAAAAACTATAACTTACCTTATAACTTAAAACTATAACGAGAACTGTATTAAACCTAATATTTACTCTGTATCATAACCAACCGCAACTAACTCCACAGAGCACGGCTTGCTTCCTATGACGGCACAGGCGCAGACCGCAAGTCCAACGCCCGCCTGCCTACCTGAAGTCCGGCTCTGAGAAGTTCTTAATCTGTTGCCCTGAGTTTTAGTGGTTTAATCTTCTCATTCAAATATCGTTAGGAAATTCATCTTAATAAATTGAAGCAATTTTTCCCGTTACGGAACTCAGACTATTAACTTTCCAATACTTGATATTAATAAATTTTTTTTTTCTTTAGCAATAATTCTCGTTTGAAGCAACAAGCTAATGTAATCTGCCTAATGTGATATATAGTTCGTCCTTATTAAAGGTTCAGTGCTAAATATTATCAGAGCATTAATCTTCATGACTCTAGGATTTAGTTTCCTTGACCCAAAAATCATATATGAAAACACAAGTAAAGAAAATAGGCTAAAAATCGCAATAACGCAAATGACCGTCGCCCTGCTATATCGAACTGACGGTTATGTTGCTCACAATATTCGACAAGAATATTTTTGTTTTCAATTTTAATGACTTATGAAACGTAAAAATTAGTTCATTTCCAATCTTCTAACAGGATTTATATGGAAATCAATTCACAGTATAAGAGCAACCACTTTTTCATCCTGTCAGTATTCTCATTAACAAGCAAGAAACAGATATGGGTAGGTAGGGTAAAATAGAGGTACCGTAATCAATTGATATTTCACTAATAGAACATTGCGACTCTACCTAGGCTTCACCTCATGATAATGAACCAGATCGCCTCCTCCGACTCCACCACACTCGAAAAAGCGACCCTGACTCCATCTCCACTGTATAACATGTGACTCCAACTCCATGACTCCAACTTGGCTACACTGCCTTCATCTCATGGCAGGGCAGTGTTTACGATCGTTATGGTTTGTTGTGATCATGACATTAGAATAGCTGTGCTTACGTCGCACTCACACACACACACTGTTTAGGTCTCGTGAAAGCGGTCGGTGACATCTTTGAGAGAGCATTTAATGTCTAGTATAGTTAAAGCTGCCTTCGTGTCAGGTTCAAGTTCTATTAGCTACTGTAATTTTTCATACTAAAACAGTGCCGCACAATGTTCAAAGGGAAAAAGACAATCTGAAAAGTGACAAATGAACAATAAAAATGGAGAATGAAATTAACTATCTGAAAACGCTTGAAGGCAATAGTGTCGATTTCAAAGCAGAAATTTACAGGAAACTCATTGAGAAATTCTGTTATAGAAGATCTACTAAAGAAATAACTAGATTCAAGAGGTTAGAAAAATCCAGCGCAGAATTCAACTTCCAGATTCAGAGAATTTTACGCGTGAGTATTACCATTGATAGCTTATAATTCAATTTTGAACATAATAATTCAATAAATAATTCAATAATTCAATAATAATAAATAATTCAATTTTAACAATATAAATATACTGATTTCATTAAAAATATTTTCGTTTTAGACGTGTGAGCAACGCTGTGTTTTTGGCCGACCCCTCTGCACTTCATAAATCATTTTTTTATGACTTGCATTCTCTCACATTTTTAAGTTTTAATTCGGGCTGATGTCGCTCTCTTCATCCTAAACGTGCGTATTGAGCACTTGAATGTTGTAAGTTACATCGGTGAACCCAGTAGCAAGTCTATATGAATGACACACGCTAGCACGACTGACGAATTTATAGACCCCGGCCAGACCCGATAATTCTTGCAGACCCCAGCCCCGGCCGGCCCCGGCAAAATAGTGCCCTAAACCGGGGTTTTGGCCGGGGTTTTTAGTTTTTTACTCCACCTTTTTCACTTCAAATTAATCCGAGTCAAGGTCAATTTAATCCAAGATAAGTTCAATTTAATCCAAGTCAGATTAAAATTAATCCGAGTCAGATTCAAATTAATCCGTCAAGTTCAAATTAATGCAAGTCAAATTCAAATTAAACGTGCTAAGTATCCAGCATCAGGAGGCAGAATGTGATGCAGATCTTTGAGGGGAGTAACATATAGAAATCAATTACAAAGACTTCGTATTAACTATTCATAAATTTTTTTTCAATTCTACATTAATGGCAGTGTGCATCCACTCAAATATTTATGTTCAAAGACAATTTTATGTTACACATGCACATACGCATAGTAGTATCGAGGATTTAATTACTCATATAGAGATTTATATGCGTGAAATTTCGTTCGTCTGCATGCAACTACGAAAGATTACCATTTGATGATCTGTAGATTTTACCTTTAAAAGAAATTTAGCAACGAAGTCTGCTTTTGCTTGTTCAAACGATTTTTGTAAAAACAGGTTTCAACTTTTTTCACCGGTCGAGATGATATATTTGCCTAGGCCTATTCATTTGAAGGGATGGCCCAATTTTTATTGCTATTAGAGAATTGTATCTTTGTAGTAATGTACTCATATAAATTGTAATCAAATGGTATCGTACATAAGTACTCAGGGAATCGCATTTGCTCATTTCTTTTAAAGGGTAAATCTACACATCGTCCAGTGGCAATCATTTGTAATTGCATGCACATTTGATTTCCAAAATGTGAAGAAGTGGAATTTCAGGCATGTAAATCTTTATATGAGTGTAAATAAATCCTCGATACTATGTGTATCTGTAACATAAAAGTAGCTATGAACATAATTATTTGAATGGATGCATACTACCATCAATTTAGAATTATAAAACAACTTTAATGTGTAGTATAATAGGAAGTTTTTATAATTGTCTTCTAACTGTTACTCCGCCCAAAGATCTGAATCACACTCTGCCTCCTGATGCTGGATACTTTGTACATTTTACGACTGCTTGTTTTAACACTGCAGAAATTTTATGTATTCCTTGCTTGAAAGGAAAAACGTTTTTCTTGCTCATCACATCCAACAGATACATTTTTACTCCAAAAAAACGCTCAAATTAACGAGGGATTTATGTAAATTCTAAATTCAACTTGGAGCTTGATTAATTTGAACTTGATTTGAATTAATTTAAACTTGACTTGGATTAATTTTAACTTGACTTGGTCTAATTTGAACTTTCCTTGGATTGATATGAACTTGATTTGGATTCATATGAACTTGACGTGGATTCAATTTAGTTTGAACTTGACTTGGATTAATTTTAACTTGACTTGGATTGATATGAATTTGATTTGGATTAATTTGAACTTGACTTGGATTAAATGGAAGTTGATTTAGATTAATTTGAACTTGACTTGGATTAATTTGAACTTGACTTGGACTAATAGTTTGAAGTGAATAAAGCGTAGTGTGCCCGGCTACCCGCACGTGAAAAATTCATCATTCTCGAGACTGGAAATCATCATCAGCAAAAAAAACAAATTTAAGTGAAAAGACATGAAATGAATTACATTGATGATAAATTGAAAAAATAACCCTAAAAACTACCGCTTAACGCTTGATAACGGAAAAGAACTAAAGTGGTTGTTTAGAATTGGAATAATTTTTAGAATGAATTAAGACTCTAAAATTCTGAAATCGGTGGCAAATTAAGATCTGGTGAGGATTTTAAAATCTAGTCTTCGTACTCAGCTGCTAAGCGGCCCATACACGATCAATTATACTGCGCAACATCATTGTCAATACCCTCAATTGTCAATTAAATTGACCGTGGATGGGCGATATTGAGGACTTGCGCGACTGTATTGAGTAAATCAAGTTCCGCTTGATATCTTTTGCGCAAGTCTCTAGCATTGCGCAATTATTTGACTGTGTATGCTGCCCTTCAATGGTATTGTGCAAGCTAAAATATTTTCTGTTTCACATTGAGTAAGTAGCCTACAATTATAATGTATGGAATAGAAGACAGGCAATTCGTATTTGAAGGTTTACAAGTTCATAAAACTTTACCACTTTTATCGAAAGTAAAATGTGATAGTTACTCAAACAGGCCGAAGAAAGATGCAGTATATGCTGTCTTTGTTGAAAACTTCCAGGACAAATACTCAAATTCCATGAGAGGAGATGTAAAAAAAGATAATAGCATATAGGACCAACTATCGCAAAGAACTCAGAACAGTTTTGGATTTAGAAATATCTGGCGCTGGAGCGGACCAGGTATATCAGCCAACTTTGTAGCAGAACAAACTGCCTTTTTTACGCATGTATATTGATCGTGTGCGGCTAACTGAAAGTTGTCAATTACGTTGTGCAAGCCAGACTTGCACAATACAATTGATCGTGTATGTGCCGCTTTAGGGATCATTGAGAGCATTGTAATAGCCCATTTGACATCAGTGATTTTAAAATTCTTACCAGATTTGAATTTGCCACCGATTCGATAATTTTGGAGTCTTTACTATTTATTCATTTTCAAATATAAACCGATTTCAGATAACCAGCTAAGTTGTTTTCCGTTATCAATAGTTAACTAGCAGTTTTTAAGTTTTTTTCAATTGATCATCAATCTAAATCATTGCATGTCTTTTTAGGTGAATTTGTTTTTTGCTGAAGATGAACGAATGGTCTAAACGTCATATTTTATGTTTACTTGTAATTTTTACTTAGAGTAAGTATTTTATATGGTATTTTTATTTACCTCCTTTTTACTTAAGATTAGGAAGCCTCCCGATAACTTTTTAACAATTTTGAGTATGTAAGTGACATGAATCAGCTCTGTTAGGCCGTTGACGCAGTTGGCGTTTTGTTTTTGATTGAATTTTTCACCGTTGCGGCCGTACCAGAAGCAGCGCGTAGGATTTGATTGTTTCGGACACATTGAGCTGAAAAATTAACATTGGTAACATTACAGTACTGCCATCGGCTTGTTTGTGGAGTGTGTTTGCGCGCGTCTGTTTGTTAGGTTCCCATGTGTAAATGTATGGATGTATGTACTGGTATAATGGTGGGTGAATGAGCCGATGGGAATGATCGTTTTTACTGTAGTTGAATCATCAGTAGGATTAAAGTTTTATAGATGTTTGTATGCTATAAATTTATTTTTTATATAGTTTTTTAACATGTATGAACTTTATGTAGTTTGAGTTTTTTCATCTTTTTGACCTTTTTGTATGTTTTTCTGCACTGAAGATGGAACTGAAATATTTCGAAACGTTTGCCATTAAAATAAATAAATAGATATGTATATTTGTACGTTGGTTCTCCTTTTTATCTTACGCGTGAGATTCCCTAAGAATCGACCCATTGGAAATATATCATGATTTTTTGCTGTACCGCAGAAACAATCACTTAACAACTTTTACGAGCGTGAAAGGGAGAAACACCAAGCAAGACGGACTAACCAATGTCATTTATTCAATGAAATTTCCATTGTAATAAGATAGGAGAAATTATGAACAGTAAAACCCTAAATCTATTTATGAAATTATTTGTTTAAGGAAACACTTTGTATTTTATTGTATAAGAATTTTCGACGGGTACTATGCACTCGTAATATTAGAACTTCATTTTTGAACTTCTGTTGCCTATTTAAAATTAGAAGAAAAAATAAATTGGGGTAAACATATGTACACATTGCAACACATACAAACATTGAGAAATAAAATAGTCATACTATAGATTGTGAATAGGTAGAGTTTAAGTCGCAAAATTATGAAGATGTGCAGTCTCAGTTAGAGCCGGAATCGTTCGTGTAGACCATTGGTTCCCAACCTGGGGGTAAATAACCCCCTGGGGGTAATTTAGCAATTTTTCGGGGGTAATGGAGGGGTGATAGAAAAATGTAAATGCTTCAAATATGCAACTCCAACCATCTCACTGATGCTCTTGACATATCGGTAAGTCATTAGAGATGCAAAATGTACTAATACAATAAGTAAAATAAATTTTCTCTAGTGTTTTAGTTTAGCCATATATATATTAATGTTGACAACATTTTGTGAAAGGGGTAACATGCTTAATGTGGCATGCTAAATTGGGTAACAAGCTGAAAAAGGTTGGGAACCACTGGTGTAGACAAATCAGATCGGAAACGAAACTCCGAGTGTGTCACCGGCATGAGGAATACCATGCATTTATTTAGTCGTGAGCATTCTTCACTTCATCGTACGACTTCCACAATTTCGCTCTCTCGCTCTATCTCTCCCCTCCCTCACTCCCTCCTTCTGTCTCTTCGTTTCCCTCCCTCTCGCTTTCTCTTTACGCTTGATACACCGAAGACTCACAAATGAAGACCGTTCTTAAAGCTGTACGTTACTAGTGTTCTGTCCTTTTCCTCTTCAGCGCCAATGCAAGACTCTCCCAGACCCCCCTGCAGGGGCGGTCCCTCTGAATGAATTCTTCCACGCCGAATTTGCAGCAGCAGCAGTAGCTACGAAGAAATCATCATATGTGAGTTCCTATAATCTATAGAGCTTGGAGAATTGTTTACTTATATATGTAAATAAGTGTTAACAATTGTACCAATGATGGACTCCAAAATGAGCAATACAAATGTTTCTTTGATTACAATCCCACTTTTGTACATCCATTGCAGATAGCTGAAAATGAGTACGAGAGTAACGACGGCGAGGAAAGTGAAGAGCACTCCTACCGCTCAAAAAATTCCGACGACGACTTCCAGAATAGAATCTCGGAAAATGAGTACGAGAGTAACGACGGCGAGGAAAGTGAAGAGCACTCCTACCGCTCAAAAAATTCCGACGACGACTTCCAGAATAGAATCTCGGAAAATGAGTACGAGAGTAACGACGGCGAGGAAAGTGAAGAGCACTCCTACCGCTCAAAAAATTCCGACGACGACTTCCAGAATAGAATCTCGGAAAATGAGTACGAGAGTAACGACGGCGAGGAAAGTGAAGAGCACTCCTACCGCTCAAAAAATTCCGACGACGACTTCCAGAATAGAATCTCGGAAAATGAGTACGAGAGTAACGACGGCGAGGAAAGTGAAGAGCACTCCTACCGCTCAAAAAATTCCGACGACGACTTCCAGTATGAAATGTCCTCCGGAAAATGCGAACGAAAGTACGAAAGTACGACAGATAACGTTTTTATGGAATGGCAACTAGCAGCGCAAAGAAGAACCGTCGAAGAAAATTTCGAAAGCTTCATGACAGCAAAGAAAAATAAGATTTATCGTTTGAAAGAACGGTTTAGTGTAAGGCTTCACGGTTGCAATAATAAACATATTTATGAACGAGGACATGAAAGGCACATTGCTCTGTTGAAAGGCATAGCAAATCTCAACCAAGAGTGTGATTGCACATTTTATAAGAGAAAATTATATCCGAGCTCCCTTCTTGCAGGACGACCCTTGTTCAGTTTCCTAGTTCGCTGCCAAGACCCGCTCTGCGGCCTCAAGCAAAAAATTGTCTGTTTCAACGGGCAGGAAGAAATAGCGGGAAGATGTACAGTGTTCTTGTTAGAAGCAAAGGAAGCGAATATTAATCATAAAATGAGTAAGAGACAGGCAAAAGTTGAGGAAAAACAACGCATTGGACAGGCTGTCTTACTGGAAGGCGCGGCGAGTGTTTACTATAAACAATTTGCCAATACGGGAAATGGTACGGATACCACGAAAATTTCGTCCCTCGATCGTGTCAGGAAACTTGGACAGATGGAGAAGAACCGCAATAAACTTGCTAAGGATGACAAGTCGGACTTAGAGTTAACCATCCAAGGCTTGAAAGCCTCTGACAAGGCCAACAAAAAAATTATCCCCACTTTTGTGCAAGAATACGATACGATCAACTCGAAAATAATACTTCAGACCGAAGAAGAGCTGCGCGAGCTTGCCAGAACCCCGGATGCCACTCTCCATTTGGATTCCACTGGAGGAATCGTACAAGGTGACGAATCGAACAAATACCTCTATCATGCAGCAGTTTTTCAAAGAAAAAAAGGTGATTCGCCATTATCAGCCATCTCTATGGTATGTCAAAAAAGTTCTACAAGCTACATCGAAGGTATGCTCGCAATCCTCGTACAGAACTATAGAGAAGTCAACGGCAAAGACTTCAAACCGAAGTGCATAGTAGTCGACCACAGTTTCGCATACTTACATGCGATCACTGCTGCCCTGAAATTGGGCGAACTACCATCTTATCTTGACCGCCTGTGGATGACTCCCGATCAGGCGGAGCTCAATTATACACAGGTGAAGCTTTGCCACGCGCATTTTATGAAGACAATTGCTGGCAAATCTAAGAAGTTCTTCCCAAAACTGAAGCCTCAGGAACGCAGTATAATAAACCAGTATTTTGCCGATATGGCGCAAGCTCCTTCAAAACAGCATATCTACGCAATCTTTAGGAACCTTTGCCAACTTATGCTCACTCCTTTCCTTGGAGAGGGAATTGAACATCTCATGAGTAGGGATGTTTCCATCGACGTTGACCCTGACGATGTCGAGCCTACTAACGCAATGATAGTAGAAGACACCGGGAGATACCGCGATAAGTGTGCCGTGGGTAAGAAATTCGTGGCTATCGCGGCAGACGTTCAAAAAAACATGACTATTGAAGGAAAAATCCCTAATCCTTTCTATTCCCCTGAGATGCTGGAGGACGTATTGACGTTTTCCATGCCATTCACTCCACTCTGGTGTGGAGTGCATGGTGGAACTAAGACAAATGGATTAGTAGAAGGGTGGCATAAAATTGTGAAGCATGATATACTTCAAGGAGATCGAAAAACACTAGCAGAGTTCATTCGTACTATGAAGACACAAGCGGAGGGTAGAGCGAAAGAAGCATCGCTCGATTACAAGGAACGCAATAAGAAGGCCGTGAAAGAAGTGAAAGAAGGCGAAAACGAGTATAAAGAGCGCTGGGGGGGAAAGCGATCAAAGCGATCTCGGCCACAATCTGTAACTGAGAAAGCTCGAGAGAAATTCAATCAAATTCTGCAGGGTCGACCCCAAGAGGGTACTAAGACGATCAAAACGAAATTGAAAAGTGTCCATTCAATTTTGAAACTTCAAACAATCCGTGTTAGTAGAGCGCTTTCGATTTCTCCCCAAAATAAGACTGCACAAAAAAAAGTGAAATTCACCAATGACACGCAACACGAAAGCATTGTACAAAACCTGGCCCCTGTATTCTCTCTTGATAATCGAAGTAAATGCATTACAGGAAAACAAGGTTCTGATACATGTCTTAGCACTCAGCAGGGAATAATAACAGTTGATCTCATCTCCGAGCTTCCTAATGCGAAACAAAATGAAGGAAAAATATCTAGCATTAAGTGTGAATCCTATACGGATCATGAGCAAAAAACAAATACAAAAGACCTCCTATGTGTCGGGACTTGTGAATCGGAAGACAGAAGTACATTAAGCAAGATTTGGTGGCTCAAAGATTTGAACCTGGAAACTAAACACAAACAAAATATCATGAAACGAACCAGTTGGCTTTCGAGTGACGAGATTGAACCCTTTTGTATTCTTATTCGCAGGGAGAACCAACAATACAGAGTTCACTCCCCCCTCACGGTTTTCCAACCGAACCCGCTGAGTTGTCACGCAGAGCTGTTTGTGCAAATAATAAATACCTCGTATTTGCAATGTGCGGTAAAGGTCCGTGAAGAAGGTTACAAAAAAGCTAGCGACACCGGAAGTCATTGGATCGTCGTGACTAACGCACTGTGTCGAGACCGCCGAGCTCAAGAAGGCGTAGCGCGCGTCCAGTACCTGTGCTCTTTGAATGGTAATCCCAGTTATGATGTGATAAAGTACTTGAAAAATTTATACGCGAACGTGAAGAACATAAGACACATTCTGATAGAGTGTCTAGGAGTACAACACCAAGAAGATGGAGCGAGTTGCGGTCCATTCTCACTGGCATTTATGACGTCCGTGGTAAATGGAGAAAACCCGTGCCTCGTCACATATGTGAAGGAGGAAATGCGTTCCCACATCATAGAGTGCCTCGAAGGAGGGTCTATAACACCCTTCCCTTCGTTGATAAAAGAGAAAAATTTCACGATGGAAGGGGGCAAACCAATTGGACTGCACGGACCCGAAGTTATTAGGCGTCGAACAATTAGCCTAGAATAATAACTTGGATGTCTCCAAAAGCGTAGGTTATTTCGTGCGGCTATTAAAACTATGTTACGAGACTATCTAAAACTATCTTAACCCGCTGCGTCATTGCGAGTTTTATAAAATTTGCTATGCTTGTGTTTTTCTATATGATTTGTTGTCATGTTTGTGTTTGACATGTTTCTGGAAACATATTTTATTGCCATCTATAAGATGAGCAAGCTGTGAAACTCATTTTTGAGGCTTAAGTGTGTGCTTGTTTCTTGATGTGCGACGTTTAGTATAGCTCATTTTTGGCTAACATTGTTTTTAAGTTATCTAGTAGCGTTTTGTGATATAACTGTTTTAGAAAGATTTTATGATTTCATAAAATACTGGCCCCTAATAAATGAGGCGTAATTCGTATACTAACATATTTACGTAGCAGGATCTGAGGAACCGTAGACAACTGCAACTTTCTATTGTTAAGCATGGAATGAATCTACTTTGCTTTCTCAAATAAAGGCTGAGAGCGGCCCAAATTTTAGCCTCACTATTACGGCCAGCTGATTTCTGCTAGCTTGCCTAAATAGTGGGGTTAGAAATAAAGCCTACTCACAACACGAGAAGAGAACTGGATTTTAAACATTTACAACGACGACCTTCGGAAAACGAGCGGCAGATATGAAAACGGACACGCGATCAACTCGTCTCGGATGTTGAAGGAAGGAAGAAATTTTAATTTCGTCGTCGATGACCAGTGCTATTTGAAGTTCGAAGGTGCGATAGTTTAGAAATTCGACTCAGCGGAAAATGAAACTTATTAGCCGACTTCCCTGCCTGCGTGCTGTACTCTCATTTATATGCAAGCAATCTGCGACTGCTGAATGAAGGACTTCAGTTAGTTGGAACTTGTGCGATATTTCAAATATTGAACCGTAAAGTAATGATTCTTTACGATAGTCTTCAATATTTAAAATATCATGCATTTGCTGATAGTGAAGAAACAAGAAAATATTCACTGAAACATGAAAATATTCACTGGATTCCAGAGTAAAACAGGGCTTAACGCATGTGATAACGATGGATAGCCATGCAAAAAGTCATGCGCAGCGATGGGATTTGAACCCGTGACACCTTGAGGGAAGGGAAGTTGGTGATGCGAGCACCGAAAGTTGATTTGTTGAGTTCCTCCTCATTTGTTACTGAACAGGCAGAGCACAACAGAGGTATTGATTATTACTTCACTATAGCGTATGTATCGGAAATTGATACTAATTTCACAGTTGTCTTTTCACTTGAAGACTTTTGTAAGTATAGTTAGGCCTATGTGTAGAAGAGAACAAGAAAACTATCACTAGATGTACAAAACTATCACACTATCATATTCCTAAGAACTTGAAAGTGCATTAATTTCAGTTCGGACACCTCTATTGTATTTGATTGATGAACCATATTTAAAAACTGAACAACAGGTCAAGAAGGTGACCTGGGGATCAGGCACTGACGACAGTGCACCAGGTAAAACTTGTGATGTTGCTTGCAACTCAGAGTATGTATGCGAGAGGTGCCATCAATGTAGAAAATTTCTGGATTAAGGAACAATTTTGCAGTTTTACATTAACAACAGGACGATCAAATTGCACAACTCGCATGAGACCATATGTACTATGATATTGTGCATATGCAAAAAGCACTTTGCATATTACATCTGTTGTAGTGTATATGCGTAATTGCATATGTGATTTTGCAAATGCACAAGACAATTTTTTGCATTGCATAACACGTTCTGCATATCTCTCTGAGTGCATATATGCAAGTTATGCATTGGCTCAGCTCTACTTATAATATTGCCTGACAAAAGTCTACATCAGTAAGAAAAACATGAAAGTGATCGCTAAGAAAAAAGTTCATCACCTGCGGGATTCGAAGACCCACGATGTGATTGTGAGAGCCCCTAGAACGCAAGGCAAAACGACCAGCGAACGACCAGCATTTCAACAGTACTTCATAACTTAGGTGAGCGCGCCCTTCGGCAGGGCGGATTACGAGGCAAATAGAAGCTGGAGAAACCTTGGTCTCTGTCATCCCCCAAGGGGCGTATGAGATTTTTATTATACACTCACATTTGGAGAATGAATTGACGCTTAAAATGAACCGACTTTTAAATTTTTAGGTGCAATAGTTTAGAAATTATGAGTGGTCCAAAATGAGCCTTTTGAGAAATCGGTCGACCATTCAGAGGCTAGGAGAAACTTGCTATTCATCTTCCTCCAGGGAGCGTATGACAGTTTTATTATACACTCACATTTGGAGAATAAATCGATCTTAATAATGAGACTACTTTCAAATTGTTAGGTGCAATATTAACAGCAACTATGAGGAGTCCAAAATGAGGCTTATAGAGAAAATCGGCCGACGATTGACGAGCCACGAGAGGCCTTCTTCCTGCCCCCCACAGGGGCGTAAAAAATTTTTGAATTACACAAATAAATTGTACTCGTCACGCCCATTAATTTGGTACTAATTTCAAGATTGTACGTCTTATAGTTTAGAAATTACCCTTTTCGTTAGGGTAACTCGGTAAGGATCTAAGATGGGTTCTATGAAATGGCGCGCCGGTGGCGAATACACCGACTTGAAATTCAAAGTGTTTTTACTCTATGTTGGCAAATAATATTTCATAATAATAGTGCTTGGTATCTGAGATGTAAAAAGCAAGCATCCATTTTCGAAAAAAAATATAATGGAATCTTTAGCATCCCTCTTGTTCGGTATTAGCCATAGAAAATTACGCTCTAAGCTCTAGAGAAAACTATTTGGATTTAAGAAACTTGAAAGTGTTTAATTTAACACCTTTCCCACTAAATTGTCCAATATGTAGGATTAATTTTGAAGTGTTTTCTACGTGACAACTCAACAACCTGTTTCGTAGTGAATTTCTGTTGTTTACCTTATGATATTTAAAAAAAATATTTTATGGGAAACTATAACTAAGTGTAAAATTTTCTGACGAAAAAAATTTTCTGACATTGGAATATGTCCAATGGAGGGTATGTAAAAATCCACGCAAACTTCAAAATATATTTTTTGATAATCTGGGAAATTTTACATACATAGGCCTATGAGTTTTATTCTCTTACTATGCAAGAATCTGAAAAATAAATTTAGTTGCAAAACTTGCTTTATTTGCAGTCGGGGCTCGTTGATATCGGGAATGGAACTATCTAAATCATTTGTTTCAACACTTAATTAACATGGGTATTACGATAACCATGTATGAACAGCAATTAAGGATCTAAATTATTTGTTTCAACACTTAACATGGTATTACGATAACCACGTATGAAAAGCAATTAAGGGTTTCTATGCTAAGGTATTTGAATGCGTTTTTCGCTTATATTTCAATACATGTGCGCACTAATGAAAGTGTTTTTCAAATATGAGTCGCGCGGATTGTGTTCTCTTAGTTACTTATATTTAAATGCACTGTCAAAATCAGACTAGGTAACGAAGGGAACTCATTGTTGTTGTGCTTTTCTGTCAATCATTTTTTGTTTCAACATTTTACACGGGTATTACGATACCAATGTGTTATTATCAGTTAAGGATGTTAATGTTAAAGTGTTTCAAAAACAATTTATCGACATCTCATGTTATACTTTATTGGAAATAAAATGTTTTTTCTTTTCTTTCCAGCTAAGCCTGAAAGTGACGTTGTTTTAATTAGAGTTCTGATCAGAGCATCATCACGCGTTGTTTCTTCAGCTTGTATTTACACGCAGTATGAAAACTTAGATTGCGCAACCGAGGGATTGCATACTCCCATTCTTTACGTATTTACATGCATTATCAAACTTGAATTTCACAGCACAGGATATGCATTCTTCCGTGCTTTTCTCTCAATCATTTGTACCGACTATGGGCATGGATTACGATAACCATGCGTCTACTATGAACTTATGACGGAGGCAAGTTCATGATCTTTATGTTGAAGGCGTTTTAATAAACAATCTTTTTACTTCTTTCTGAACAACGTCATCAATATTTTACAAATATCAGTTGTACTAGCGTTTTGTGTAGTTTGAGAGCATTATATCTCTGCTAGGAGATTCCTGCGCGGACCAATTGCAAGTGCTCAGATGGAAGGTGCATACATTTTCCAGGTTAGCCGAAGTGTTTGACGTTTCAAGAGGCATCGTATCGTAAATTTATACCGCATACAGGAAAAGAGAAAAAAACATTTAATGATAAGTATCCATGCGGATGAAATTGTGAATTGGAAGACCGTGATATACGGTCTTCGAAGGGGTTAGCGACAAAAAATGATCAAACGTTGAAAGCTGCAGTCACTATTGAGCTAAATGTAGCTCTCAAAACCTGCCAGTACTGACACGATAAAAAAGAACGCATTATCAAAAATTTTCAGTACGGACTGTAACTCCAACATCCTTCACTAGTGATGCAAATGCCAGTAAAGGCCTGTTTACACGATCATTGAGTGCGCGCGTGAGCAGTGAAGAGGGGCGCAAGCCCCTCGTGTCCTCGCTTCAGGCGCTTTTACTTGCTCAATGACAGTGCTCACGCGCACACTCAATGATCGTGTAAACAGGCTTTAAGAATAAGAACTTTGGGCAGAAGGGCACCTAGTAGTAGTATTAGCATCGATTTGCTAGCGCTTCAGTAATTCGTACTATATCGCGCCGTAGGTCTCACAGTTAAAAAAAATACAACATTCACATAATTTCAGCAAAAGCACATTATATAATCTCTATTCAAAGTTTATCACAATTACCATTATGGAGACATAGCAACATCCATCGCAAAAACCGTTTTAACTTCCACCCACATTTTGTCATCTTATCAGAGCCAAAGTTGATCTTTGAAGAGATCATCTACAGATCCACGCACACTTTGTTAGCACGGGCAGCCAAAGGCCCCATAGGGGATTTCAGCTGCCCACCCATTTATGGCCAGGCGCCTTACCCACGCTGAAACCACCAGAGGCATCTACGCAGCGCGCCCGGCCATATTGCAGTTTAGTCTTCCACATCTCAGATGTGAAGAAGTTCCTTGCTTACGCTGTTCTTTCTCTGGTTAAATTTCTGACATCAGATTACACTTTTCTAGGAACATTTTAAGCACTCATACATCGAAAGTTGAGCGTAAAATTTCCCCGAGCATTCCGATCATTACATCCTCATCAGGACCTCGCAGTCTCGGGAAACACACATTCCTGGCAGCTGCAATTCGAGGGCACTCAAGAAAGTGTTTGACAGTCAGAGGAACGCGGCACCGCTCACATCGTGGCTGTGGCTGTCGCTCCATCAAGTGCCCGTGCGTCAAACGGGTATGGCCAATACGAAGGCGGCCGAGTATCACCTCCATCCGACGAGGGCGACAACTAGAAGATATCCACTCACGCACGGTGGGTTTAATACTTCTTAATTTATTATTAATTGTTCTATCCCACTCCTGTTGCCACAAACTTCTCACTGCAGCCTTTATCCGAGGGTAGTAGTCTCGGAATGGCTTAACCTATGGGGACAACCATTTTGTCGGACGAGATTAGATTAGACGTTAGTTTAAGCCTTCCTAACCGCAACTAGGACGTTTTAAAGAGTAAGGCACCATTTAATGTGGTGCGCAATCTATGCACTTGGTGCATAGAAACAGCAGTTGAGACAAAGTTTATGAAACAAGATTAAAGTTGAAGAAGAAAGTAGCAGAAGCTGAAAAACAGGACAGCAGTGAATCGAAAAAAGGTCCTTAACAAAGAAAAATACTTCAACAAAAAAAGACCTATTGAACTCTCGGCTCGGGTTGGTGGAACGAGTCTGGTTTCAAGTTTTACCTTCCAGCGAACGTTGTCCCAAGTCTACGATATAGACCGCTGGCCGCCAGGAGTCAAACGCGGTAAGGAATCCGTCATGATATGGGCAGCCGTACCGCGGTATTGCGAGCCCCTCGATTATCACTTTGACTACGGCATGTAAAACTGAATTTCAATATTCTGTCCAATTCAACGTCAATTGTAGCAAGTAATGTCGAAAAAAAACAAACATGAATTGGATCGTGTTTCCCTTTAGTTTTGATTAAAAATTGAGTTTGCGACTACTGGTTACTCAGCAGCGTAATGCAACGTCCCTCCGTGACCAAACGTGACGCACGTCGCAGTCAAAGTGTTGATCTGCTTAGGTGGTGTTCCTAGCAAGGATTTCGTAACCGTTTTGGCAGCTCATGCCATCCCATGGGGCCACGCTTGTTCCCCAGAGAAGGGGATGTGTTCCAAGATGAAAGCGCATTAGTTCATTGAGCTGATCGTCCAGGACTGGTTTGGTGAATACGATTTTTAACGTCTCCCTGGCCCCCATACTCACCAAATCTCAATGTAATTGAGCCTTAGCGGCGTACTTTGAAGGGTAATGTAAGTGATCGTTGTCCACCTCCATCATCGTTACCTGAACTTGCCTCTACTGTGTATGGAAAGGAATACAAGATTCCCTTCCAAATCCTACTATGCTTGTATTCATGCATTACGAGAAGACTGCAAGCTGTTTCGAATGCCAACGGATTTGAAACACCGTATCAAGCACACCAATATGCTTTTTTCTAAACATTGCCACACTTTTGTTCAACTCCTGTAATTAGATTAGATTATAAGTTAGTTTAAGCCTCCCTAACCGCTGCAAAATAGAGCGTATCGAAGAGAGGAAGGAGGAAGGCACCATTTAGTACGGAGATAAGAAATTGAGGAATCTATGCAGAAAGGACATAGAAACAGTAAGATGGGAAAGAAGTTCATGAAATAAGATAAAAGTTGAAGAAGAAAGTCAGAGGTGCTGAAAAACAGGACAGTAGTGAACCAAAAAAAGGTGGTCCTTAACGTAACAAAAAACATTTTATTTCAACAAAAAGAAGGCCTACCTAACTCTCAGCTCGGGCCCTCACATTTTTCCCCTGGGAGCGCTAATTCCCATAGATACAATAGTTGTATCCCCCTGAGGGGTCAACTCCTGTAATTATTTCAAAGTTACTACGAAGGGCTTCGGGCGCAATGAATACTTGATATTGGTAAGCACATAGACGGAAATGAACCACTTGAACGCTTGCGGTAACAACACTGAAGAAACTTAAACGTCACTATAGTTACTCCAGTAAGAAGAATTTTTTTACCAAAGTAGGCAGCAAAGGCCGTCATCGCAATGATATATGTGTTTTCCACCGGGGCTGCAATTTGCACCATCACACAGCTCAAGAACAAAGGTAGCAACAAAAGTAGCGTGCTCTGCGCTTCTGAGATTAGCAAATCTATTCCTAAAAACGTACATACAAAGCCCGTATACATATACGAAGCTAATTTTACCATCGTTTCAACATAGTTACATAAAAAAATACTCGTAACTAGAATACCAGAATAGCTCTGAAGGTCTAACACTGCATTGGTTGGAACACTCACCATTAAATAAAGGGAGAGAGTATGGAAAGTGACTTATTCGCAGTTCATCAATTACTTGTGCAGTCCAGATTAGATTATATGTTCGTTTAAGCCTCCCTAATCGCAACAAAGGCGTTCCAAAGAGAGGAAGGCACTGTTTAGTATGAAGATAAAATTTGAGCACTGCAACAAAGAAAAATGGAAAACCAACTAAATTGACCTAGAGCAACAACACTTTAAATCCGCTCTCCTGAACTAGGGGAATGATTCGAAAATGACTTTTCCAGAAAAGGGAAACATCTTTATTGATTGCTGGATTATTACAGTCGGGTTGCATAATTGTTATAAAAGCTTCAGAACCCAAGGAGATCGAACAAGTGAGAGGAGAGCAAGCTCAGAAAGTGGAACAGTTCTCCGCAAACCTGTTCTACTCGTCTTCTCCGTTTGCTATTGTCATCAGAGAGGCGGCCTATTCCTCCGACAAACGTTCAGCAAAACTGGGACTGAACCAGGAGTTTTTATTGTCACAAGTGGTACACCCTTGTATGACGGAGAATACTACAATTAATAATAGTGCAAATTAGGATGATGTAAAGGAGACCCAATATCTCTTATTCTAATATCACAGTGGGCTCATCTAAAACAACAATGCAAGAAAATATGCTCAAACGGACAGAAGGCATTTCCACGAGCTTGTTTCAACGGTCAAATCTGAGCGTCTTTGTACAAGTTGAAATTTCACACAGAGCAGAGTAGTTTACAAAGTGAAAGTGCAACTGCTTTTTATATTGATGACTTCAGCTCGAACTGAACTGAAGAAACATTTCTCCGAACTGAAGTCATCACCATGTATAAAGATAGAACACAGTTGAAAAAATCTGTCGGGCTACACAGGCAGTGAACACGAAACTGGGTAGGTAATCCTTATTCATTAGTGTTAATCAGGTCAAACGTAACAAACGGCACTCAGCACTCGTGAATGACAGGTCCACACCACAGTTTCAATAGTAGCCTCCATCATCACCTGCATCGTCATCATCACCCCCACCATATTCCTCTCCATTATCAAAATACTGTTGGGCATAATCGGTCCCTTCATCGAGTTCTTCATCTTCATCTTCAACTTCTTCCTCATTCTCCTTACTATCCTCTTCCTCATCCTCGGCTTCCTCGTCGCCATCTTGCTTGCCAGTCCCCTCTTTCTCCTTACTCTCGAGTTCCTTGAGTCGCTTCTCCATGTCAGCGACGGTCTCACCGTCCAGCCGTACTCTCTTACCACTCTTCGAGCGGCCCTTTGCGGCTTTCCGTTTGGGCCTGTGGTGCGGGTTGAGCTCTTTAGGCAGGCGCGACCAGTCCAGGTCCAGCGGCGGCTGCTCGTCTCGTGGCTTGTAGCGGTCGCTGTAGCGCTCCATGTCCGTCTCCTTCTTCTCCTCGCGCACCCAGAACCTGGCCACAAGACCATCAGTTAATACCAATACAGTTCATAGGCTGGCCACAACATGCTCAGGTAACGCGGGTAGGGTTTGTAGGGTTGGCAGGAATGTAGTTTACACGAATAGTGTGTACAGGATTACTAAGAATAGAGTTTGCAGGATAGACATGAATAGAGTCAATTACAGAATAGATACGAATAGAGTTTGCAGGATTGACATGAATAGAGTCAATTACAGAATAGATACGAATAGAGTTTGCAGGATTGACATGAATAGAGTCAATTACAGAATAGATACGAATAGAGTTTGCACGATTGACATGAATAGAGTCAATTACAGAATAGATACGAATAGAGTTTACAAAATTAACATGAATTTTGTTCAGACGAATTGAGGTAACAAGGTAAACAAGTGATGGTATGGAATTTAGTTTAAATATCGGTTTCCATAGCAAAGATGTTTTCACAGAGGAAAGAGAAGGAACAATACACCATTACTAGAGAAATAAATAAAAAATTTTGACAGGGAAGGGATAGAAAAAGCAATAGACGTATTCTCACTTGCTCACGCACACCGTGGTACAAGATACAAGTTCCGAGAGAGGGGCGTTACTGAGAAAGAAAGAGGCAGTTGACGTGAAGCGAGCACTGACCATTGTCCCGATGACAAGAGGCATCTCAAAAAACCGTTGTCAAGGACAGAAAACAGTTTATAGAAGAATGCTTCACTCGTCTTAAGTACTATCCTACAGGATGACGGCTAAAGCTGTCTCCTTGAGTTGCACTTGATTGTAACAAACTTAAATCATTTTAAGTAAAAAGAAGAGAACTAAAAATACCGTATACAACATTTACTAGAATTACAAATTGTTTGTAAAACAATAATATTGAACGTTTTGAGCATTTGCTCATCTTCAGCAAACAAATTTATCTGAAAAAACATGAAATGAATTAGAAAAATGAAAAATTGAAAAAACTAACCTTAAAAACTACCTGTTAACTATTGATAACGGAAAAGAAATAAGTTGGTTGTTTAAAATCGGCTTGTTTCTTGAAATGAATAGAGACTCTAAAATACTTAAACCAGAAGCAAATTCGACTCCTTTCTACTTAAGATCAGGAAGCCTCCCGATAACTATTTTGAACGTGAATCATTTTAGCATCGGTATATATGAAATTACATCAATTACTCAATGATTTCTTGAACCACAACTAATGCATGTGACTTTACTCAGATCATCTTGTCACTCTTCATGGTACATGTGTGTGTCTTATTCAGTTTCAATTGGAGCTGCAAAGTTTCAGATTTCTGAACTAATGAAGAAGACAGAGAAACCACCAAAGCCACAAACCAATAAAATACGTATCACTGTACTGATTTTGGAGCTTTTCTTTCCTGGCCATACAATGTATTGAAGCAACAACATAATTGCACAAAATAGAGCGAAAAGATGTTCTCCAATTCAGGTCTCAAGAATGTTAACTGACTTTAAATTTTTCATTCTACTCTACATCAAAAAAATCATAACCCCCTAAACAACATAACCCTCTAAAACCGACCATAACCATTTTACGTCACAAGTACGCAGAACGTGCACTGACTTAGACTTCCTTATTCTACTCAACATACAAAAAACACAACCACCTAAACAACACAATCACAAAACCAACACAATCACAAAACCAACACAATCACATAACCAACACAATCACATAACCAACACAATCACATAACCAACACAATCACATAACCAACACAATCACATAACCAACACAATCACATAACCAACACAATCACATAACCAACACAATCACATAACCAACACAATCACATAACCAACACAATCACATAGCCAACACAATCACATAACCAACACAATCACATAACCAACACAATCACATAACCAACACAATCACATAACCAACACAATCACATAACTAACACAATCACATAACCAACACAATCACATAACCAACACAATCACATAACCAACACAATCACATAACCAACACAATCACATAACCAACACAATCACATAACCAACACAATCACATAACCAACACAATCACATAACCAACACAATCACATAACCAACACAATCACATAACCAACACAATCACATAACCAACACAATCACATAACCAACACAATCACATAACCAACACAACCACCTAACCAACCACCACCTAACCAACACAACCACCTAACCAACACAACCACCTAACCAACACAACCACCTAACCAACACAACCACCTAACCAACACAACCACCTAAACAACACAACCACCTAAACAACACAACCACCAAAATAACACAACAACCTAAACAAAACAATCAACACAACCACCTAAACAACACAATCAACACAACCACCTAAACAACACAATCAACACAACCACCTAAACAACACAACCACCTAAGCAACACAACCACCTAACCATCACCACCACCTAACCTAACCTAAACAACACAACCACCTAACCTACACAACAACCTAAACAACACAACCACCTAAACAACACAATCAACACAACCACCTAAACAACACAAGGACACAAACAACAAAACCACCTAAACTACACAACCACCTAAACAGCACAACCACACAAACAACACAACCACACAAACAACACAACCACACAAACAACACAACCACCTAACCTACACAACAACCTAAACAACACAACCACCTAAACAACACAATCAACACAACCACCTAAACAACACAACCACACAAACAACAAAACCACCTAAACTACACAATCAACACAACCACCTAAACAGCACAACCACACAAACAACACAACCACACAAACAAGACAACCACCTAAATCCGACCAAAAGATTTCAACACGCCACATAGGCAAACCGTCACTGACTTGGAGTTCCTCATCCGCTCGAGGTCGAGTTTGAAGAGCGTGAGGCGGTACTCGGACTCAGGTGTGGGTGGGGGCAGGGGGAGAGGCTGGAACTGGAGAGGGGGGTACACGCAGGACGGGGTGAGGCCGTCCCCTCGGCCTGCCCCCACCTCCTGGCCGGGGGCGTGGGACTGCTGGTGCATCTCTGACCGCTGCACTCCCATGCTCTCCAGCATCTTGGCTCGTGTCTGTCCACGTCCTCGGCCTGCCATCCTGAAGAGAAACAAAGTGTTCAGAATAAAATGGATTAGTCTTTGTCACAAACAGGCAAGAGGCTTAAATTGGGTTTATCTACCATGAATTAGGTGTCTACTGGGGCTGGAAAGATTTGGTCTCAACTTGGGCATACGTTTATGAGCAAGCACCAGAGGATGGACAGGATTCTAAGATGATGTAATAAAGAATTAACCGCATATTAGAGAGCAAACCAGATCTGGTCGCCTTTCGACCTTTTGGGATTAGACGCGGCACCAAGCAAAGCCTGATTGACCGCTCAAAGTTGCACCATCCCCTAACTTGACCGCCCCTTGTTGGTCGTGGCCTCGTTTGAGTTTCTTACGTGAACATTAGCAGTCACTTAGGATCAGGCCATGAGAGAGTGAGGACAGAGCAAGTGAACTGTAGGTCACTCAAGCCCTGGTCGTGAGACAGAAAAAAGGGAACTGAGAGGGTGGGAAGGCAGACTTTAGTAATAGACTCAGGGATTTCTCAAGTGGTGAAGTGAGATGATAGATCTCCACGGAGCAAGAAGACATTTATTATGGCTTGATTTCCTGGATCGTTGTTGTAGGCTAAGATTCCAGGGGTCTGGTTTCAACTTCAACATTGTAGCGGTCAAACGCGAGTCAGATAGTGGGTTGTAAATACCAATATGTTGCTACGGTTGTCGTTTTTGTAAAATTGCAGTTAGTTGTATGTCCGGTGCCAAGCGTGTACTTGCTCCCCTTCTTTGTACTTGTCTCTCACACCAGTAAACCATCGAGTACCTTTTGTGGGTGCTTCTTATCCCTCTCCACCCGCACGAACCCCACCAGAAACCCGTGCTCGGTCAGCGCTACCAAAGTTGCTATTTGGGGGAAGAAGTAAGGTTGGACATAAGAGCAATGTAAATGTGCCAATGTCACCCGTAATTTATGGGACCTCCCAAATTCATCATCTTAAAATTTGAGGCCTCAAGCCTCTGGGCAGCAACCTTTTTTTCAATAGCTTTACAATATTAACATTAACATAAAGATGAGTACTTGAGTACTTTAGTTAGCTTCCACCATGACTGCAGTGTAATGTCCCATGAAAAAACTTATTTCACTTTGCTACTAAAATAGGTTACTGATGTATGTGTTTTAATTTGCCAACAACCAGGAAGAGTGAAAAGAGAAAATGTATAAGCCTCAAACATGCAAGGTAATGCTATCAAACACTGAGGTGTGGTACGATGATGCTATTGAGTCATAAAAAAGTTCATTTGATAAGATTATTTGAACAGAATTTGGTACCATCTTTCTTCCTTGCTTGTCAATGGCTCATTGTCACAACAACTTTCTCCAAGAGATTTGTCAGCTCAAGGAAAGGCCTCACGTGCAAGCTCAATGAGTGTAGACTAATTTTCCCTTATAGCAGTCTTACTCAGCTTCTATGATTTATAGAGAAGCTGTTTTTACACCTGTAGAAATACTACAACTGCTTCACTGGCATGAAACTGTGGTCTTGCTTTGCCAGTGCAATGCTATACTTGTGCACTATGAAAATGACATGAAAGACTTTGTAGTTGCTTAAATGACAAACACCACTGTTAAATAGTTGGTTGTGGCGTATCCAAATTGGGCGCCAAATTGTTAGATATTTGGTTTTGGCAATATCCTCTTTGGGTGCCAAATTGTAGATAGTTGCAATTTTTGCTGGTCCTTCTTGGGAGCCAGAATTTCAGAGTCTTCTTATCCCGGAAGGATCTTCCTCATATCTTCAGGGAAAATAGAAAGTCAGGTTTTTCCGACTTAATTTATTTAGTTGGGGCTTGCCCACAGGTTTTCAGGAGGCGAATGATTTTGGTTGTGGTGTTAGAAACTTGATTCACTTGAGAACTTTTGGAAGGTTTTCCCATTGAAGATTCTTGACCTTCGTTTTTGTTATTCGACAGACGGTTCTCACACAGTTTCTGGAGAGTTGTATTGGGTCGGGCTTGTAGAAATTTGTCCCCTTGTTCAGCTAGAGTTGCTAAGGTGTCACCGCTTCTGTCCTTGAGTTGAGTAGCAAGGTGAGACGGTAGACTGGAGTAGACCCTATCCATAAGCATGAAATTTTTCAATTGGTCGTAGTTTTCTTCTACTTGGCTTCCGGTGAGCCATGCGTTAAGCGCTTGTTCCAATCTCCGGATGTATCGACTCATGTTGTCTTCTTCCTCAGGCTTCAGTTCATAGTAGTTACTGCGCAGTTTAGCGGGGGTTATCTTGTGGGACTCCAGCAGTAAATTTTTGATTTCCCTAAATTGGTAGCGGTCGACAGCGGCCAATGTCTGGATGAGTCTTCTTTCCTTAGCCGTTACTAGATTTTCTAGTGCGAGAACCGCCTCAAATTCCGTGTATTCGAGTGCGTTGCTGTGACTCTCGAAACGCTGCATGAATTCTTGGATCCCCTCTTGTTCAGGGTTGAAAGCAGCGATATCGGGTATTTTGACCCGTCTGGCTTCCGGTGCCCTTTGCTGGTTGAGTCGTTGGAGCTGGATTTCATGCTCTCGTTCTCTTTCTCTCTCTCGTTCTCTTTCTCTCTCTCGTTCTCGTTCTCGTTCTTCTCTTTCTCTTTCTCGTTCTTCTCTTTCTCTTTCTCGTTCTTCTCTTTCTAGTGCTCGTTCTCTTTCTCGTTCTTCTTTTTCTAGTGCTCGTTCTCTTTCTCGTTCTTCAGCTTCCTCCAGAATTCTTATTCTTTGAAGGAAGGTTTCACGGTAGTCTGGTTGCTCCGGAGTGAGGCCTAAGGCAGTCATGTACTCTCGGGCACGTTGGACGCAATCCATTTTGAAATTTTTCTCTTGCTTCAGGAAGTCGAAGTTCCTTTATTTTTGTTATTTTTCTTGGGTTTTCAGGATTCAAAGTCCTTCTTTAGATGCAGCTTTCCAGAGTTCGGGTCCCTGTTCGGGCGCCACTTTGTTGAATAGTTGGTTGTGGCGTATCCAAATTGGGCACCAAATTGTTAGATATTTGGTTTTGGCAATATCCTCTTTGGGTGCCAAATTGTAGATAGTTGCAATTTTTGCTGGTCCTTCTTGGGAGCCAGAATTTCAGAGTCTTCTTATCCCGGAAGGATCTTCCTGATATCTTCAGGGAAAATAGAAAGTCAGGTTTTTCCGACTTAATTTATTTAGTTGGGGCTTGCCCACAGGTTTTCAGGAGGCGAATGATTTTTCTAGCAGTTCTCGTAGTTTTCTCTTGCAAAAATAAATTCAAGCTGCAAGCTCATCAAGCTTTGAAGTTTCAGAGCCAAACATGGAATTCAAGCTATGGAGCTTTTCACGCTAGTAATGCAGGCGTCGAAAGTTAGAGCCGAAATGAAATTCGAGCTGCGAAATTGGAACCGATATAAAAATCAAGCTTTGAAGTTTTAGAGCCGAAGAATTTTCTGGCTGTTGAAATTTTGAAATCTGAGATGGATATATGGTTCGCAAGTATCTGTGATACGAGAGTTTAGTTATGCGAAGAGAATTATTTTCCCTCCTGTTAAATTATATAGGCAAAAGTCGGCATCTACGACAATAGCCTGACAACCACCTAATTAACTTGACAAAATAAATTTGGTAATTCATTTACCTATAAGATCCCTATGACAAAAAATTTACCTACTCATCCCAAAATACCAGTAATCATTGTATTTATAACAAAGAATCAAAAAACATGCTAAGTTGAGACCTCAACTATACTTATCATAAACCATAGTTACAATTCAGACTTGAAAAAACTTTCCATTTTCCTTCCAGCCTAAAAGATGAACTTAAATTTTTCCCAACAAAAATTCAGCCAATTTTTGGTCTAGCAACAATACAGACAGCTTATTTACTTCAATTTCCAATTGCATGTTATACAAGTTAAAACTTACTTGTGCTGTCAATGGGCTTTTGAAGAAATAGGTCCTTTAATTAGTAATCTTTCTCTTCTCTTCAGTTACTTTTATAGGAGGGGCTTCTTCTTCTTCTTCCAGAAAATCTTCCTGGAACAACAAAAATCATATTAGGAAAAAATAAAGCAAGAATCAAAACATAATGTCATTGAACTGGATTCTCTAGATGTGACATTCTATTCTTAATGTTGATTCCGTTTGAAATGCTCAATTATTTTCAAGTTAGATACCAAAGTAAACTTAGTTTATTATCATGTCTTACTTTAAATCATAATAGGTTGTCATAGAAGCATTGTAGCTAACTTGGCCTCCACTATAAACATCATTTACTGTTAATTGTTAGACACTAAGTTTATTTTTATCCCTGCTTGTGGCAAATAAATCTTTCAAACAAAGCTGAAATAGTTTTAAAGCATCTAAAATGCATCCTTTCCATGTATTACTACTCATGGTTATGCAATACAATAAAAAATGGATTTTTGCCTCTTTTTGATAACCTCATTAAACAGTACAAAATTTTAAGTGTAAGTTAATAGAAAGAAAGTTAGACCATGTCTATTCCACTTAGTTCTGTATTTTGTTAGACTCATGCTCTTTCAAGCATAAACATCTACTTTATAAACTATTTTCATCTTTCACTGATTGTTTGAGAGCATTTCCCATTTATGCAGCAAACAAAAGATTAATTGGTTCTTATTCAAATTTCATTCTTGAGCTGAGTGCAACCTGTCATATTTTCATAGCAACAGAAACCAAGATTTGAAAACTTAACAGGAGACTCACGTTTTTTGCCAAGCCTCCATAGCATCAAAATGTTATTGAAATTTTTGAGGCGCATGGACCTGTAACCACCGCGCAGCTGAACTACTTAGAAGGCTTGGGAAGAATTGATGCACTGCTCCAAGTGAACAGGCAAAGTTAGGAATAAAAGACAGAGGAAAGATTATAAAGAGGACCAGAGTACTGAAAGAAGTGAAGTGGGCATGAAATATAGGAGTCCTGAAAGCTTATCTATAGCTGAGATAACCTGACAATATCCCCTCAGGGGTGCCAGAACCCATAGCACATGATGGACAAACCAAAATGACCTAACTAAACCTTCTGCCTATCCTTATGTCCCCTAAGATTTCCCATAATAAAAAGCTTTATGCACATAATACCATTCATTTTCAACAGTGTTGTCATGTTTGGAGAGAAGGATGACAAAAAGTGAAACTAAGCAATTAATAGTTTAACTTCTACTTCCAATGAAAATTTAGCAATCACTTATGTATTTTATTCTACAGAAAAGGGATGTTTCCCAGAAAGCCCTACCACTGATGCAACATATAAGTTCACCCACTTGTAACTTTCAAAATAATGTACCTATCAACAAAACTGGTCATCAGTGATTACTCCATGCATAAAATAATTAGCAGCCTACGGTTAACACATTGGTTGCAATACAACTCAACGGTGGGTCGTGCTTAGATTTTCCTCCTGCAAAACAACCCATTGATGGATCATTTGGCAAATGCTAACAGTCTTTTTTAAACTAATGGTATTTAATGGACCCAGTTAAGGCTTGGTATTTAAGAATTTGCTAACACTTCTGACTTTAAATTTTAGTTGAACATTGGACTTCAGTTTATCCCATCGCAGTCACAAAGTGTTAACACTGCCACAAAACTTAGGTACAATAAAGTTTCATACCTTATTATAGATGACTTTGAGAACTAATGAACAGCTAGGGCAAGTGGCAACTTCTTCTCCCAAGGACAGCTCTTCTTTGGTGATTTCAAATCTGTCTCCACAAGGACATGGGTAATAATAGGTTTCTGTAGCCTCATCAAAGTCAAAATCTTCTATTTCAATTTCATCATGATAAATTACAGACATTTCTTGAGGTTATGGTAGTTCTGTGAAATGATAAGATGCCATGCAATATTGCTAAAACTAATGATTGAATTGTTGTTTACATTAAAAACAAGGGGAATTCTTTGTGAAAGCCTCAACATTCAAAACACTCATGATAAAATATCATTGCTGCATTCTAAGTAAGACACATACGCAGCCTATTTTTCCATCTAGAAAAAGTATTTGCATCAGTTGTATAGGAAAATTAACTAGTTTCAGCTACTAAAAATATATTAAATTCTTGAGAAAATTTGACCCAAATCAGCAGAAATTATTAGAATCACACCAAAAGCTTTCAAATCCTGCAAGATCTTGCAGACTTGTTCTGCAAGTTGGGTAAAAAAATTCCCCAACACAACAGTAAGTTGAAGTTCATAATACTGTAAATTGTAAGAAAAACAATAACACATATATAAATTTCTCATATACTTTCACTTTTCTTCCTTCTTTTAACTCTAAAATGCAAAATTAGAAGACTTTTACAAAATTGAAGTTCTTATTGTAGCTAAGCGCCTTACAAATGAATGAAGCAATCCAAAATATTTTACCCTCATGAAAGGTTCCTATCACTTAATGGTAATAATTTTGTTTAAATTCAATGCTCCAAACAATATCTTTAACTAAATAAAATACCAATTTCTGGGCTAGGTAAATGTGAAGGAGAGGACAATAATTGATTGTCTGATTTTTGTCACTTATATAATGGTAATGACATCAACTTCTTTTCAATAACTTTTGGTAAAATTTTACTTTAAAGTTGTTAATGATTTTCATAATTTTGTTGTGAAGAATCAATAAAGGAACACATTTAAAAATGTTTTACATGAATGACATTCAGCTCGCTGATGCGTTATTTTCAAATTATTCAACTTTGAAGTTGGCTTGTGCGCGCCAGGGAAGCGTGCGTGCCTAGCGTAATCTATTTAATAATGGAAGCTAACCCCCTATTACAAACGTAAAGAGGTTGGGTCGTGTGGGGTAGCCACAGTTCTTCTAGTGAAAATTATAAATAAAGGTTTCTAGTGACGTCCGTTTACATCGACTCCAAGGTGGCTGCCGCCATGGCGCCACCTGGTACCCAAGATGGCAGATTCTATCAGAGTCATCCCTCAAGACAATGTTTCTTGCACTTGAAACACTAGAATTAGGATAAGTAACCTTATGCCATAACTTGTTAAATACTCACTTGGGGCAGTTAGTGCATAGAAGAAAAATCATTTATTTTGGGCATTTGTAGAGGAGAGGACTATACGGTAATGTTCGAATCGTCGGTCATTCTTAGTTAATTTTCAATTTTGACGGTCGGTAGCAATCCAAAGGCCACCCCGTAAGACGCGTAGCAGATTACATCACTACAGGCCTTGCGGGTTGAGTTTTTAGATAGCTACCGAGCGCAAAAATTTAAAATTAACTAAGAATGACCAACAATTTGAACCGTCCGGCTATTCAAACATTAACCTAATCAATTTTCTACTTTTTGGTTCCTATAAATAGTTAATTAAATCAAGATAAACAAGTTTTCTTCTATGCACTTTCCTTCTGAAATGAGTATTTTACAAGTTATAGCGTTAAGTTTAGCTTGAGCAGTAGAGTACGTTTGGGTACATTATTTATTATTTGCTGGCCCTGCAGAGCCTGAACCCACTTCTAGGATCTTTTCGTTAATAACAAAATAGAAATTATCATCCAAAAGTAATAAATTATAGCGGTATATTCAATTTTGTCTCAGATGGCAGGAATGATCGAGAAGGGAGAGTCCATTGCAGTGTTGCCATCCATTATGCAATTATGGTCCTCCTTCACATTTACCTTATTCTGATATAATTACCAACATGCAAGCACCATAATTGGAATATTAATTATTGTTCTTTTCTTCACAAATACCCTGGGCTAAGTTTGACTGAAAATGAGGCTTGCAAGCACATGCACATTAAGGCCATGCAGTCACATCTAGGATATGGTAAATCAATTTTAGTATCACAGTATATATGTATTATCTAAGCTAACATAAATTCTAAAAATTATAAACAGATCCTCAACACACTAAACTACTCAGCACAAGACTTAAAGGTCAATGTGAAGTTTAATGCAATCACGGAAATTAATAATTATATTCCAAGCAATTACTAAAGGAACCCATTCAAGAATGTTTTACAAGAATGACATTCTGCTCGCTGATGCTTTATTTTCGAATTATTGACCTTTGAAGTTGGCCTTCCCGTGCCGAATAAAGCGAGCGTAATTTAATTAAAAACGGAAGCTAACCCCCTATTACAAACGTATAGAGGTTGGGTCGTGAGGGGGAGGCACAGTTCTTCTAGCAAAAATTATGAATAAATCTTCTAACCCATCCATTGGTGTGACGACCGCAATCTTGTTTACATCGGCTTTAAGATGGCGACCACCATGGGCGCCGCCATCTTGGAGCCGATGTCAACAAGATTGCGATCGTCACCCTAATGGGTGGGTTAGAAGTTTTATTTATAATTTTCACTAGAAGAACTGTGCCTCCCCCTCACGACCCAACCTCTTTACGTTTGTAATAGCTTCCGTTATTGATTAAATTCCATTTCATGCGCTCGCTTCCTGTGGCGCAAAGGTCAACTTCAAAGTTCAATTATTCAAAATTTTCAAAAATAACGCATCAGCAAGCAGAATGTCATTCTTGTATAACATTCTTAAATGGGTTCCTTTAGTGATTCCCGAGATTGCAATCATTATTTTCTGTGATTGCATTAAACTTCACATTGACCAACTTAAATATTGATGACTTGGTCAGCAAGGAAATCTTATAAGGTTTTGCACTTGAAATTAAAATGTTGAAATTAGAATAAAAATATTAAACAACAAAAAAACTCATTCACTTTCTCCTAAGAAGGTAAACAAAAACTAAACACAAGCATCAGCTATTAAATCTTGGGACATAGCAACTATGTGGTCAAAAGGACCTATCATTCATGAACTATGTTCATAACCTTGCACAGCAAGCAGTGGTTTTTCCTTGTTGGAAAATGGCCAACTCACTGAAGTGCGTGAAATTGGCACTAGCCAGCAAAACCAGGGATAGAGCACCAACATTGAATTCTGGCATCAATTCTAGACTATTTAAAATATCTATAATACATAAATATATTGCAATGAGAAAAAATCCGTATCATATCCTTATTAAATGCCTGACGCGTACTTTTTGCCCACTTGAACTTGAACTTGAACTTGAAATTGAGGGCCGACAGCGTCGGGGCCTTTGTAACGGCCTACAATTCCCTCCACAGTTATCACACAAAGAGTTCAGCGCCTGGTACCAGACTTGTCCACTAAACTACTCAGGATTTACCAATCCTTGTCACAAGCTGCCATTGGATGGCGTCACTGGGATAGCCAGTGCGTCAAAACACCATCCCCAGGCATATTGGGTCATTACTGACCATTCTACCTGACTGACTCATTCCAGTCACTGTCTCTTACTCCAGGCACGCACAAGAAACAATTTCATAGCTTCAATGATACTCAAATTGCACTCCTGATCCAATCCAGCAAGACAGCTCATACCGCAATCATCTTCAGCACATCTGGCATACCACTCATTCTCTCCATACTGCTCAAGCACCACATTCATAAAACTTTCTCTCTCTTGCTCATACTTACTACATTCCAGCACAAAATGCTCAATTGTTTCCTCCACTCCACTAATACACTGCCGACATAATCTGTTATTATTCTCATTCCACCTCCATGTACGTCTGTTCACACTCAATGACTTACATCTCACAGCAAACAAGAGTTGACTTCCAAAACTACCATCATAGAACATCTCAAACTTAGGTGCTTCTTTTTTCATATACCAGTCAAGTGTAGGCTTCCGCACCATGCTAAGCCTCCACTTATTCAATCCATACTCTTTTGTTTTCCTCTCAATCTCTTTCTTCCACCTCTTGCAGTCCCACTCAGGCCCTACACCTCCAGGATTTATTAAACTCCAGTCATCCACAGGTCTCCCAATTCTAACATGAATGATCTTTTGCATACTAAGCTTCCTTGCATGCCCCCAACACACTTTCTCCCAATAGCTTACACTCAGATTCCATTCAAAAATTCGCTTTGCCCATCTGCTATTCTGCATTCTTTCAATTCTCACCTTATAATTCAGCACCGCCTTCATCATTCTTTCTGAAAATAGGCTCCACCCAAGGTCACCTCTAATGGCTTCTGTAGCTGTCCATTTTGGAGCACCCAATGCTAACCGTCCTACCTTATTTTGTATTACATCCAGCTTTTCAAGATCACTTCCATTCCAGGCAAGAGCACTCATACCATACATGACACTAGGTACAGCAACATACTTCCACATTCCTCTCACACATTCATACTTGTTTGCTCTGTATCTGGCCACGCTACTTAATCGTCCACTCCACTGCATAGCTTTTGCCACTTTCTCACCCTTAGTTCTAGTGCATCCATCTTCACTTATCATACAACCTAGATATTTGTATTCTTTTGTTCTACCTATTCTGATTTCTCCAATATTCCACAGTCTGTCTCTATCAGTCTCATCACTATTTATAACCATAACCTTGCTTTTGTCGGCACCGAAGTTCACCTTGAAATCTGTACTATATCCGTTCACAATGTCAAGCATCCTTTGCAGTTCATGTCCACATCCACTAACCACAACCACATCATCAGCATACAACAAACAGCTCAGTCTCTCATTACCAACTTTCAGTCCTAAGCCACTCCTTCTCAGTCGAACTGCTAATTCTTCTGTGTACAATCCAAACAACAGGGGAGACAGAGTACAGCCCTGTCTCACTCCTCTAACACTCCTCACTTGCCCCGTTTCCAAATTTCCTAACCTGTATATAGCGCTTGTGTTCTCATACAGACTTTGTACAATTTTTACTATTTTTCTGCTAAACCCAACTTTTCTCAGAACTTCAAAGAGCCTAACCCGATCCACTCTGTCATACGCTTTTTCAATATCCAGGAATGCTAAATACACCTTCTTATCATCCTTCCTCATTCGCTCAATTATTTCACTCACTACAAACAGATTATCTTCCCCGCGTCTATCCTGCCTAAAACCATTCTGTTCTTCACCTAGGACTCCTAATTCCTCAACTAAATTTTTCATTCTCTCATTCAAAATACCACAAAATATCTTACATACAGTGTCACCCAGTGCAATTGGTCTGTAATTTTCAAGTTCTTTCATACTCTTATGTCCACCCTTATGCAACAGAACTACATTACACTTGTTCCAGTCATCCGGTACTCTTTCACTCTTCCATATCTCATCAAATAAACATTTCAACATACTGACCACACTCTCTCCTCCAAATTTATAGAACTCATATGGGATCTTATCAGGGCCACATGCCTTTCCATTTTTCACTTTCTTCAAAAAATTTACAATCTCTTCACAAGTGATTTCGTCTTCCATTTGCAGTTCACGTTCATCAATCAGAAAATTTATGGGTGCATTATCTGTAACCTGCTCATTCATTCCACCAATGTCCTCCCAGTATTCTTCAACTGCTTTCACCAGTTGCATCCTATCTTGCACACTGCAACCATTAATTACTAATTCATCAACTTGAACTTCACTACTTCTATCATTACCTTGTATAAACTTATACCAATCTTTTATTCCATCCGGACCTTTCTTTCTTAGATTTTCAACTTGGTGTCTCTCCTCTTTAACTCTAGCCTCATTAATCATTCTCCTTACTTTCTTCTGCTGGTCCTTGTACTCATTCCATGCACTCTGCCATTCATCCTCAGTAATTCTGTTTCTTTCATACATTTTCCTCATACTGCGTTGTTTCTTATTTAAAGTCTTTCTTCTCATTCGTTCTTCCTTTATCTCACTTGTAAACCACCTGGCATTCCCTGTCCCTTTCCTACATTTTATTCTACCAATCTTTTGGTCTGCCACATCATACAAGGTTCTTGCAATCTCACCATTTAGGTTATTTACATTTCCACACCTGTTCCAGTTATACCTACTCAATTCATTCTTAAATTCTTCCCAGTTTGCCTTTTTTATCTGCCAACTTTCTTTCACACTACTGACTTTTTGCATTGACTCCTTTCTACCCCAGTTATATTCAAGCACAAGCATTTTATGGTCACTATCAATATCAAAATCATCTTCATCTACAAACATTTCATTGACACACTCTCTCGCTCTACTATTCACAATCATATAGTCAATTGCAGTTTTCCATTCCCTGCTAAATACACAGAAACACACGTGAGGAGAGCGACGAAGTCGAAGTTTTGACTATGGTGCGTCAAAGTGTAGGTTGCCAGACGTAAAATAATCTATTTGTTATTTTTACAAGGTAATATATTTTTTACGAAACTTTTAATTTTTTTTGTAATCTGGTACTAGAATTTTTCACATTTTTTCTCATAAAATTTTTACAATAAAATTTAAATAATTAGTTATAGAAATATCATCTCGTGTTTGTGCGTACATTTTGCTACAATATTTCATTTTATAGCACTTAAACCAGAAAATAAATGCAGTTTGTTGAAGCGTAAGTGCTAAATGTTGAAAAATGCAGTGTTGCTTTGACTAACCTTGCTACAAAACGACCAAAGTACCACTCTGTAATCACTTTGTACGAGAAATCACCACAAATGGCACGAAAAAGATTTGAATTACTCTCTTCTCAAAGCTCATCAAATTCTCGGTGTCCCAAAATACCAGTAAAAAAGTACAATAAAGGCATAGGGAGTACGGCTTTTCGTTTTTCACAATTTAGAGTCAAATTTTTAATACTGCAGTGTTCTACCTCATAAACCTTTCACACGAAGACTTTTATGTCGTAAATTTTAAACGAAGACTCGTAAATTCTTCATCCGACCTATCCAAAAAGGACATTCTTTGCGTGGGAATAAGTGAGGCTTGTTAGGTTCAGCCGTGGGTATAGCCAAACCTAAACATAAATCGATAAGTATTTGCAACCATGAGAAAGGGATAATGAGGCACTCTGCAAACTCAGCTTTTTGTCTGTGGTTTATTTGAGGGAGCCGGAAAGGACCGCCGAGTCTTGCGTACTGAAGAACTTGGCTGAAGATGGTTCGCAGTCCGTGCAGGCGAAACGGCTCCGGCTAGTGACGAAGTCGACAGTGTGGGTGTTGTTTGAAAGTGATCTTAGCCCAATTTATAAGACTTTGAAAGACCCGTGACGTCGGTAGTCTCAATTTAAGTATCGGCTTATTTAATTTCAAGCCGGGCAATATAGTTATCGTAGTGAAAGCAGGGAGTTGAATTTTAAGGTAATAACTTATAGTTTTTCAGTTAAGGCCAGACAAGGCCACAACAAAGTCCCCACAAGAAAAAGAGGCCCAAAACTAGTTCCAGAAAAGGTAGTCCCATGAAAGGTAAATCCTGGTAAGTTAAGGCCAGTCAAGGTAAGGCCAGTTCAGGTAAGGCCAGTTAAGGTAAGGCCAGTTCAGGTAAGGCCAGTTAAGGTAAGGCCAGTTCAGGTAAGGCCAGTTAAGGTAAGGCCAGTTCAGGTAAGGCCAGTTAAGGTAAGGTCCAAAACAAGGACCAAAACTAATCCAAGAAAGGCCCAGGGGAAAACTGCGTGTGTGTGGCGTTGGTGATGACGTTGAGGTCCTGCAAAAAGTAGAACGCTGGATGAGCAGTCCAAGGAGACATCAAGGAAAATTCCACCACTGACAGTCCCCAACATCGTAAATGATAAACTCCCACAAGGTAGACTCCGAGAAGTCCTACAGATCCGACACGAGCTAATTTAATAATCTCTCTTTTGTCAAGCTCAAGGAGATAAGACAGATTTTTGTAGCTGGCAAACCTGTTCACTAATGCCTTTGGCTTTAATATCTGAGCATGAGGTTTAAGAACTTCCGGTAATGACAATCGTCATTCATTACCGAAACCACAGGCAATTAAGCACAAGATCTACGGAATATCATGAAATATCCATAAAACTGCAACTTTTGCAAGACTCAGCAGGACAGCAAATCCTGTGATTTTTAAGGCAGTAATATCGGTGATTAAATTTATAGAGTTATGGAAAACACATGACTTAATAACACATGATTCATGAAGCAGAAAGAAAAGAAATACAGCAACTAAAAATTGCATAGAATGAGAATTAATGCTTCTTTATGTACTCTAGAACATCTCTATAACTGTACGAGAAATAACAGAGAAAAAAAATAATCCTAACTTTAATTAATATCAATAATACTGAAAAACACTGACAATCACCACTGATAAAAAATTAAGGAATAATATCTACACTGAGAAAAGAAACACTAAACGTTTTGCTTGCACAGAAAGAAAATCTTTGCAAGACGAAACATGAAAATCAAGGTGACGATTAACCCGGCGGTTTTTACGCGTCGCCATTTGCAATAAACCGCCGGCATAACATCGTACGCATTCACGAAGGCAGATGCTAGTATGTATTTTTGTCGCAAGAATAAGCAGAATTGATTTAAATTTGTTGATAGTGATTTATATTGAAATAAGTGCGATTGAACGCAAGATTTAAGGAGTATGAAATATATATAAAATAAAACTAAAAACTTTAGCAGGCATATGCATGAATAATCTGCGTACTCTATTAATTCGTACGAAATTATTAAAATGCATTCCCGTTTATTACACGTCAAAACACCTTTAAGAAAAACTAGAAAAAGTATGTTTGTAAAAAGGAATATTATTCCACATGTGTAACGTGTGATTTTAAATCACAGAGCAAAGACACGAGACGGCAGTTTGTGCTTCGCCATCTTGGAAAACAATGACGCCGGCAACAAGACGCCAGCAGTTCTGTCGTGCTCTCTCACGAGTATTTTATGAACGAATTTCAATATCAATATGACCGCTGCTAAATGTATAACTTTCAGTAAGGGAAAAGACGTAGTTGAATATCTACTATAAATTATTGACACACGACATGCACGTGCCGTGCAAAATTCACGCTAAGTCATGTTGAGATATCCTCTGAATGCAACATGCTACATCACAATTCCTACGCATAACTACGTATCTAAATACACAGCACTGTCACTATTTATACTCACTGAACACGAAGAAAGGAACACGATAATTTTCTAACACAGATTTACTCACGAGAATTGCTGTAACACCGAGCTAGAGTGAACGCCAATGTGAAAGTGCGTTTTTGAAAAGAGACGCGTCACTGCGCAGTATTGCCATTCAGGGGGTCCTCTCCCGAAAAATGTCGAGTGTTATTTTATTGTCTCATGCATTTACACAAAAAATTCAATGATTACAAATTAGAAGTAGAAAATAATTAATAATAAATTAGAGTAAGATTTTTAATGCTAATAATTATTTTATTTAAGTACGAATGGGAAAATTTATAATTCCTACGCTCTGTAGCGAATGCTACAGGCTCTCCCTACCCCGCCAGTACGGATGTTGTGGCGTAGTCGATTTTAAAGGCCCGTCCACACTATCAATCTTTCGCCCGAAGTTCGTGTTTTTCGGCAGTCCGCGAACACGAACACAGATGAAAAGTTCGCAGATTTCGGTGTGTTTGTGTTTTCGAACGTGTTGGAAAACACGAACACGAACTTTCGGTCAAACAGCGAACACTCGTTTTGTTTATGTATTGTGGAAGGTGGTTTTGCGAGTGAATTACTCGGTTTCTATGTCTTTTTTCCTATTTCATCGATTTATTTATGTTTTTTGTGCAAATTATGGTAATTGTAGGGTGGCACGGACATTTATTTACCAAAATGAACCACGTAACGATGCTATTTCATTTTATTCAGATATGGCTGAATATGTAAGTAGGTTTGGATTTAATTGAGGTGAATGTAATTGAATAAAAATTGCTGAAACCGAAGCTGAATATGCACAAAATTATCAAAGTTTACTTATTTTGACATCTAGGCTAACATAAATATAATATTGAATATTTTTCAGTAGTATGCCATGAGTGGTAGCTACTAATTTGCAGCTGATAAAATTGGCACAAAAATTCATTTGCAAAATCTGTGGCTATTATTTATTGTATTTCTTTTTGACATTTTTTGGTTAAAATAGAATATTTTATTTCTCTTATAGCCTGATACTGATATTATGAAATTAAACTAAATTTTTTTTTTGTATTTTTCAGAAAGTTTTCAAACAATTGGCAATTTTGCATGAAAGGTGTTGATGTAGCAGAATAAATTTTGGAAAACTTATTTTAAATAAAAACTAAGGCAGTTGCCTTAGATTGCCTCTGTAGTACTTCAAAGTAGTTATTGAGCAGTGGTGGCTCAATGTCATTAGGTGACTCTACTATGGAACTGCAGAGCTGGGTCTTGAGAATCTTCAACAATGGTAAGTATTTCAGTGAATTGTTCAATTTTTCTACCTAACTTCATTCATGACTATTGAAGTTAGTAAGATTAGTATGTATGAAAGCTTTGTTTGAAAAATATGGTCCTTAAGTATTGAATTTTTATGGCATACCTATAGGCTTAATAATAAAAAAATGAATGCAGAAGTGTGAATTAGAATAAAATTTTTCATTTATTTGTGAACCAAATTTTGGTACTTCAACAAACCAGCCTGCTATGCAGGTTGTAAATTGGATACATTTTTTCTCAATCAATATTATTTGTTACAAATACTATTGGAAATAATTATCAACTTTTAACATCAGGTGCCACTTCCAGCACTTTAGCTTTGGCAAAATTCTGGCTTTGTCACATCTCTCTACAAAAACTACTTTGATGAACTTCATCTGTTTGATTGAAATTTTACAAAATTAAACTTTGATTTGCTCAAGTGTGTAATTCCAATGTACCAAGTCATTCATAATTATTCAAGAGTTTCTATCATTTTTAGAGAGCCACCTATGATTAATAGGCAAATTATTTTCTTCTCTTCCGTCAGGTTGAGAAGCCCATTGCCACCCAAGTCCTTCAGTCCATTGCCACCCAAGAAGCAATTGAAATCATTGAAGACTATTCACGGGCCTTCCTCGAATTGGTTACCATCATTACAGGTCATTACAAAGACCCTGCCTTCAAGTTCAAGCACCTCTGATGAATCCTTACCACCATCACCGTGGTCCTTTTTGTTGGTAGTCCTCTTCTCCCAACACAAGTCTCTAAACAGACTTGTGTTGGGTAAGTTTTGGTTAGACTCTACATGAATTGAAAAGTGAAGGTTAAATTTTTTTAACACTTTCCCTGCATTTCCATGACTGTTGGTTTGGTTAGCTTATAAGTAGCAGAACAGGTAAATCAATTTTCCAGCTTGAATATATACTCTATTTTAATTTTTCCTAATCATTATGAAAATTACAATTGCACAATAACATTTTACCTCGTATGATTTCAATTATTTTTTAAAATGTCGGGAAACATCAAATGTACATTTATACCTGCACTTAAATGGGAAATTTACCTGTTGGTACACATATGGCCCAATACGCAGGGAACGTGTTAAAAGAATGAAGCAGGGGGCCCTTTCTTCATTGTGGCATAATGATTTGGTTGTTGTTTACTTTTTGGTGATTATAATTCCACAAAGGAAATTTTTCCACTGATGAACATCAGCCAATCATATAGTAAACAATTTTGTTGCCATTAGCATCCTGGTGCGCTGAAACAAAATGTTTGTATTTACTTACCTGGTAATACAGATGTTAATCAATTGTGTATGAAGTATTAAAAAAAGAGTTCCTGCAATGCAATAAATAATGTTGAGATCATGAAATGAGTAAAGTGCTTGATTGATCAAATTCTAGTCTTTTTGTATCTTGGTAATGATGTGCTTGACCAGTAATTACAAATTGTACTCATACTTTTGTTATGCTACATTATATGCTAGTTATGATTATTTAACATTACAATACCAGAGGGTATTTAAAATGTACTTCAATATACTTTTTATATTAGTCATCAAGACAAATTATCTGTATTAGATATGTAGAATATAAATGCTATAATTCTATGAAATATTTTTTCATTGAGCTAAATGTTCAATTACGTTGTGTAGTGATGATTTTCATAAGAAATTTTTATTTGCAATATACTTTTCATCAGTTTCATGTCAGAATTAGATGGCTTGCGGTTGACTACTTATTACAGAAATATGTTATTTTTAGGGGATTTTTAAACATTGCACAAACCCTGTGTACATGTTTGTACTCAATGATCCCTACTTTATACCTCTCTTTGGAACACCCTTGTTGTGGTTATGGGAATCAAACAATTTTTTGGTATAAAACCTCAAAATTTAATATAAAATATTTCAATAGCGTCAAAAGCGAAATAAGCTTGCAGGTATTCACAACATGTTTAGAACATTCGAATGGACGTTCTGAGCCCTAAAACTTTTTAAATTTGCCCATCCAACCTCAACCCCTTAGGGGGAAATTTCTAAAAAACCTAATTTCTCAGCTAATATTGTACATAGACGATTAGTTTTTTTGTTAAATTCACAATGAAAATATCTACCAATGCTAGGTCCATGTGCTTGGTTTTGCTTCAAAGAAAAAAAAATCAAGAAATTTTTGAATTTTTTAAGTAAAATATACTAACTTTCTACTTATTACTTCACATGTCAATAAAAAATTTTCTAATTAACTTATCAAAAAACAACTATGCAGGTTTATAGTATTAACCTTGATCTTTACGATGCAAGAAAGATCTCAGTAAGTAAAAAACTGTTGGAGAAATAATTAAAAAACTGGAACACTTTTTCCACATAAAAAGTTTTCTTCTACTCTGCGGCTCAATATCTCCTACAGTTTTTCACCTTTGAAGGAGATCTTTTTTGCATCATGGAGAGCAAAGTGAGTACTATAATAGCTAGCTTATTTGGGTTAGATAAGTTGATTAGAAATATTTTTCCTTGTCCATGGAAATAAAATAACAGTATTTAATTGTTTTTAATATTCAAATAATTGTCAATTTTTATTTTTAGAGCAAAAACAAACCAACTGAGCTAGCTATTGTAGATATTTTGATTGTGAATCAAATAAAAAAATCATTTGTTTCTATGTACAATATTGGCTGAGAAATTGAAATTTAAAAAAAATTCTTTGAGGGGTAAATTTTAAAAAAATTTGAACTACAACTGTCTATTCGAATGTTATAAACATGCTGCAAATATCCAAGAGTTTATTTCCCTACAGAAGTATTTTTTTATTTTTCAAAGAATTCACAAGAAAAATCGTTTGATTCCCTTAAGGAGGCTCAAAGTAACATGTATGTTCTCTTCATTGGTAATAAAAATAGTGCAATGTATGGGGAACAACAAACTTGCAATTGAAGCTGAAAGAAACAATTAACAACTTATGAGAAACATTTGAAATAGTTTAGAAATTAAATCTTTATTGGTGAATGAATTTTACATAGCACTGCATTTTGTTTAACCATAGTTTTTTGTCAATGGATGATTATATATTCAAGATCTGTGCATACAACAAGTCACCTTTGCAAATTTTTACCTTTCAAGGTATCTATGACTTGTTTCTGGTGCCTTTAACCTTTGACTTACTGTTTTTATCCATGCAGTTATTTTCATTGTAAATATTGAATAAAATGAATTCACACATTTACTCTTTAAGTACACCTGTTCTGGGTTCACTGTTGTCCTTATGTTAATCAGTTTCATGAAAATGCTTTCTTTAACATGGTTTTAGGTAATTGACGTGCAAAATTGTATTCATAACAGGTTTATCATCTTCTTGGTAACTGATCAATGTCTTTCACGTTTGAGATGATACACAAAAATATTCATCTGTTTTTTCCCCTCGCTTGAATACAGGACTAGATGATTTTTTGAAATTAAGTGATTAAGAATGCACCCATTATGGGTAGGTGTCGGTTTTTTGAATCCCAGCACCATGCTGTGATTTCTCCCCGTTTGGAAAGGAGAGAACTCAGATACACCCTACCCAGGTGTCGGAAATGGGTACAGACTTGACCGGGTAACCGTCATTGTATCCTGATGTCAGTGATAAAGCATTTGAAAAACCAATGTGCATGATGATATGATGGCAGGTAAGAAAAGTATTAAGACACCAGTGCATTATAATTTGATAGTATTGTGAAGTCATGAATCATTTACACCAGTAGTGCAAATGCCCCTCTCCAGTCGTGGAAAACCAAACCAGGAAGGTTTGGCAGCGCAGGACAGGACCATGGCTGGCCCCCGAGCACAAACGAATAGGAGGGTCGAGCTCAGGCTGTGAACAAACATTAACGTCAAACAAGGTCCCAAGGAAATGAATTATTTCAAGCGGAGCAAGTTCAGTTTATAATTCAAGAAATGCTATATTTTAGCTTTTCATAAATTAAAACATTGGCGGTATTATAGCAGCATTTACTTTGCAAAATACAATTTAGATTGAACCATAGCTACCCTAAATCAAAAGATTATTATGATAATTAGAGTAGTTTAAATACCAGAGAATGTTTAAAATGATAATTTTTGGCATACTAGCATGTGTACATAAAACCTCATCCCTTCTCATCATTGAAGACCTCAAACTCCAATCAAACCAACATAGAAATTATGTAAAGTGATGGAATGGAGTATAAACATTTTTGATGGGAAATTCTCAAAAAAAAGTCGACCGAACCAAGTGCTACATGTCATTTCGACCCACCTCAAAAGCGAACTCGTTCTGAAGTCTCTGGTACCGCTGCAGTCGTCCACAGGAAGTTCACGGGGACGCTATTTGTGCAATGCCAATGTAGGTAGTTGAGGCGGTCCATAGTTCATAATAGCTCTAGGACGCAGCAGCAGTTTAGCCTCTACGGATGAAAGCGGCACGGCAGCACCACATCGCGGAGCAGCACAGTTGCAGTGCCCAACGCTGCCACCAGCTCAAGGAGCTCTCTCTTCTCACTTCATCATAGTGATGCTAAAGTGGCATGCAATCTCTAGAGAAGAGTTCATGAAATTCAAGAAGTTTTATGGGAAACTTCACTTCAGGTAGAAATCACTGGCTGCAGATTCCGACTCTGCTTGCGTTTGTGGAGTCTGTAAATGAGTACAACAAAGGGAATTACAGATGGAAGTCCACCGCAAAATTTTTCGATGGTTTATGCATTATCGTTTCATGAGATGTGAACAATATTACTGGAAGAAAACAGTGGTTATATAGATTCCCCTAGATATCACAATGTAAATTTTGCTCATGCACCTGAAAGTTCACAAATAATGGAACTAGTTTGGTTTCAAAGTAGTTCTAATTGTAGTAGGTTACAATCAACTACGAGAACAATTGAAATATATATATCTATGTACTTTGCACACCACTACTTTTTTGTGAGAGAGTTCATCAATTCAAGTAGCACCCCAAGACCAGACAGTGTTGCAAAAACATAGTGTTCAGCTCTGCTATTGTACCAAGTCAATACCGTATTTATGATGATACGTGGGTCACTTAACTCGTTTCATTACCATATTTCAACTTACTGCAAATTTCTTAATGGTTTCAATATTCCAGAAAAATTAGTTTTCTATTTGAGGAACATTACAATACTCATTGCAAAGTAATATTTGAACCCAACACTGCAATGGGATGCATACCTTCATGTTTTCATCCTTAAGTAGAGTATTGATGGCCTCACAAGTTTCAGGTATGATAGCACGCGACTGCTTTGATATTCTTGTCAAATACTGTAGAGAAGTGCATGAATCACTTTGTAGCAGCCACCTGTAAAAAAATAATTCATACATGAGGAACACATTAAAATGATTATGTACTAGCATCAAAATTTGTGGAATATTATTGTCATGAGGTTCTGAATAGGAGCAAATTATTCATAATCAACATGAGATGTCTAACAATAATTCAGAATAATTACCTATTATACTTTTGTTTTTCATTTACGTATTATATTTCATTATATATTTTCATACACGGGTTATATTTTTATACACAGATTTTATACACAAAATTATATACATGGATAACTTACATTCCACTGTCATACTTTTCATGAAATATGTAAGTGAGCAGGTGCTGACATAAATGATAATGAACTAAAAAAATATGGTCCTTAACAAGTAAAAAAAATTTCAATATAAAGATGGCCTGCTTGACATTCAGCTTTAAGTTCTCAAATTCTTCCCTTAGAACCATTTCTTAGATATGTTAAGTAGTTATAAGAGATCTAGGTGTTAACAATGTTCTCAGAAAAATATCACAGAAAAGCACACAAAAATTTATTGTGCAATAGTAAAAATACATTCAGGTATGCTTGACTGAGTAATGGATGCTTCAAAAATGTGCACAGAAAGTATGAATACTGCATATAGTTTGAGACACTAATAAAATGCACAAGCTAAACTTTACATTTTTGAAATAAATTGTTGGCTTAATTAAACAGAAAAATATTCAATAACTTTGGTAAATTACTTCAAATATTGTAGGATTATTTTATGATAAAATGAAAAATTCGAGCATTTTTCACCTCTTATAGAAAATTTAGGTCAAAAAAAGTGAAAAAAAATTATATAGGCTGAGTAGGAGCATATTTTAAAGTTTTAAGCTCAAGTCCAAAAATTTAAACTTCATGAAGAGCATTGAAAAAGATCAAGGACATCAGCTGATCCCATCTTACCACTGTAACACTGATGGTATTCGAAATATTCTCATAATACATCAGCGATTCTTAATATTTTCTGTTCACATATGCCCACACAAATAAATTATGGTTACTAACTCTCAACAAATGAAATTTACCAATTATATGCATCAATTAACTAAAACTTACTTGGGAAGCAGTATTGTTTGTTTACATGTTGTTCGCGAACAACTTCTGTCCGCCGAAAGCGTATAGTCTGGACGTCTGGACACGATTCGGAAAAGTTTGTGTTTTTGTTCGCGTTTTGGTGTGTTCGTGATTGACGAAGAGTTTGATAGTGTAGACGGGCCTTAAGGCTATGGTTGAGTGACTAGTTGTCTTGTTGAGCGAAGTTGATGTGGTGGTTTCGCCAGGCTCGTAGCCGATCAAGATATCGAAGGAGAACATTGGCTGTATTGTGAATAACGAGAACGTACAACAGTAGACATCAGATTGTGGGAGCCCTGGACGGTTGAGTGCAGAGAGCATAGCATACACATAAGCCCCAGGCAGTCGAAGGCGGTGGCGGGAAAGAGGAGCTCGGTGAGGATGCGTTTAGCTGCCGTCGTGCTGGTAAGAAACGGTTACAGAAGAAGTGCTTGTTGAGAGAGCACTTGCCTTGTTGCACAGAGCGAAGAAGAGCAATTGGATAGCGCAGTAAGAAAGCGATGAAGCTGTGAGCCCTTGCTTTAGACTTTCAAGTCTGGTTATGCCAGGCGAAGAAATAGTTTAACCCCGCTTCTTAGAGCTGTGAGAGAGAGCGGAGTAAGGAGTTTTTGCCTTGGAATTGCTACGATGACTGCACAGTGCAGAGCCAGTGAAGAGTGTCGAGAAATAACTGGCGAGTGCTGGCTTTCGAAAGGAGTCTGACAAGTAAAGACTGAAGCAGCTTTGTATACAAAGCAAGCTTTTTAACACGTTCACTGAGTATTGGTAGGTATGTATACCATTTGGCAAATTGCTCATTTGCGTACCAGTACGAACGGCTAACATTTCACTGATTTCACTGCCTCTAGGATATTATGCTGTAGCGTACATTTTAAAATGTTTTGATAGTGTTTGTCGTAGCCGTGTGGTTAAAGAACTCGCCCTTCCATGAAGGTGTCAAGGGTTCGAATCCCGGCTCTATGTGTTGAATTTCTCCGGGTGTCTAAAATGGGTACCGGTCTTGACCGGAGGAAACGGTCATGGCGTCCTGGCGTTAGTTACCCCAGGTAACTAACGCAACCTCCCTATATACAAGGTTACATGGAAGCCACATGGTTACGACATGGATTGTCCATGTTTGCCATATGGGTTCTACTTGCCCATGCTATGTGGAAACCGCATGGACTTTTGGAAAGTGGCCCCATGTGGTTCCCACCTGGTTAGGACACATGTAGAGGATGTGGGTCCTGCATGGAAACCATATGCCTCGTGGCCATCCCTCGCTTCTGCCAGCTAGGATCCATGTGGTAATAACGCATGGGTTCCATCTATAAATCAAGCAGACTTACCATGAATTCTGCCGATGTGTATTATACATTGTTTCCATGTGGTGATCAAAGTTGGTTGGTCGCTCCGGTGCCGTTGTAATGCCACGTCTTGTAGCAGAGGACCTGTTGAGAACACGTCCCCCCAAAATGCCATTCTCATCACGCACTGAACCTTGATACCATTCATGGTTATGTTATGTGAACAGATCGCAAATGTTTCGCGATTTTCTTTGAAGTTATTCATTAGCCGGTACAGTAATTAGTGGCGAAACGAATGGCATCTCGGTATTCATAGGGTTTCATGGCAGCCTCCACCACTCGTTGTCGCGTGTTTTAGTGACATATATATAAGTAATATACTCATATTTATGTCACAAGGCTGTTAATTCATAAAGGCGTACATGCATGGTGATTGAAACTTCAACCGATGATCTCGGAGCAACTTGCGAATTGAGATATTTTTTCAGAGTGTAGAATGTAGGTTAGCAGCCAGGCTAAGATGCAATGAATAATTCCATCATTCAAACATTTCTAATTTTCTTTATACTTATTGACTTGTAATATGAGAAATTCAAAAATTGAATTTTTCTAAAATTAAGGCTTTCAAAGAAGACCGAAAACTATGAACCCTCCATGGTATAACTTATACCAAGCTATATCGGGTCTCCCGACAAAAATGTCCCCGACATTTTAATTGCTTATACCTCCGCTTTAAATAAACATATTTGAAATGTATTTTTACACAATCTAATAAATTTGGTTTTCTTTTCAAATGATTTAAATTTCAAGTTTTTGACAATCGTTTAATAACCACTTTACAGGGATCGATTTACTGAAAGAGGTAAAACTAATTGTCCAAAGGAAATGTTTTAAAAACAACATTGGTGTTATTCTTCATTTCTCAATACCTACTTTTAAAAATAATTTCACAATAATGTATCCTACATACCACCAAGTATTCTTTATTTTGGGTTATTTTGAGAGGTTACTCTGAGAGTTTATTCACTTTCATATTTCATCATTTGAAGACGCCTAAAATGCAGCTCAATAACTATCGAAAAAATTTCTGCGTGCTGGAATATGAAGTAACGAAAAACTGAAGAAGTTAGCAGAGCATTTAATTTTCTTCTAATTTTCTAACTGTGCAATACACAGTCTTCTTATCTGGAGAGTTCCTTTCTGGGAATTTTTCATTAAATTCTCTTCTAGCCTTTTCACAGTTTTTCGATGCTGCATATTCCAATACGCTGAAAATTATTTGATAGTTAGTGAGCTGCATTTTAGGTGTCTTCAGATGATGAAATAAGGAAATGAATAACCTCTCAGAGGGTTTAGATACTTGGTGGTATGTAGGATACATTATTGTGAAATTATTTTTAACAGTAGGTATTGAGAAATGAAGAAGAACACCAGTGTTGTTTTTAAAACATTTCCTTTGAACAATTAGTTTTACCTCTTTCAGTAAATCGATCACTGTAAAGTGGTTAATAAAAGATTTTCAAAAACTCAAATTATTCAAAAAGGAAACAAAATCACCTACATTGTGAAAAAAAGTAGTGGAAATATGCTAATATAAAGAGGTGATATAATCAATTAAAAAGTCGGGGACATTTTTATGGTACACCCGGTATAGGTATTCGTGGTAAAAGAAAGGTCATTAATTTTTTACGTAGCAGATATCCACCAAATTAATATGGAATGGAAAAATTGGCCGCCAAGAAGTAATTTTTTGTTTAATTTTTCAACGATTTTCAGAAAAAATTAAAGTCCACTAATACTATTGCAGCGAACTTCAATATTCAAACACAAAAAATCATGATACTAGATGGATTGTTCAGTTATGAATTGTCATTTTCATGAAAGCAAATCAAATTCCTATAATAAAATGGCAGTGCAAACTTCATCATTCAAAACCAAGGAATCGTACAAGCTGAATTGTACATTCTTATTAACATTTCTTAGAAGCAAATTAAATTCCTTTAACATAATGACAGCGCAGACTTCAAAGCTCAAATTTAAAACATCATGATTCTATGTAAATGAACTATGATGAATGAATTTAACTTTCACATGCATTAACATTTCTAACAATTCATTTCCAATACATTCAAATTCATATTTAATAGTTGTTAATGCATGGATATGTATATGAAGGTCTAAATTTGTTCTTCATGCATTTCTATTTTATTAAGGCAAAACATTGACAAAATGAATTACACTAACAAACCTAATCCATATTGTGAAGACTGATAAACCCTCAAAATAAAGGTCAACAAAGTAAATTACGAAATGAGAAATAAGAAACAAAATTTTACAAAGTTAATAATTTTACTGATGGATTTCTCATTGAGTATTTCAAATTAAATACTTACGTACATATATATATGTATATATATTTTTTCTAGCTCAAATACCACAGTAAACTTTAGAGAAAAAACGTTCAAAATTACTATTTCAATTATGACTAGTTTAGTACAACAATATGAAATACAAGCTATAATATTCTTTCAGCAAAGGTGGAAAGTCATCGAAAGGCTTGCACATGTATACGAATTAAAACTCTGCATATTATTCTTCCACTTCTAGCAACTTATCACTTCCCATCACAACGGAGCGCTTATGAGAGAAAATATTGTAATAAAATCAGATGTTGTTAATGACCTATTAATGACCGAAATTAGCTACAGTTCAACAGAAAGTAATTTACCTGCTATATCGTCTTAACCAGCAGCGCATAAGAACTAAGCTCAGATTTAAAGACTTCAATATCGATAGTGAAAAGCTTGTCACATTAATTATCCCTTTCATTCACTAATACTATGAATTGAATAATATTCCTTGAAATAGAGAGGAGCACAATTGACACTGATCACGTCTCGAGATGAACTAAGTAACGGTCACGAGTGATGCAACACGGAAGTTGAACCATGACGCAAGAGCGTCTGAGAGGAGGGGCAAGGGAGGGGGATCCGTGAAATCAAGCCTGCAGAGCTGCCAGATGCGCATGCTTTCGAAACCGAAATTTCAAAACTTATCCAAATAGTTATATGTGTGTGTATCAATTTATTTATTGGTGTGTTCTGTCCTCTAGTATTATTAAACGAAAGCTTTTGAAATGGTACCTCACGCATTTAAAGAATTCATTTATCACAATTATTTGTTCAATGAGATTAAGAGCATATATTTCGCGGGCCATTATAACCTCATTAGTTATTACAAATGTTTAAAATGAGCAATACAACTGATTAAGACACAATTAAGTCTTACAAAGGCGAATGTTAGATTTTATAACACACGGAAGTTATTTTATCTCAGCTTGATCCTGAATACTACAAAAAATAAAGTACATATTTTTGACCAAGAAGCAAATAGCAGTCAAATTTGAGACTAATCAGACGTGTTAACGGGTAATGCCCGTTTGTTATAAATTTGTTATAAATTTGTTATAAATTTGTTATAAATGCAGTATTTAATATGTGCTCTGAAAGGTATCTCTGCGATTTTATCAAAACACGAATAACAGCAATTTCATTATTTACATATAAATACAATATTTTTCATAGCCGTTCAAAATCAAGTACGTTGCAAACACACGTGCCTTCCATGTGGATAAATTTATTTAAGCCAATGTGGTAGCTAATAGGAAACCCCACGTGGACCCCACGTATCAAATCCAGCATGCAATGTACTAACATGGCTATGATGAGTATATTCAGTGGCAAATCCATTTTGCCAGCTGAAATCCACGAAACCAGCAACTAACCATGTGGTTTCCATGTGACATTGTATGTAGGGCTGTAACTCCGTGCAGTGAGGACGTTTTCTGTCCTTGCTCCGAAGCAAAGTGCCCCTATTGATTAGAAACAATTTACTCCTAACCTAAATGGGTACCCACTCTCGCCATGATGATCCAAATGTGATTTAAACCTTCCATTATCCAAATTATCAGACTCAAATTATGATATTCACTCTAAAAGGAGTACTGAAAGTGTTCAACCCTCATCTACACGAAGAACCGAGCTCCCTCAATTTTCAAGATGGCGCCTAAAAAGCGCCGCAGCAGCAACAGTGGCAGCAACAACTGCAGTGAGTTTCAGTCGAAATATGGTCTAAATTCTGATGTGTTTAGCTTAACGAAAGACGGTAAGGAAGTGGGTTTTCTCCTAATAAAACTTCAAATCAATAATGAAAAAATTGAAAAGTGATATGGAAAAAGTGCAAAATGAAATGAGCACCAGTAAAAAAACTGTTTGAAACACTAGCAGGAAAAGAAGCAGAACACAGGAAATTCTCGAAGACCAGAATAGGAAAATAAATAGCTTAGTCTCCCGTCTCAATCGCTTGGAGAAAAATGATCAGCACAGAGATTTAGAAGGCAGAAAATGCACTCTCATCCTCTCTGGAGGGGAACTACCGCAATCATACGTGGCCGAAAACTGCAAAGAAACAGTCTGCAAACTTCTGAAGACCAATGTCTTCATCGACCTCAGTAAAACTGACATCACGTCAGCTAACAGAATGGGGAGAAAACCAATAACTGAAAACGTAGAGCGAAGTAACATTGCTTTCGAATTAAAACATTATAACAAGAAACGCAAAATTCTCACAGCCTGCCAAGCAAATGAATTAAAGTTCTTCATATGTCAAAATATCTCATACCTTCACGAGCCAATATCATGTACAATTTGAGAATACCCAGAAAAAAATCAAGGAGAAAATTGGAATCTCAAGAACTCAGGCTGGAAACATCTTCGTATCTATCCCTGGAAAACCGGATTCAAGACGTCATCAGATTAACCCGCCAGAAGAGCTCGACCAATACCTGATGCTGCTACTGGACAGTAATCAGACTGCAACTGACAGTGTTCAATAAATTAGTATTCACAAGATGTAATCGTCACTGATTAGATATGTCACTATCCCCAAAATTTTAATAACTTATTACCTAAATTTTTATGACTACAACCTTACTACCTGATGTATGTGAACTTTACAACAACGCCTTTAGCAATTTGTGCTTACCAATGTTGTGATAAAAAATTGATTTCCACTTTTGCGTCCCTTATACGATTAGATATATCACTGTGACCGCAATCAGTTACGTCCCTTTTATAAAATGTACCTCTCACTTATTAGATATGTCACTGTCGCCAAAATTTGTATAACATACTACCTAATATGTATTTTGTGACAACCCCTTCATCAATATGTATCCACCAACGTTGTGATTTTGCTCTTCAATATTATTTGCTCATGGACTGAGTATGTGTGTACTCACGAAATCGCGCTAAATTTGTTTGTTTTCTCTCTTACTTCTTAAGCTAGTTTTAGGTAGGAATATCTTTTTTATCTCGACTCTGTATTTCATTTTTTCTTTTTTTAAAGTCATATGTTACCTACTGCTACTTATTTCAAGTGACTAATCACGCTGATGTATTCGACGAAATTGACCCAGATCTCAAAAATTTTAACTGACTATAGCCAAATCTAAGCGACACTAAAAACTGCAAACATACTAATATATCAAAATTCAAAGAAATTATACGAATAATACGCAATGATTTTTCGTTCCTGTGTTGGAACTGTAGTTCACTCTATCCAAAATTGGAAGAGATACAATGTACTATGACTGAACTTAAGTATAACCAAGACGTGATTAGCTTGACCGAAAGCTGACTAGATGACTCAACTAAAGACATGGTTAGTTTGGAAAATTATCATAGTTACCCTTCGCTACTCATTAACATGCGAGGCGGCGGCATCAGCACATACATATATCTTAGCACATAGACTCGAGAGGCATAGAAAATGCAACTATGAATCGGGATCATATAGAGGCACTATTCGCAGAACTGACTAGAATTGGTAAATGAATTATGCTTGGAACGGTGTATAGGCCTCATACATATAACTTGTCCTATATCTTTCCTGAATGAGCTCAATCGTATTATGTCATTGTTCAACAGGTCCTTATTCAATGACATAATAGTCTGCGGTGATTTCAATTATGGTCAACTCAAACATGAAAGCTGTGAAACCATCTCAAATTGCCTAAATACCTTTCAGTCTAAATCCTTCCGATCATCACAAGCCAACACGGATATCCTGAGAATCTGCTACGCTGCTTGACAATATCTTCATGACAGACCCAACTGATTTTCTTACTGGAATAATTGCTTCTGACTTACAGAAAATTTCCCAGTTTTTCATGTTTAGAAAAATGACTATATTACTTGCACCAAGCCACGAGCTGAAACATACTCATATCATAAAGAAACCAATCAAATTTAGAAGAAATGCACACGACTCTAGAAGAATTAATGCCAACATTATACATCTTCCAACAAAACAATAATGCAACGAGCATTGATGAAGCAGTAGTAAAGTTGATTGAAACTATGACCGTATACAATCAGTGTTGTCCCATTGCAACTAGTACAGTTACACCGAAAAATAAACAGAAGCCCTTGATCACAGAAGACATCGTGATAAATATAAAGAAACGTCAAGCGTACCTATCCCTCCTTTGTGAAGGGCGAATGTCTAGAAAAATGTATAAGAGATTTCGAAACTGTTTGACAAACCAGATAAGGACATAAAAAAAGAGCTACTTTACGCTCAAGTTTACTCAATTTAAAACTGACGTTAAAAAGACTTGGCATCTCCTTAACTCTTGCTATAAATCGAATAACGCCGATAAAAAAAAACTTGAATATGTTGATCAAGATAATGTAAAATACCATGAGAAGAAAGAGATAGCTAATCTTTTTAACAATTTCTTCGTAAACGTAGGGAAAACTATAGCTGATGGTATTCTAATTTCCAAGTGAACCTACAGATCACCTGGAATACTTGGATCATATTCGTGAACACAACACTTTTTTCTTTACGCCTACCAACTCTTCCGATGAAATTACGTGCATAAACAACCTGAAAAAATAAATCGAGTGGGTCTGCGCGAGGTGGCGAGTCGATTTGGGGTGTTCGAATGAAAAGCTTGAATTCTGGTTGTAGAGGTGGAAGACCAAGTCACCACTTATCATTTTAAATTTTTTTAGCCTCTTTCAGCGACGATGGAATATGTTTAGCAAATATGAAACTAAGAACTGCGTTCGTTTAGATTAATGCAGTTAGAGTCGGCAGATTCCTCAAGCCTCTTTAGAACTGATGTTCTAAAAATGATAACGCAAACGGCGAACCCTTTAAAAAACGTATTTCAACGCGGACGAGACTTTTCCAAGCGTGCAAGGGAACCTATGTGTTTTTACCTACAACACTTTTAAGCGAAATTAACCAATGAACTTAGTTCTAAAGGGTTCAGGAAAAGAAAAAGAAAATAGCATGAGATCACTAGCGATTCGAAATACCCTAACTGATAAATCCACCGGAAAAAATAATTTTTAAAATAAGCTGCTTGTATTTTATAAACCATTTGATTTCAGCATTTATTACATTTATACTTTCACGGGCATTTATTTCTACGCTTTGCTGAGTTAGCTGTGTACCAGAGTAGATTGGTGACAGTGGATTGACATCTGTGACCTCACGATTTCGGATTTCATTATTTCGAGTTCATACGTGGATTTTAATCCTTTCTAAGTGTGTCAGATTGTACATGAAACACAAAAAAAAATCGTTTAATTTTCGAGCTGTTTTCCTTACTGCCTTCAGTCATCACTCTATTGCATTTAGTTTTCAATGGGAGCTAGGCCTATTATCCGTTTTCTGCTCATCCACAATGCAGGGCTCGCAAGCAAAGTTTTCGCTCACTTTGTACATTAGCAGTAACTGCATTGAAAAGTTTTTCATAATCACGTTAAAAATATAAATCACTGTCATCAATTAAGCGAACTTTTCAACGACAAAGTTTAACAAGACACATTTGTAGGGTGCATATAAGGCAACCATTTACAAGGTGTAACAGCTTACACGTGAGACGGTACCTTGGCATCCGCATGATCATCCTCGTTATAATATTGGGAACTATCGAACACGTTCACATGTACCCATAAAATTCATTATTTTCTTATAATACGCAGCTGTTGTTTGCTTGGTTGGTGCGTGTGTCTGTGCCGCTCACCAGGACGCTCAATGACCGTATCTGTGATACGAGTTTCACCAGTGCACAAGTACAAGAATATTTTAATGGCGAGTACTGTTGGGATGGATATATTTGTTGGGCATCCACGTCTGCCAGATTTGTTTAATGGCGGGTACTGTTGGGATGGATATATTTGTTGGGCATTCACATCTGCAAGATTTATTAAAGCAAAAAATTACAAATTCGGTTATTTTTGCCGGGCCGTGTACACTAGTCTCTAAGTACGTTCGAGTTCCTACACATACTGCTAATTAACAGTGATATTGTGGTGGACATTCCATTTTGATTATTTCCTTCACAATCTAATGACAGAACTTGATCATTTTTCTAGAGTTCAAATGTGAAGCCAATTAGCTCATCAGTTTGAGAAGTCCCATAAAACCATATACACCTTTAAACTCACGCACTCTTTTAAAACTCAATTTTAAAAACCAATGATGTGCTTTCTGTATCATCAATATTGAAAATAAACTAATTTTTTTCTTATATTCCTTCTTTCTCTTCTTTTACCGGTTGCTCACTTGAAAATTACTTGGCACATTTCAAGCACGAGCAACAACGAGCGGCATCGCGGAGCTGTGACCTTGGTAGTCTGCGTTTAAATAATTAGGAACGCGGGACTGAATGAACTTGCACTTGACGTGCACAGAAAAGGCAAAGAGAGGATGGAAGAGGTGATGGAGTTGGCGCCTCAGACCCACCAATAGAAATCTGACGGCCCTTGATCTAGGACTTCCCTCAACACTGCGGTGCCGCACTGCCGCCCAACGCACCGCATCCGCTCCCGGGACTAGTCTCTGCTGCGCCGGCGCGCTGCCCGCCGCGTGTCAAGTGCTCCGCTCATCCTCTAGTTCTTGTATTGTCTCACTCTAACGGACTATTACTTTATTTCTTATTGCCTCAGTCTTTACTCAGTGTTTTGCTTTATTTCTTGTTGTTTTGTTCTAAAGGTCTTCGCTTCCTGAAGTATCCTTGTCCACTTGTAATGCCAACCTCGTGTCAAGTGCTCCTTTCATCCTTTGGTTCTTGTATTATCTCACTTTAATATTCTATTGCTTTATTTCTTATCGTCTCAGTCTAAAGGTTTTCTCTTCCTCCACTATATAGTAATTTTCACCTCGTCTTTCAGTGCTCCTCTGATGTTTTCGTTTTTATTTTCTCACTCTAAAGGTCTTCACTTCTTGGCATTAATCGCTTCATTTTTTATTCCTGGCATACATTGCTCTATTTTTTATTGTATTATTCTAAAAGCCTTCTCCTTCTGGATATCCTTGTTTTATTTCTTTTATTGTATCAATTTAGAGGTTTTCGCTCCGGGCATCCCCTTACTTTATTTTTTTGCGACCGTCTCACTCTGAAGTCTTCATTTCCTGGGGTCTTCATAATTAACTTCTTTCTGCTCTCTATGTCGTCCCCTACATGTCATCACGTTACGAGGGGCTTTTATTCTTACTACCATCTGTATCTGTGATACCAGCCAGGCTCTGTTCGGCAAGTCGAACCTACAAGTAGGAGTGCATTGCAGTGTCTGTCCAGGTGGTCGTGCTAGAGCTGTGGCATGTTAGAGCTGTTGAAATATTCTCTTATAACCAATTTACTGGTAAGCTGATGACTACTTTCTTAAGGTCTGTGGTCTTTATAAGTTTCTAGGTACTTTTACTATAAAATAATCTGTACTTAGGTATAAGTAATTTTGACTTACACTTTACACCGGAAGCACGGTCCATAAAAGTAATAAGATTTATTCTGGCGTTATCTGTAAATTCGACACACCTGCTTAATATGCGCGGGATCGTTTGTAAAATTCATGAGCTTTATCGCAACCTTATCTGCTATTGTAAAGGTATGATGAAATCATCACAGGAAGCGTCTGGCAATGCAATAGTCATGATACAAATCGCGTGAACCATCAGTCTTTCTACGACTGGCTTAGTGAAAGCATAATAAATCTGGGTCTTCTATTTATTATCATTGATATCCGGCAATTTATTGTGATATTTTTAATGAAAAGAACGAAATACATTCCTAGTACACTCGGCCTATCAGGAATTACGGGATTCGATATTTTCCTTTATACAGGGTGTTCTTTAAAAACGGGGCCCAAAAAAATCTTTAATAACTTTTGAAACAATGAACAGATTTTTTAAACAAAACGACAGTGGAATCCTGAGAGTTATATCTTTCATTTGGCGCCTACGGATTCATGATACAACAGTTAAAATAAGAAACAGAGGCCACAGTAAAATTCATCGGCAATGCGATTCAGTGCTGCAATAAGAAGCATGCGAACTCGTGCCCAATATTCCTTGCTGTCGAGTGGATGCCTCATCAAGAATGTCATGTTCAAAAATTAGTCCGAATAAAAAATATTAATCTCAGAATTCTACTGCCGTTTTGTTTTAAAAAAATCCGTTCATTATATCAAAATTTATTAAAGATTTTTTCGGGTCCCGTAGTTAAAAAAACACCCTATATAAATTTTCCAGACATGGATGTCAAATAAATTTTTCCATCCCAATCGTACCCGCGATAAAAATATTCTTGTACTTGTGCACTGGTGAAACGCGTATCACAGATACGGTCATTGAGCATCCTTCATATTAAATAAAATAACTGCTCCCAAAGAAATGGATATTTAACGAAATATATCTTACCTAATAATACCACTGGTGCGTTTATTTATTTGTTTTGTGTCCGCTTTTTAATGACCGTATCTGTGATACGAGTTTAACCAGTGCGCAAGTACAAGAATATTTTAATTAACACAATATTTGTGAAGGACTTATTGTGGTCGTAAAAACAGTTCTTATCATGTTTACTAGATTCGCTTTTTTCCTGTCGAAAAATTGTCGATTGTTATTCAAACTGAATTAGTTCAAAGAACATTCTAATTCTACACTGAAAAATTTTAGCCAGAAAGACTTACATGGAAACGCAAGTTTGCATGTTAATTTTTGTCTTGACGAAGGACAGGTTACCAGAAGAAAATGAAGGTATAAGTATTTATAAGTATTAGTCGAAAAAGTATTTGCCAGACGGGGGAATATTTACAGCTGAGCTGTTCCATGCACTTGGATAATAGCCGCAATCTTGAAATACCGCTCAGAGTCTATTAAAATCAGTTATAAATAGCTCCGATTAAATTAAAATAAATTAAAAATAGGTCACAGTTGACTCAAATGAATCAAAAAAACTCACAGGGTATAAAAATTAACAGAAACAAGCTCACACTGCATTATATTAAAAAGACGGTCGGAGTGAATTGAAATGAACTGAAAATAGCTCAAAAATTATTAAAGCATATTGTAGACGGTACACAGTGAATGAAATTGAATGGAAAACAGTTCAGAGCGCATGTATCATAGTAAATTAAAATTTGAAAGCAGGGTTTTAGATGAAGGCAACGTAGCATAGCGTGTTCTAAATACGACAATGAATGGAATAGAAAAGAAAGGTAACGCTTGTGAAGGCATCAGCTGTGATGTAACCACGTGTAACCTGTGATGTAACCTCGGGTTCTAACCTCTGATGCAACCTCAGGTTTTAACCTGTGATGTAACCTCGGGTTCTAACCTGTGATGTAACCTCGGGTTGTAACCTGTGATGTAACCACGGGTTGTAACCTGTGATGTAACCTCGGGTTGTAACCTGTGATGTAACGACGTGTTGTAACCTGTGATGTAACCTCGGGTTGTAACCTGTGATCTAACCTCGGGTTCTAACCTCTGATGCAACCTCGGGTTGTAACCTGTGATGTAACCTCGGGTTGTAACCTGTGATGTAACCTTGGGTTGTAAACTGTGATGTAACCTCGGGTTGTAACTTGTGATGTAACCTCGGATTGTAATTTGTGTTGTAACCTCGGATTGTAACCTGTGATGTAACCACGGGTTGTAACCTGTGATGTAACCTCGGGTTGTAACCTGTGATGTAACCACGTGTAACCTGTGATGTAACCACGGGTTGTAACCTGTGATGTAACCTCGGGTTGTAAACTGTGATGTAACCTCGGGTTGTAACCTGTGATGTAACCACGGGTTGTAACCTGTGATGTAACCTCGGGTTGTAACCTGTGATGTAACCACGGGTTGTAACCTGTGATGTAACCTCGGGTTGTAACCTGTGATGTAACCACGGGTTGTAACCTGTGATGTAACCTCGGGTTGTAAACTGTGATGTAACCTCGGGTTGTAACCTGTGATGTAACCACGGGTTGTAACCTGTGATGTAACCTCGGGTTGTAACCTGTGATGTAACCACGTGTAACCTGTGATGTAACCTCGGGTTGTAACTTGTGATGTAACCACGGGTTGTAACCTGTGATGTAACCTCGGGTTGTAACCTGTGATGCAACCACGTGTAACCTCTGAGAATTCTTCGAGGCCCGTGACTTACTTTCCTCAATTTCAGAAATTCAAATTCGCATTTTTTTTCAAATTTTAACCATTGATATGATTGCCATCCGGACTCGTGCGTTATACATATAATAATAATAGGCCTACGTTACGTGATATATATAGTCGTACGTTACGTGATATATGTAGGTCTACTTTACGTGACATATATAGGTTTACGTTACGTGATATATGTATATATAGACCTACGTTACGTGATATATATAGTCCTAAGTTACATGATATGTAGGCCTACGTTACGTGTTATATATATTCCTGAGTTAGGTGATATATATAGGCCTACGTTATGTGATATATATAGGCCTACGTTACGTGATATATATAGGCCTACGTTACGTGATATATATAGGCCTACGTTACGTGATATATATAGGCCTACGTTATTTTGTCTGGTCATTAGTACAGAACGTAAGTTGTTCATATTTCCTAAACAGAAAATTATAAATAAAAATTTGAAATTTGGTAAACAAGAAGAATTTGGATGCGGATTTCCCCTTCTGTATTTTTGCTTAACAAAATGTTCAAATTTAGCCTTGAATTAATTATTTCTCTCTGAAATTCATTTGATTTGAAATCTAACGAGAGAACTTCACGGTAAGAAGACAGCGAATCTTACAGACTGTTCATAAGTCACAATAAATGACGCGCTAAATATGGCGAGTCGCTTAGTTAATATACTCGCTGAAGAAATTGCACGTAATTGTGCAATTGTTTGTTTATAAATCCTTTATATAGGAAATTGTTTATAAATGCTCGTTTATAAATCCTTGTTTATAAATAAACTCACTCTAATTTAAGCACTCGGATTTAAAACGGTGTGCGAGGCGTGTTCCTTGTTTATAAATCCTTCATAAATTTATAAATTGAAAGACGAAACAACGTTAGGAACGTAGGATCCAGCACTGAGGTTTCTTAGAGCGTTGGAACTTTGATAATTATTTATAAATCCGCATAAATCCTTTGTAAATACTTAAATAGAAGGACAAAACAACGGATTATTGGATTCGACATAGCGTCCGACGCGTGTTCCACGACGATTTATCAATAAGTCCTCATAAATCTTTCATAAATTTATAAATTGAACGGCAAAGAGACGTTTGGGACATAAGATCCAGCCCTGAAGATAACCAGAGCGTTGCAACATTCATGAATCTTTGCTTGAGTTGAAGCGGTGGGACGTGGCGGGTGCTGTGACGCATTGAGTTGCGTCGCACGTGTTGCCTGCTTGCTTACTTGCGTTCACTTCGCTGCGAAGTGAATGTCAGAGAGAAATATATATTGGAGAGAAATAGATACTAAAGAGAAATAAATACCAGAGACAAATATATATCAGAGAGAAATGAATACCAGAGAGAAATAAATATCAGAGATAAATAAATACCACAAAGAAATAAATACCACAAAGAAATAAATACCAGAAATAAGTGAATATCAGAGAGAAATAAATATTAGACAGAAATAAATACCAGAGAGAAATAAATACTGAAGAGAAATAAATACCAAAGAGAAATAAATACCAAAGAGAAATAAATACCAGAGAGAAATAAATACCAGAGAGAAATAAATACTGAGGAGAAATAAATACCAAAGAGAAATAAATACCAGAGAGAAATAAATACTGAAGAGAAATAAATACCAGAGAGAAATAAGTACTGAAGAGAAATAAATACCAGAGAGAAATAAATACCAAAGAGAAATAAATACCAGAGAGAAATAAATACTGAAGAGAAATAAATACCAAAGAGAAATAAATACCAGAGAGAAATAAATACTGAAGAGAAATAAATACCAGAGCGAAATAAATACTGAAGAGAAATAAATACCAAAGAGAAATAAATACCAAAGAGAAATAAATACCAGAGAGAAATAAATACCAGAGAGAAATAAATACTGAAGAGAAATAAATACCAAAGAGAAATAAATACCAAAGAGAAATAAATACCAGAGAGAAATAAATACCAGAGAGAAATAAATACCAAAGAGAAATAAATACCAAAGAGAAATAAATACCAGAGAGAAATAAATACCAAAGAGAAATAATTATTAAACAGAAATAAATACCAGAAAGAAATAAATACTGAAGAGAAATAAATACCAGAGAGAAATAAATACCAGAGAGAAATAAATACTCAAGAGAAATAAATACCAAAGAGAAATAAATACCAAAGAGAAATAAATACCAAAGAGAAATAAATACCAGAGAGAAATAAATACCAGAGAGAAATAAATACCAGAGAGAAATAAATACCAAAGAGAAATAAGTACCAGAGAGAAATAAATACCAGAGAGAAATAAATACCAGAGAGAAATAAATACTAAAGAGAAATATATACCAAAGAGAAATAAATACCAGAGAGAAATAAATACCAGAGAGAAATAAATACTAAACAGAAATAAATACCAGAAAGAAATAAATACTGAAGAGAAATAAATACCAGAGAGAAATAAATACCAGAGAGAAATAAATACTAAAGAGAAATAAATACCAAAAAGAAATAAATACCAAAGAGAAATAAATACCAGAGAGAAATAAATACCAGAAAGAAATAAATACCAGAGAGAAATAAATACCAAAGAGAAATAAATACCAAAGAGAAATAAATACCAGAGAGAAATAAATACCAGAAAGAAATAAATACCAGAGAGAAATATATACCAGAGAGAAATAAATACCAGAAAGAAATAAATACCAGAGAGAAATAAATACCAGAGAGAAATAAATACCAAAAAGAAATAAATACCAAAGAGAAATAAATACCAGAGAGAAATAAATACCAGAAAGAAATAAATACCAGAGAGAAATAAATACTGAAGAGAAATAAATACCAGAGAGAAATAAAAACTAAACAGAAATAAATACCAGAGAGAAATAAATACCAGAGAGAAATAAATACCAGAAAGAAATAAATACCAGAGAGAAATATATACCAGAGAGAAATGAATACCAAAGAGAAATAAGTACCAGAGAGAAATAAATACTAAACAGAAATAAATACTAGAAAGAAATAAATACTGAAGAGAAATAAATACCAGAGAGAAATAAATTCCAGAGAGAAATAAATACTGAAGAGAAATAAATACCAAAGAGAAATAAATACCAAAGAGAAATAAATACCAGAGAGAAATAAATACCAGAGAGAAATAAATACCAGAGAGAAATAAATACTGGAGAGAAATAAATACCAAAGAGAAATAAATACCAGAGAGAAATAAATACCATAGAGAAATAAATACTAAACAGAAATAAATACCAGGGAGAAATAAATACCAGAGAGAAATAAATACCAGAGAGAAATAAATACTGGAGAGAAATAAATACCAAAGAGAAATAAATACCAAAGAGAAATAAATACCATAGAGAAATAAATACTAAACAGAAATAAATACCAGGGAGAAATAAATACCAGAGAGAAATAAATACCATAGAGAAATAAATACTAAACAGAAATAAATACCAGGGAGAAATAAATACCAGAGAGAAATAAATAACAGAGAGAAATAAATACCAGAGAGAAATAAATACCAGAGAGAAATAAATACCAGAGAGAAATAAATACCAGAGAGAAATATAAGCTAGTTTTTTCCTCCTGTGCAAACTTCGACGATGCATTACGTGAACGTCAGGTTCTCACACATCACTGTGTACATAATAAATATGATTTTTAAAATGGTACAGTATTTAGAGATTTTGATGTATGATTTTTCGAAGTACCCTGAACCTATCTAATTGAAACTAGATGGCAATGCATAGGGATCATCCTTTGCTTAACGAAACGCGTGATTTTTATTCGTATGAACCCAACACTACAGTGTGTAGACGTAGAATGTAGTATATTTTTGATTTAAAAAATTTAAAGTATTTCAATTTAAATACGTAGTGGGACAAATTGACTACGTAGTGGGACAAATTGACTACGTAGTGGGACAAATTGACTACGTAGTGGGACAAATTGACTACGTAGTGGGACAAATTGACTACGTAGTGGGACGAATGTGTACCACTAAGTAAATCGCTCATATATGCACCGATGTAAATGACTAACGTTCTAAATCATCACGCGATCTTTTTATTTTATTTTTTATTTTATTTTTACATTTTTTTGAAGGAATTTTATCGTAAGAGGAAAATATTAATGTGCACTTATTTTTTGTACATACCTTACAAAAGTTCGAAGCCTATTCGAGCTGGTAAGTCGATTTTCTCAGTCTGTTTTTTACAACCAAATCAAATAAACTATACGTAGTCAACTTGGTAACTTTAGAATGATTAGACCAACGTTTTGTTCTCCAAGAGCGTGAGGCTTTCCCTGCTGTTTATTTTGCGAGTGAAAAAGATCACATCTATGGATATTTCATGATAACAACTTTAAATTTCTGACCAACGTCATAACGGAACGTCAAGGGTTATAGCGTTCTGAACTCTATTGTACGAGATTAAACTTTAAATAAACTTTAAATGAATATAGAACTTCAGTTTAGCCCATAGCCGTCAACGTGTTAAATTTGAGTTGAATATTGAACTTCAGCTCAGCCCATCGCTGCCAACGCGTTAAACTTCAGTTGAATATTGAACTTCAGCTCAGCCCATCGCGGTCAACCTGTTAAACTTGAGTTGAATATTGAACTTCAGCTCAGCCCATCGCTGCCAACGCGTTAAACTTGAGTTGAATATTGAACTTCAGTTAAATGTTCATTAGAACGCGCTAAAGCAGGTGGGTTGAGCGCACCCTATACAGGTCTGCCCCCATTCTGGCACGTGCGACCTTCACACGTGTGTGACCTGTAGTCCGCCAATTTAACATGACCTGCCATTGGGTTTAGAACGTCCTCGTCTCTGTGGTCACGTCACGCTGTTTTAAAAACGTTGAATCTCGAAACCCGCGTGAATAAAAAAAAAAATTATCGAAAATCAGCAATGGTATACTTTAAAGACAGTGTCCCTGATGCGCCACCAATGATTCGTTCGACAGTTAATACATCCCCAGCTACCTATTATTTATTTGTATAGTCATTTAGAACGTCCATTGCGGCTTTTCAGCAGCACTTATGAAAGGAAATACTCAAATGTTTTTTTTAACACAACCTTCAGATTTTTTGTGATACGCATAACGTAAAAAACGTTGTCACACAGGCCCTTTTATTCTTCATTCAAAACATCATTTATTCAAAGGATTATTTTAAATAAATGATGTTTATTCTTTAATTCATCATTTATAAAAAAGGATTTTTTAAACTTAAAAAGTCTTGTACTACAGAATTCGTCCTAAAATACACGTGATTCGTCATCTGTAACCTTGTTTCTTATGCTTTTTACACCCATAAATTATCTCAGTTGTATAAAACCTTTTTGTTTCAGCATTAATTAAAAACTAATGATGCTTTTTGTATCAACTTTAGTGGAAATAAAGTGTTTTTATTTATTTTTTCTGTGGTCACATGATGCTGTTTTGAAAACCTTAAATCTCAAAACGCGAGTGAAAGTAAAAAAAAATTACCGATAATCAACAATGGTACATAATAATAATAATAATGAGGGCATCTACGGATGCTACAATTGCAAGTCTATATAGTGTCATGCAACAATGGTACAGTGGGCTGCTACAATGGTGCCAGCATGGTATAGTGGTTTGGTCCAATGGTACAACCATAATATAGTGGTTTGGTCCAATGGTACAACCATAATATAGTGGCTTGGTCCAATGGGACAACCATAATATAGTGGTTTGGTCCAATGGTACAACCATAATATAGTGGTTTGGTCCAATGGGACAACCATAATATAGTGGCTTGGTCCAATGGTACAACCATAATATAGTGGCTTGGTCCAATGGTACAACCATAATATAGTGGTTTGGTCCAATGGGACAACCATAATATAGTGGCTTGGTCCAATGGGACAACCATAATATAGTGGCTTGGTCCAATGGTACAACCATAATATAGTGGTTTGGTCCAATGATACAACCATAATATAGTGGCTTGGTCCAATGGGACAACCATAATATAGTGGCTTGGTCCAATGGTACAACCATAATATAGTGGCTTGGTCCAATGGGACAACCATAATATAGTGGTTTGGTCCAATGGTACAACCATAATATAGTGGCTTGGTCCAATGGGACAACCATAATATAGTGGTTTGGTCCAATGATACAACCATAATATAGTGGCTTGGTCCAATGGTACAACCATAATATAGTGGTTTGGTCCAATGGTACAACCATAATATAGTGGCTTGGTCCAATGGGACAACCATAATATAGTGGTTTGGTCCAATGGTACAATCATAATACAGGGGTTTGGTCTAATGGTACAACCATAATATAGTGGTTTGGTCCAATGGTACAACCATAATATAGTGGGTTGCTACAATGGCCCTACCATAATACAGTGGGTTGCTACAATGGCACAACAACCATAACATAATGGTTTGGTGCAATGGTGCCTCCATCCATGGTATGGTGGGCTGCTACAATGGTACTACCATAATACAGAGGTATGGTGCAATGGTGCCCCATGGTATAGTAATTTGCAACAATGTTGCAATAAGGATACTGTGATTTGGTACAGTCATCCATGGCAAGGAAAACCATTAAGTCTATTACTTTAGAAAATCATTTTCACACGTGCATCAAGTCCAGTTGTTTATTTGGAAATTAATGTGTTTATTTGGAAATTAATATGTTTATTTGGAAATAAAAATAAAAATTTCTCTCATCTTGGGATCGTGTGAGCAAATTAGGGTTAATTTTGAACTCAGAGTTGGAATTTCTCAGCTTAACTCGTTCACTGCTGCGGATTATACCGAAGTTCAAAATTCATTTACAATTCAATCTATTTTATTATTTAATTCGGAACGGGACGAACACTAATTTAAAATTCAATTAAAATTAAATTCAATTTTATTATTCAATCTTGAATAAGACAAACACTAAATTTAAAATTAAATTAAAATGCGGAAGGGTCATAAGGTCAGCTTAGTAGCTCAAATAAAATCTAACCAAGAAGAGAGATAGAGGGGGGGAAAAAAGAGTAAGAGAGAAAGTGAGAGAGAGAAAGAGAAGACAGAATATAAAGGGGGAAAAAAATATATATATATATGTACATTGAATATTGCTCATTAAGAACATATAATTTTTAAAGGATGAGCACTCTGCATATCATTCAGTGCCGGTTTCAATCTGTGTATATAGAGAGATTCTAGCATGCGCAGTTCACAAGAATTCGAAGCGTAGTCTAAAATTTTAAATCGCTCTTTACTGATAATTTGTGCGCATTGACCCATACAGTGCTGCCTTATGTTGGAATGTGAAGGTGCCCTAACGGACGTCCCGTGCGATGACTCCTTCCGGCATGCTCAGCGACTCTCATAAATAGTGCTCGGTGGGTTGATCCCACATACCGCGATGCGCAATGCGCACAACTAAATTCATAAATGAGAGATGATCGCAAGCCCTTGGGAAGGTCATCTTTGAAGCGAAAAAAGGATCCAATTGTGAATTTATTCAATAAAATTATGCGAAAGCGAGTCGTGGGAATTAATTTACCGAGGACATTAGATAGTTCATTTTTCAACTTTTCAGACTGATAGCCAAAATATGGTAGAACGTAATATATAATTGATGAAATTTGTTCAGACTCTCGAGGGCTATACACATTTGAAAGAAAAGTATTAATAGATTTATAAAAGGCAACAACAGAGAAACCGTTGGAAGAAAAGTAAGATTTGAGGAACTCATACTCACGGTGAAGGTTATCATAAGTAGAACAAATCCTATAGGCTCTGTTGATTAAAGTGAATAGACTGTTTCTTTTAAAAGATTTGGAACAGAAACTAAAAAAGCTGAGACCTAAACCGGTAAAACTTTGTTTTCTATAAACCGAGGTGAAAAATTGATTTTCCGCCCTGCAAACTTTAACGTCAAGAAAATTAAGACAATCGCCGTGTTCTAAATCTACTGTAAACTTCATACTAGGATGTTGTACATTCAAATATTGCAGAAATAATTGCACATCAGTTGCACGTTTGAACAGGACAAAGGTATCGTCTACATAACGCTTGTACAGGATAGGCTTAAAAATGGACGGACAGTTTTGGAGCCACAATTTACGGACGGACAAATTGAGGGCTTGGGTATGGGCCTTCCACTCGGTCCTACTTTTGCGAACATTTTATGTGCTTCCATGAAAAATTGTGGCTCCAAAACTGTCCGTCCATTTTTAAGCCTATCCTGTACAAGCGTTATGTAGACGATACCTTTGTCCTGTTCAAACGTGCAACTGATGTGCAATTATTTCTGCAATATTTGAATGTACAACATCCTAGTATTAAGTTTACAGTAGATTTAGAACACGGCGATTGTCTTAATTTTCTTGACGTTAAAGTTTGCAGGGCGGAAAATCAATTTTTCACCTCGGTTTATAGAAAACAAAGTTTTACCGGTTTAGGTCTCAGCTTTTTTAGTTTCTGTTCCAAATCTTTTAAAAGAAACAGTCTATTCACTTTAATCAACAGAGCCTATAGGATTTGTTCTACTTATGATAACCTTCACCGTGAGTATGAGTTCCTCAAATCTTACTTTTCTTCCAACGGTTTCCCTGTTGTTGCCTTTTATAAATCTATTAATACTTTTCTTTCAAATGTGTATAGCCCTCGAGAGTCTGAACAAATTTCATCAATTATATATTACGTTCTACCATATTTTGGCTATCAGTCTGAAAAGTTGAAAAATGAACTATCTAATGTCCTCGGTAAATTAATTCCCACGACTCGCTTTCGCATAATTTTATTGAATAAATTCACAATTGGATCCTTTTTTCGCTTCAAAGATGACCTTCCCAAGGGCTTGCGATCATCTCTCATTTATGAATTTAGTTGTGCGCATTGCGCATCGCGGTATGTGGGATCAACCCACCGAGCACTATTTATGAGAGTCGCTGAGCATGCCGGAAGGAGTCATCGCACGGGACGTCCGTTAGGGCACCTTCACATTCCAACATAAGGCAGCACTGTATGGGTCAATGCGCACAAATTATCAGTAAAGAGCGATTTAAAATTTTAGACTACGCTTCGAATTCTTGTGAACTGCGCATGCTAGAATCTCTCTATATACACAGATTGAAACCGGCACTGAATGATATGCAGAGTGCTCATCCTTTAAAAATTATATGTTCTTAATGAGCAATATTCAATGTACATATATATATATATATTTTTTTCCCCCTTTATATTCTGTCTTCTCTTTCTCTCTCTCACTTTCTCTCTTACTCTTTTTCCCCCCTCTGTCTCTCTTCTTGGTTAGATTTTATTTGAGCTACTAAGCTGACCTTATGACCCTTCCGCATTTTAGTCGTACTCTTGTATTCTTATTTTCCGTTTTAACTCAATTAAAATGAAAGTAAATTTTATTATTCAAACTTGAATAAGACAAACACTAAATGGGTTGCCATTTCATTCGGCTATGATTAAGCAATCACGAAAATTAGTTTGGTAGCTACCGATAGGTCGAGCCCCTGTATGAAAATCCTTTCAGTGACCACCGGTGGGTCACACCGCAGTCAACGAGTCAAGATATAAGCCAACGCATGACATTTAACACGTTCTGTGCGACGGATTAAACTCAGTTTAGGAAATAACGAAAGTAAAATAGATCGTGCATATATTTAGTTTTCATTAAATATTTCGAAAATTCAGTAAATGACTGCTGGTGAGTCATCAGCATTATGAAAATCCCCTCACGTCGCACTCAAATCCCCTCACGTCGCGCTCAAATCCCCTCACGTCGCACTCAAATCCCTTCACATCGCACTCAAATCCCCTCACGTCGCACTCAAATCCCCTCACGTCGCACTCAAATCCCCTCACATCGCACTCAAATCCCCTCAGATCGCACTCAAATCCCCTCACGTCGCACTCAAATCCCCTCACATCGCACTCAAATCCCCTCACGTCGCACTCAAATCCCCTCACGTCGCACTCAAATCCCCTCACGTCGCGCTCAAATCCCCTCACGTCACACTCAAATCCCCTCACGTCGCACTCAAATCCCCTCACGTCGCACTCAAATCCCCTCACGTCGCACTCAAATCCCCTCACGTCGCACTCAAATCCCCTCACGTCGCACTCAAATCCCCTCACGTCGCGCTCAAATCCCCTCACGTCGCACTCAAATCCCCTCACATCGCACTCAAATCCCCTCACGTCGCACTCAAATCCCCTCACATCGCACTCAAATCCCCTCACGTCGCGCTCAAATCCCCTCACGTCGCACTCAAATCCCCTCACGTCGCACTCAAATCCCCTCACGTCGCACTCAAATCCCCTCACGTCGCACTCAAATCCCCTCACGTCGCACTCAAATCCCCTCACGTCGCACTCAAATCCCCTCACGTCGCACTCAAATCCCCTCACATCGCACTCAAATCCCCTCACGTCGCACTCAAATCCCCTCACATCGCACTCAAATCCCCTCACGTCGCGCTCAAATCCCCTCACGTCGCACTCAAATCCCCTCACGTCGCACTCAAATCCCCTCACGTCGCACTCAAATCCCCTCACGTCGCACTCAAATCCCCTCACGTCGCACTCAAATCCCCTCACGTCGCACTCAAATCCCCTCACGTCGCACTCAAATCCCCTCACATCGCACTCAAATCCCCTCACGTCGCACTCAAATTCCCTCACGTCGCACTCAAATCCCCTCACATCGCACTCAAATCCCCTCACGTCGCACTCAAATCCCCTCACGTCGCACTCAAATCCCCTCACGTCGCACTCAAATCCCCTCACGTCGCACTCAAATCCCCTCACGTCGCACTCAAATCCCCTCACGTCGCACTCAAATCCCCTCACGTCGCACTCAAATCCCCTCACATCGCACTCAAATCCCCTCACGTCGCACTCAAATTCCCTCACGTCGCACTCAAATCCCCTCACGTCGCACTCAAATCCCCTCACGTCGCACTCAAATCCCCTCACGTCGCACTCAAATCCCTTCACGTCGCACTCAAATCCCCTCACGTCGCACTCAAATCCCCTCACGTCGCACTCGAATCCCCTCACGTCGCACTCAAATCCCCTCACGTCGCACTCAAATCCCCTCACGTCGCGCTCAAATCCCCTCACGTCACACTCAAATCCCCTCACGTCGCACTCAAATCCCCTCACGTCGCACTCAAATCCCCTCACGTCGCGCTCAAATCCCCTCACGTCACACTCAAATCCCCTCACGTCGCACTCAAATCCCCTCACGTCGCACTCAAAGCGCCAAGAACTAGAACAGGGGTCTCCAAACCATGGCCCGCGGGCCACATCCGGCCCGCCACGTAAATTATTCCGGCCCGCCAAACAAATCCCTGGGTGGTGACCTTGAAAAAATAATTATCTTACGACTGGTATCGCTGAATTTAATGCTTATTTTTTTCATTTTTCATTCCTTCGGCCCGTATGAATGTAGAAAATATATAATGTCGCCCTTAAATTGAAAAGTTTGTAGACCCCAGAACTAGAATTATTGTACAGACCACGCCAGGCTGGCATCAGTGCACCGTCACGCGATTCCGTTTTGTGGAAATATTTGTAATCAGCAGAGGTCGCGTAGGATTTCTTCACAAATTCATCACAGGAGGCGTTCTGAGATTTTGGGCGCAACCATAGCGTGAGGTCTACCGCCATATAGCGCCTACCCAGGTGCAGTTTGAGATGTATAAATTAAGTGTTTATCGCTAATTTTAATGTTTGGAAGTAAGTAATATCCATTAGTAACCTAACTTTGCCTCACGCTATAGTACTAGCTAGAGGTAGATCTCATGCTATAGTGTGGTAGACCTCACGCTGTAGTACTAGCTATAGGTAGATCTCATGCTATAGTGTGGTAGACCTCACGCTATTGCAGCACCTATCTCATGCTGCTATCTCATGGATAGTAATGTATTTTTGTGTGACGTACTGTAGTTTTGCGTACCGCAACTCCCGCTCTACGTGCGCATGTTTCTCTCAGGATGTTGTAAATAAATATAACAATGTTACAAATTCAAAAGTTGGGTTGGCAAGATTTTGATTTTGTCTCCTTGCAGATAGTTTTCACTAAATTGTTCTAATTTATTTGGAAAGTTCATCCAATGGCTTTCCTGGAGCAATAATCGAAGGAAATTACTCCAAATTATTTTGTAGGAATAAACCTTTAGATGTTCTATTGTAAGTATAGCATAAGAACCTTTGTCACTTTGGTTCTCTTATTCATCATTCAAAACTTGAGCAGTAAAGGAGTTTTTGGACTAAAAAGTAAGAAGTCCTGCACTACAGAATTCGTGTTAAAATCCGTTTAATTTGTCATTTTTAATCTTGTTTCTTATGCGCTTTATACCCATGAATTATTTTAATTGTATTCAATCTTTTTCCCAGCAGAGTAATTATATACATAGACACTAACTAACCTAACTAGAGGATACGTAGTTACTAGAGTAATGTGTATTTGATACGACACATATAGCTTGAACCTCACTTTAGCATTTCGACGAAATAAATAACACATAATTAATAGTTATAATAATTCAATAATAAATACAGTAATATTTTTAAATAATAATTTTTTAATAAATAATTTTTTCAACGAAAAGAAATCCGTCAATTTATTGAAAAGCTGCAAAGGCTGTGCACAGGACAAACGGAGTTACGGAGGCATGACGTCGGGCAAGCAGATCCTTCTATTATTTCTCTGCGTCAGCATTCATAGGTGAGATTAGTGGCTAGTTCTGAGAGCCTGTATGTGAGATTAGTGGCTAGTTCTGAGTGCCCGCATGTGAGATTAGTGGCTAGTTCTGAGAGCCTGTATGTGAGATTAGTGGCTAGTTCTGAGTGCCCGCATGTGAGATTAGTGGCTAGTTCTGAGAGCCTGTATGTGAGATTAGTGGCTAGTTCTGAGTGCCCGCATGTGAGATTAGTGGCTAGTTCTGAGAGCCCGCATGTGAGATTAGTGGCTAGTTCTGAGAGCCTGTATGTGAGATTAGTGGCTAGTTCTGAGTGCCCGCATGTGAGATTAGAGGGAAGTTCTGAGAACCAGCATGTGAGATTAGTGGCTAGTTCTGAGAGCCCGCATGTGAGATTAGTGGCTAGTTCTGAGTGCCCGCATGTGAGATTAGAGGGAAGTTCTGAGAACCAGCATGTGAGATTAGTGGCTAGTTCTGAGAGCCTGTATGTGAGATTAGTGGCTAGTTCTGAGTGCCCGCATGTGAGATTAGTGGCTAGTTCTGAGAGCCCGCATGTGAGATTAGTGGCTGGTTTTTAGAGCCCGCATGTGGATTAGTGGCTAGTTCTGAGAGCCCGCATGTGAGATTAGAGGGAAGTTCTGAGAACTAGCGTGTGAGATTAGTGGCTAGTTCTGAGAGCCCGTATATGAGATTAGTGGCTAGTTCTGAGAGCCCGCATGTGAGATTAGTGGGAAGTTCTGAGAGCCCGCATGTGAGATTAGTGGGAAGTTCTGAGAGCTCGCATGTGAGATTAGTGGCTTGTTCTGAGAGCTCGCATGTGAGATTAGTGGCTGGTTCTGAGAGCTCGCATGTGAGATTAGTGGGAAGTTCTGAGTGCCCCGCATGTGAGATTAGTGGGAAGTTCTGAGAGCCCGCATGTGAGACTAGTGGCTAGCTCTGAGAACCCGCATGTGAGATTAGTGGCTAGTTCTGAGAGCCCTCATGTGAGATTAGTGGGAAGTTCTGAGAGCCCGCATGTGAGATTAGTGGCTGGTTCTAATGGCTCGCATGTGGATTAGTGGCTAGTTCTGGGAGCCCGCATGTGAGATTACTGGCTATTTCTTAAAGCTTGAGTCTGAGATTAGTGCCTATTTTTGAGAGCAGGAAAATGAGATTAGTGGCTATTTCTGAAAGCCAGTGTCACGAGACTTGGTCCTGCCCCTCATGAGTTTACATTAATGAGGAGACCGGATTCTCTGAATTGAGGAATTGGCATACCTCCATGAAATCATGAAATGCACGAGAAAGAAAACCCATACAAGAACACCCTCAATGCAACACAAACGACATCGGGAATTCACACACCAAAAATAATTACTATTGATTACAATAACAAGCATTGAGGTACTCACCGGAATGAAGAGACCCACTTACAACAGCGCGTTTTTCTGTGCGCATCTGAATTGATGAGATGTCGTTTACGCCGTCAGGTATTAATACTCCAGACTACTTGACATGTTTCATGATTACCTTGGATCATACAATTACAAGTCTTATGAGGCTACCATACAATGAATATAATTTGAAGATTAACACCGCTCTTATGACAAATACCCTAACGCGATTAATACATACAATTGGAGATGATTTGAACACATCTCCGACGACAACGCTATCCTCCCAATTGGTCGGCCAACAACCCCTCTCTACAAATTTAACTTCACACAAATACATCACGGAAAACACCTCTCCTATATTACGTGTTCCAACAGCACAGAACACGAGCATGTCTCCAGGTTGCCAGCACATTCACATTGGCGTAAGTTTATCTGCTCTGGTCATCATCAGTCCAGGAAATGTGCTTTTGACGACTGTCTTCGGATCATTCCGCCCCTGAATCTCCGCACGTCAACCTTTCTATTCAAGCCGCCCCTGCCTGCAAAAACTAATTGATCATTCGTTACATTTAATTGCACAAATTATGCTCACTCAAAATATTTAATCTTTACTTCAATGACATTAAATTTTTTTGATGACATTTGTTTCGAAAGCATTTCTTCTAAAGCAAACTGCATCGCTCACCCTCCAAATCGGCGTTTGATCTCTCTTTTTTTTTCTCGACCACCGCGGTCTTGTATGAAATTCCTTTTTCTCTGCCAATAGATAGAGAAATTTAAATTACAGCAAATTCTTTACTTTGTTTAATTTAGGAAAATTTCGACGCACGCTATATTCACTTATTTTTCAGCACAACTTTATATATGCACAACCTCATATTTATTAACGCACTTTCCCTGATGGTTCTCACCGCACAACTGTCCTTTTACCGCTCAGCTCTACCGAAAGTGTTCTAGAGGGCTGTCCTCGATTTTCGTACGGCCAATGGTGTTCACCGAAAATTCAGAAGTGATCGTCTAAAACCTTCATCCGTGTCGATATAGCTGTTTATTTGCGGTCCTACACTTCGAATTCTTCTCTCCAATGTTGTAACTGCCCCTTATTGGCTGTAAGCACGCTCTGACAAGAACCTGGCTAACTCCGCCCTCTCTAAGTCTAGCTTGAGATATTTCTCTGTAAAATTCGACGCTCGGAATTTTTTTTGTATCTTTCTAATCCTGAATGTTAAGTTCCCTGTTGTGCTTGTTTTCTGACGCTACGACCGCTCGTTCTCAGACTCCCAATTTCAAGTATCACTCTATATGTCACTGTCACCTTCTTGTGGCTGGCTGTTGAGTTTGACGCTTTTCGGTTCAAGGGTTGCTATATATCACCCTCTTGTAGTTGACGTCTGCCTACCCACAAAACCGACTCTCTTGTCCAGGCTTCCCCAAATTGCATACACACACTTTACACAGGCCCAACACACAACTCAAAGCACACAAACTGTTGAAGCAACACGCCCGTACTGTTGGAATACGCAATTTGAACACAACACAATTTAGTCATAAAAAACACAATCTAAAAAACACAATCTGGTGATTACTTCAAAAAAAAAATTCACAAAAATTAGAATATTTCGTCACACCGGTATGTGAGATTACTTGTAATTTAAAATTTTGGCGGAACTCACCAAGGAAGGAGATAGCAGGCTTACTATGTGATATTTGCATATAAGACTTGTAGAAAAACCCCACTGAATTAGGACACAACATTCACCCCCTTCCTCCCCCCTCCCAGTTGCGCGTCGCTGCGGTGCGTGCCGTGCGGGGGCCAGGACCGCTGTCCCCCCGACCCCCCCGTGTGCCTCAACGGCCTCGTGTCCGACGTGTGTGGCTGCTGCCGCGTCTGCGGCAAGGTGGGGGTGATGGGGTTGTGTGGTGGGTGCTGGGGTTGTGTGGTGGGTGCTGGGGTTGTGTGGTGGGTGCTGGGGTTGTGTGGTGGGTGCTGGAATTGTGTGGTGGGTGCTGGGGTTGTGTGATGGGTGCTGGGGTTGTGTGGTGGGTGCTGGGGTTGTGTGATGGGTGATGGGGTTGTGTGGTGGGTGCTGGGGTTGTGTGGTTGGTGCTGGGGTTGTGTGGTGGGTGATGAGGTTGTGTGGTGGGTGCTGAGGTTGTGTGGTGGGTGATGAGGTTGTGTGGTGGGTGCTGAGGTTGTGTGGTGGGTGCTGAGGTTGTGTGGTGGGTGTTGGGGTTGTATGGTAGGTGTTGGCGTTGTGTGGTGGGTGCTGGGGTTGTGCGGTGGGTGCTGGGGTTGTGTGATGGGTGCTGAGGTTGTGTGGTGGGTGCTGAGGTTGTGTGATGGGTGCTGAGGTTATGTAATGAGTGCTGAGGTTATTAGGTAGGGTGATGTGTTCACGACCTGGACAGTAAAGTGAATAATATTCATAAAAAAAGTTATTGAGCTACAGGAGAAATTTTGTGCTTAAAAGAAAGCTTAACTAATTCCCTATCTTATGCTATGAGTTTCATATCTGTAGATATCATAGTATTGGTTTTACAGCCGTTTTCAAAATCCAGAATTCTCTGTCCGGGTCGAGACCGCGTGTTCACGACCCGGACGGGGGTGTGGCCTCAAGCCGGACAGATGTTTTGGTCCACCAAAAACACCCTTACTCCAGTGTTTTATATTTTTTCTTACTAAGAACATCCAGAACATGACACTGAAAGGTGGAATAAAACAATTGGTAGCAAAATGTCAATGTACTAAAAAACTGACTCGGACTCAACATCACATCCGAGTCGAGACCACGTACATAATTTTTTACAAAAATTAGTAAAAATATAAACAATTGGCCTAGGTTAAATATTTCAATTTGGAGAAGTAAACACTAATGGGGAGGGGGGGGGGGGGCACATATTAATGCTAAAAATAATTCACTTTCATCAATAAAACACTTCGAAAAATCACTTGGTATTTAGCCGAGGCAAACACTCATTTCCAGCCTTTTCCATGGCTTTATCTCACATATGGTACATTATAGTTGTAAGAACTATGCAATCATTCACTTTTTAATTGTTTTTTCCAGTACACTTAATTTGCATGAATTGTCAAAAATTGTCCGAGTCGAGAACAGAGCATAATTTTGTTTAGGGGGCACCCCAAACGAGTCCATTGTTGTTTAGGCACTCCGTATTATAACTGATTTTATGCCAATATGGCATATTACATAACAAAACTTATCACAAGTTGATCACGCCTTATTCGTGGTCATGGCACAATATATTCTGATGCCAAAAATTAAGATCGCGACCTCTTAAAATCGAAATTCTTACCTTGCTTACAAACGGAGCGTCGGCAGGGAGGTTTGCAAATGACGTCTATTCAGCACCGCCCTCCCTCATATTTCATAGCTCTGACGTCATCCTCTCAATCGTTCATTGGTTAATCAAGACTGTCCGGGTCGAGACCTTGTCCGGGTCGTGAACACATCACCCTAGGTAGGTTAGGTAATGAGCTTTGTGGGGGTGGTGAGGTTATTGCTTAAGTAGTTTTTAGGTAATACCCTCGCTGGAGGTGATGAGGTTATATAATGAACTTGATGAGGGTGGTGAGGTTATGATATCGGTAAGTAAGGTAATGAGGTTTACGAGAGGGCTGAGATTATCTAATGAACTCGGTGACAGGGGTGAGATTATTTCATTGCTAGTTTTTAGGAATTTCTCTTAATATGTTATTTTATAGAACCTCAATTTATTAATTATCTGCTATTTCACTGGAAATTTAATTTCCGATACAACCTCAATGTTATTTTCCAGACCCTTGTGTCATTGAGCTGAGTTATCAATTTCTGTGGATGTGTTCTTTTTTAGACCCATAAAAAAGTTTAAGCATAGAGAAGAGTGCCACATGCTGCAACTCTCGGCTTAGAAACATCAAAATAGGTATAAAGGATTCCAAAAATTTTCTCTCAGCCCAAAAATATTTATCACAACCCAAAAAATATCTTCAAAAATATTTCTCAAAGTCCAACTGTCCACACCCGAAAAATGTAAAGTTGAAAACTATTGCCATGCATCACATCTGTCGTAATTAAAACTTTTTATATCGACAAACACGTGTCCTGTAAATAATTTTACGATAGCTAAGTTTGCTACAAACATTTTATTATGTGTTATAGCGCACTGGTGGGGTCAAAAATGGCAGGATTAGAAAATGTTTGGTAGAGCACCCCATGATTCATTGAAGTAGGTATTTTTTTTTAAATATGAGTAGCTTGTAGACAATATAATGTGTTTTCTTTGAAGTCAGGTTACGGTGTGTGGTACGTTATAAATGCCAGGAAACAATTACTTATCTCTTATTACATAACACGATGCTGGATTCAGGTTTTGGATAAGTAGGACTTATGTCCTAAATTCAAATTTAAATTTGAATTAGCATTATTATTATTTAAATTTGAATTTAAATAAAGTTATACTTAGCATTAGATGATGTCGTACAACTCGCGGATCGACGGTGCTTTCTTTGATATTAATTAAGAAACTTTGTGTCCAGGGCGAAGGAGAGGTGTGCGGAGGGCTATGGAACATGAGGGGAAAGTGTGGGGACGGCCTCGTCTGCGTGAAGCCCCAAAGCTACCCCGAACAGGCGGCCTACCCCGAGGGGAAGTGCAGGTCTCACCCAACCAAGCGGCCAATCATCGTTGAGGATGAGGACGGTAACCAGACTACCACAGCAGCTCCGCCAATCACAACAACGACCGTTAAGATTGAGACCACGCCCACTCCAGAAGACCCCGATTTGAATCTGGACCTACTGAACGCTCTCACCTACCGGCAGTGGGTGCGGCAGCGGCTCAGGAACTGATGGTTAAGATTAAACATGGAAATTTTGTACAAAATCGAAGTATATCGAAGAATACTGGTCAGACATTTCGCCTAAGTTTGAGCGACTTAGGACTGAGATAGATCTGAAGATATGAAGTCAGTTCTTTCAACGGAACCGTATTTTGTACAAAGGTCCATGTTTATAGAGCCAAGGTACCAATCTAGCTCGGGTGAGATGCTCTTTCGTTTGCAACACAGATCAATGGAGGAGTAGAATGTGCTCGTGATTTGAAATTATTCGGTAGTTTATTACGAATTAACTAATGCACAACTGGAGTGTTACTATGTTTATTGATTTCTATGTACGTGACTTGCCAAGATTCATAAAATGATGATTTTTCAGAAATTATAGTCTTTAGTCCCTAATACAAGGGTTTTATCATTAACATCAGCTCAACTTGGGGATATTTCAGCTGATAACATTATTTCATAAGAAGCTGTGAAATTCTTTAGGTGTACATAAATTCATTGTACATAGATTTTTTTTCACTATCATTAGCATTAGTTTTCATTAGCATTTTATCTATCGCTTAAATCCCTCATGTAGGCCATAAAATGCTTTATGTTATTATTATTATCTAAACTTTTACTATCATTATAAATAGCACTGTTGTATAATATAAATATATTTTCCAGTCTTTTCATAAATCAATTTTCAAGTTCTTCGATTTTATATATATATGTATGTGTGTGTGTCGATTCGATTCGTAACTTATCTCGTGGCGTAGTTGTCATTACCTTAATGGGACTCTAAATCTTCCCCTGAAATTAGGCATACCGGGCTCCCAGAAGACACAATCTCGATTACGTCTCGAAGAGTAGCATTGACTTATCATGACGAGAACCAGGCCGCTTCACCACCACCACAGCAGGTTTCATTGTACCTTAACTTTTTCAGGGAACAAAAATCATTTTATGAAGAAATAGAGTGGCAGATACCTTGACATGTGAAACTGACCTGACGTGTGAAACTAAGGACCTGACGTGTAAAACTAAGGACCTGACGTGTAAAACTAAAGACTTGACATGTGAAACTAAGGACCTGACGTGTGAAACTAAGGACCTGACGTGTAAAACTACGGACCTGACGTGTAAAACTAAGGACCTGACGTGTAAAACTAAGGACCTGACGTGTAAAACTAAGGACCTGACGTGTAAAACTAAGGACCTGACGTGTAAAACTAAGGACCTGACGTGTAAAACTAAGGACCTGACGTGTAAAACTAAGGACCTGACGTGTAAAACTAAGGACCTGACGTGTAAAACTAAGGACCTGACGTGTAAAACTAAGGACCTGACGTGTAAAACTAAGGACCTGACGTGTAAAACTAAGGACCTGACGTGTAAAACTAAGGACCTGACGTGTAAAACTAAGGACCTGACGTGTAAAGCTAAGGACCTGACGTGTAAAACTAAGGACCTGACGTGTAAAACTAAGGACCTGACGTGTAAAACTAAGGACCTGACGTGTAAAACTAAAGACTTGACATGTGAAACTAAGGACCTGACGTGTAAAACTAAGGACCTGACGTGTAAAACTAAAGACTTGACATGTGAAACTAAGGACCTGACGTGTAAAGCTAAGGACCTGACGTGTAAAACTAAGGACCTGACATGTGAAACTAAAGACCTGACATGTGAAACTAAAGACCTGACGTGTAAAACTGAGGACCTGACGTGTAAAGCTAAGGACCTGACGTGTAAAACTAAGGACCTGACACTCATATAGATTCCATCTGTAGTCAGATTTTGGTACGCACGGAATTAATTCATCATTCGCTTGAAGTGGACATTTAAACACGTTGTTAAGCTAACGAGGAAAAAAGGAAGTGAATCGACAAAAGACTAATGTCAAATATTTCGAAATTTCACGCACACATTAATAAGAAACATATTCCAATTTCACAACAGAAAATTTTTCCTTGCATTAACTGATTTTCTTTTCCTAGGTTTTACATATACTTATTTTTCCTGCTGTTTTTTTCATTTCCTGAACATACTGTATGTATTTAAGCCTTCTATAAGTCAGTCATCAGCAATGCACCTGAATGGGCCACCCTATCCGCTTCTTTTTAATTTTTACTTTTTTATTGAATGGTACACTTCTAACTCTTTTAACGACTCACGCGTATTTGTGAATACAGGGAAACTTCAAACTAAATGAAAGACAGTTCGGGGAAGTGAACGTAACAATTCCGGGAAATTAATTTAACAATTCCGGGAAATGAATGTAAAAATTCCGGGAAATTAATTTAACAATTCCGGGAAATGAATGTAAAAATTCCGGGAAATTAATTTAACAATTCCGGGAAATGAATGTAAAAATTCCGGGAAATTAATTTAACAATTCCGGGAAATTAATGTAAAAATTCCGGGAAATTAATTTAACAATTCCGGGAAATGAACGTAAAAATTCCGGGAAATGAATGTGACAATTCCGGGAAATGAATTTAAGAATTCCGAGAAATTAGTTTAACAATTCCAGGAAATGAATGTAACCGGGAAATTAATTTAGCAATTCGGAAAAATGAGTGTAGTGATTCGGGGAAATGAATGTAACAATTTGGGGAATATAATATAATAATACGGAGAAATGAATTTTGTGTATAGACTGCGGTTCTAGCCGAACCTATTGAAAGACTGAGCAGTGCGGAGCAATTAATGCAAAATGAATGACCGCTGCTTCATGGCGCTCGAGAGAATTAGATCGCGATGTGATATGCGAAATAAATTACGATATAATGAATAAATTAAATTACGATATGATGAGCGAATTAGATCACGATAAGATGAGCGAATTACACCATGATTTGATGAGCGAATTAAATCACGATATAATAAAAATATTGCGCAAGTGTCCTAATTCGACTAGAAAATTCTTTCAATTTCATACGGGCCCACCTTGATATGTGTTCTGAAATCAACTCAAATCTTAGAGATGAGCAATTATCGCCGCTCTGTGGTATTCGTATTCACTTAGTCATGCCTTACGTGTTGTATTTGTTACAGCATTTGCTAGCGTTTTTACTGTGAATTTGAAGCTTGAATCTGAAACAATTAAAATGTTTAATTTCATGCACAAAATAATAATATATCTACAAGGGCTGAAGGAGTCTGTGTTACTTTATATGAAAGATATGTTCCCAGTCTAACTTTTTCGACGCCTGCATGCATGTTTTCCGCCAGCCAAGTATTTAAATCGCTTGGGCGGCGAAAAACATGCATGCTCCTGCGAAAAAGTTAGACTGGGATGCCTAGCTCTGTGAGGGCCTGAAGCTTTAGCTTTCCCAGTAAAGATTCTTTCTGTGTACATCGTGGAATTTGTCACAAAATGTTTCTGGACTTCAAAGAAATGCCTGGAAATTTCATTGGCATGACGATAGGCAGCCATTCATTTGAACTATGTGAAACTTTTTCATTCGTAAACATATGCAGGTATTTTAACTATGTGAAGCTTCTTTAATTGTTAACTTAAGTAGGTATTTGAAATGTGTGAATTTTCTTTACTTGTAAAGTTAAGAAGCTGCTTGAATAATGTGAAGCGTCTTTATTTGTTAACTTAAGCAGCTGTTTGAACTATGTGAAACTTTGTTATTTTTAAGGTTCAGCATCTGTTTCAATTTTTGCAAAATGTTTTCAGTCCGAACTTGAACGTTTTCAATTGATGTCATTCCAAGATCGCCAGCGTACAGTACAATGAGAGAATTTTTGACACACCAAGAGAAATTTTGACACACCTAGAGAAATTTTGACACACCTAGAGAAATTTTGACACACTAGAGAAATTTTGACACACCTAGAGAAATTTTGACACACCTAGAGAAATTTTGACACACCAAGAGAAATTTTGACACACCTAGAGAAATTTTGACACACCAAGAGAAATTTTGACACACCAAGAGAAATTTTGACACACCTAGAGAAATTTTGACACACCAAGAGAAATTTTGACACACCTTGAGAAATTTTGACACACCAAGAGAAATTTTGACACACCAAGAGAAATTTTGACACACCTAGAGAAATTTTGACACACCAAGAGAAATTTTGACACACCTAGAGAAATTTTGACACACCAAGAGAAATTTTGACACACCTAGAGAAATTTTGACACACTAGAGAAATTTTGACACACCTAGAGAAATTTTGACACACCTAGAGAAATTTTGACACACTAGAGAAATTTTGACACACCTAGAGAAATTTTGACATACCAAGAAAATTTTGACACTCCTAGAGAAATTTTGACACACTAGAGAAATTTTGACACACCTAGAGAAATTTTGAAACACCTAGAAAAATGTCGACACACCTAGAGAAATTTTGACACACCTAAAGAAATTTAGAAACACCTAGAGAAATTTTGAAACACCTAGAGAAATTTTGACACACCTAGAGAAATTTTGACATGCCAAGAAAAATTTTGACACTCCTAGAGAAATTTTGACACACTAGAGAAATTTTGACACACCTAGAGAAATTTTGACATACCAAGAAAAATTTTGACACACCTAGAGAAATTTTGACACACTAGAGAAATTTTGACACACCTAGAGAAATTTTGAAACACCTAGAGAAATTTTGACACACCTAGAGAAATTTTGACATACCAAGAAAAATTTTGACACACCTAGAGAAATTTTGACACACTAGAGAAATTTTGACACACCTAGAGAAATTTTGACATACCAAGTAAAATTTTGACACACCTAGAGAAATTTTGACACACTAGAGAAATTTTGACACACCTAGAGAAATTTTGAAACACCTAGAAAAATGTCGACACACCTAGAGAAATTTTGACACACCTAGAGAAATTTAGAAACACCTAGAGAAATTTTGACACACCTAGAGAAATTTTGACTCACCTAGAGAAATTTTGACTCACCTAGAGAATACTGTTTGACACACCTGTGTGTGTCAAACGTTTATTTGGAGAAATCCTGATACATGTTGGTGTATTTCCTTTAAACACATGTCCAGGCGGTTGAAATAGTTAAATCACATATCCCCGTTTCAAACAGCCAAGAAAATTCTGTTAAAAGCTGAACTGCGTTCGATTCTGTGAATGGAATAGAATTCTCTCCAGACACCTTAAAATCTTCGCTTTTTCTCAAATACTTATAAACTAAGCTGTCTGTATATTATTATATTCCCTGGCCAGTCTGAGAAAGGGAAACATTAATGAGAAATAACGTTGCCTCATGCTGAGTGCATCATGTTTGACACGTCTATGTGTGTCGTACCAGCCTACGACACACCAGAGTGTGTCAGGGTACGAGTGCATAGACTTAAAATATATATTGATGACACACTTGCGTGATGACTTGACAAACAAAAGGGTGTCGCTTGTGTAACAAAATTTTCTCACTGTAGTTGTAGAGTTATGCAAATGGAAGACAACTAACATGCGTGAAAGAAAATTGATAATTAACTTTAGGGCCTGTATTTTCAACATGATTTCATTTCAATTTGAAATATGCCAGTCGATTGCTGAAGATTTACACTTGTATCATATAATGCGCATAAGGTATGTTAAGGTAAGAATTTACTTTGTAATATAGGGAATTTTTCACGAAAGAAAATTTATCAGAGCTCTTCGTCTTTTTCTTCTTCCGTTTGTTCGTCAAGTGAGTCGATGAGTGATCATCTATTTGTGATTGATCTTCTTTATTTCGTTAGGTGATCATCAATATAAATTTTGGTGATCAAGTGAGTGTAGCATATTAAACAGTTTTGGAATACTTCTAATTAATCTCAATCACTCTAGTCCTGCACATTGCTCTCAAACTATAGCCTTTTTTGCAGTCAAATTTATCACCTTCTGATCAATTTTAGCATTTTCCAGCCAACTTGAGCATTTTTTCGGTCTACTTTTGTTTTTTCCGACATCAGATTAGGAAATTTTGTTCGGAAAAAAGCTAATCTGGCAACCCAGGTGCTTCAAATCCGGCCAAGAATGCTAATCTTGCACCCAGACCCTCTGTATCCACTGTTCAATTGACAATTATTATTTAATTTTCTTGTTTCTGTTAGACTTGTACACCTGGTAGATGTGTACACCTGGTAGATCTGTGCACCTGGTAGATGTGTACACCTGGTAGATCTGTACACCTGGTAGATCTGTGCACCTGGTAGATGTGTACACATGGTAGATCTGTGCACCTGGTAGATCTGTACACCTGGTAGATCTGTGCACCTGGTAGATGTGTACACCTGGTAGATCTGTACACCTGGTAGATCTGTGCATCTGGTAGATGTGTACACATGGTAGATCTGTACACCTGGTAGATGTGTACACCTGGTAGATCTGTACACCTGGTAAATCTGTACACCTGGTAAATCTGTACACCTGGTAGATCTGTACACCTGGTAGATCTGTACACCTGGTAGATCTGTACAGCTGGTACATCTGTACACCTGGTAGATCTGTACACCTGGTAGATCTGTACACCTGGAAAATCTGTACACCTGGTAGATCTGTACACCTGGTAGATCTGTACACCTGGTAGATCTGTACACCTGGAAGATCTGTACACCTGGAAGATCTGTACACCTGGTAGATCTGTACACCTGGTAGATCTGTACACCTGGTAAATCTGTACACCTGGTAAATCTGTACACCTGGTAGATCTGTACACCTGGTAGACCTGTACACCTGGTAGATCTGTACACCATGTAGATCTGTACATCTGGTAGATCTGGACACCTGGTAGATCTGTACACTTGGAAGATCTGTACACCTGGTAGATCTGTACACCTGGTAGATCTGTACACCTGGTACATATGTACACCTGGTAGATCTGTATACCTGGAAGATCTGTACACCTGGAAGATCTGTACACCTGGTAGATCTGTACACCTGGTAGATCTGTACAACTGATACATCTGTACACCTGGTAGATCTGTACACCTGGAAGATCTGTACACTTGGTAGATCTGTACATCTGGTAGATCTGTACACCTGGAAGATCTGTACACCTGGTAGATGTGCACACCTGGTAGATGTATACACTTGGTAGAGGTGTACACCTGGTAGATCTGTACACCTGGTAGATCTGTACACCTGGTAGATCTGTACACCTGGTAGATCTGTACACCTGGTAGATCTGTACACCTGGTAGATCTGTACACCTGGTAGATCTGTACACCTGGTAGATCTGTACACCTGGTAGATCGGTACGCCTGGTAGATCTGTACACCTGGTAGATCTGTACGCCTGGTAGATCGGTACGCCTGGTAGATCGGTACGCCTGGTAGATGTGCACACCTGGTAGATCTGCACGCCTGGTAGATCGGTACGCCTGGTAGATCGGTACGCCTGGTAGATGTGCACACCTGGTAGATCTGTACGCCTGGTAGATGTGAAACATGCACTAGTGTGAGAGTGAAATCCGTAGTAGTGTGTGAGTATTACAATATTGCAACACACGTACTCTATGGTAATACAATATTGGCTATGGTATGTGATACAATATATCGATGCACTTTTCAAAAGAAGGCCGAAAAGTCCTGAGTGCTCAAATGTTAACGCACAGGAGGCATTGGTTGGCGATAAGCACCTCTTCTGTTGGCACTATAAAGCGCTGTTTTTGCGTAACCTTTGCTGATTTCAAGTGACTTCAGCTCTGTTGTAAGGCGCCGTAGCTTCGTTTTGTGATCATGTCATTGAAAGTCTATTTTTAGATAAATACTGTACAGCTTTTATACCTGGAGACTTTGATGTGGAACGCAATTCAGCAACTATGAACAAAACTACAAAATATCTACGACGGTAATTCCAAGATATAATTAAATTCCAAGCAATACATTTTCTGACCGTAATAAGCTTAACACTAGAATTAAGCTCCAACCTATGTAATTTTTTGACAAGAACTATCTGATAGCTAATGTTAAACTCCAAACAAAGTATTTTTCTTACAAAAACAAGTTGAAAGCTAAAGTTAAACTTCAAGCTATGTATTCTAAAACAAAAACAACCTACTCACAACTTTTTGCGACCAAGAATACAATTTCCCACGACTAAATTTTCGGCAAAATGACTCGCTATTTATACTTAGTTTATGTATCACCATTTTTGGTAAAAACGGATGGGTAGAAAAATCCGCGTCTGCCACCCCAAGGCTGACGCTGGCGACGCTTGTTTTCAACGATTACGTCACCTTAGAAACGCGCCTGGGTCGCGTTTGATCAAAAATAAAAAAATATATTATGGACCTCTTTATGCAAGAAAGTAAAATAAATGGCTCATTAAATTTATTATTAGATACTAAAACAAACATATCACGTCGTTTGGTACGTTATTTTTATACTTGCAGGCGCTAGTTAAGGTGAAAACAGTGAATTCTGAGAAGTACAGCACCCGTCTGGCAGGCGTGTGGCAACACCGCAACCAAGACAACCATGGAGTAACTAAACTTGTGGTCAGACACTCAGACTGGCAGTGTGAAGCTGACCGTGGTGATGTGTGGGTAAAGTTTGTGTGGTGCCGCTTGACATGGCAAGGTAATTATTCCACTTGCCATGTCTGCGTGGAATAATTTCTGTGAGGGACCGCATTTTGCCAAGTGCAAGTAATTCGTAGATATGTGATTTTGGAGTGAGCAGTGTAAGGTTCAATAATAAAAAGAAGCATTGGTGGTATTTCGCAAGGTCACAGCATGTTGAATGTTTAAGCAAACTCTCTCATTCGTAATTATTTTTTTTTTGTATACGTGTACGTGGAAAAAAATTACCACGTGAATGAACGTACTCATCTGACCTGAACGCATTTCTTTATGAGTGAGAAGAAGGAAATGTTATGTATATTGGAGAAATGTTATATGAATATAAAAGAAATGTTATAATAATGTTTTTATCAATGTGTGGGCTGGAACTGTTCAATAAATGATCTACAAGTGGTTAAATGTTATACGGAGTTGGAGTACATTTTTTGGGTTCCTTGAAAGTAGACGCTTCGTATTCCTAGGAAGTAGATTTCGTGTGTTCGTCAGGAGTGCGCTTCTCATGTTTCTGAAAAGTCGATTTCTTCTGTTCCTGGAAAGTAGATTTCTTCTGCTCCTGGAAAGTAGATATCTTCTATTCCTGAATAGTAGATTTCTTCTGTTCCTGGAAAGTAGATTTCTTCTGCTCCTAAAAAGTAGATATCTTCTGTTCCTGGAAAGTAGATATCTTCTATTCCTGAAAAGTAGATTTCTTCTGTTCCTGGAAAGTAGATTTATTCTGCTCCTAAAAAGTAGATATCTTCTATTCCTGGAAAGTAGATTTCTTCTGCTCCTGGAAAGTAGATATCTTCTAATCCTGGAAAGTAGATTTCTTCTGCGCCTGGAAAGTAGATATCTTCTAATCCTGGAAAGTAGATTTATTCTGCTCCTGAAAAGTAGATATCTTCTTTTCCTGGAAAGTAAATTTCACATGTTTCTAGGCGAGTACAATAAAAAGTACGGTCAATGTGAAGTTTAATGCAATCACGGAAATTGATAATTATATTCCAATCAATCACTAAAGGAACCCATTTAAGAACGTTTTTCATGAACGACATTCTGCTCGCTGATGCGTTATTTTCGAAATATTGAACTTTGAAGTTGGCCGTCGCGCGCCCAAGGAAGCGAGCGTAATTTAATTAAAAACGGAAGCTAACCCCCTTTTACAAACGTAAAGAGGTTGGGTCGTGAGGGGTAGCCACAGTTCTTTTAGTGAAAAGTATAAATAAAGCTTCTAAACCACCCATTAGAGTGACGACCGCAATCTTGTTTACATCGGGTCTAACATGGCGACCACCATGGGCGCCGCCATCTTGGACCCGATGTCAACAAAATTGCGGTCGTCACCCTAATGGGTTGGTTAGAAGCTTTATTTATAATTTTCACTAGAAGAACTGTGCCTCCCCCTCACGACCCAACCTCTTTACGCTTGTAATAGCTTCCGTTATTATTTAAATTCCGTTTCACGCGCTCGCTTCCTTTGGCGCAAAGGCCAACTTCAAAGTTCAATTATTCGAAAATAACGCATCAGCGAGCAGAATGTCATTCATGTAAAACGTTCTTAAATGGGTTCCTTTAGTGATTCCTGGGATCGCAATTATTATTTTCTGTGATTGCATTAAACTTCACATTGACTAAAAGTACAGTAAGAAGTACGTTAAAACAAATCTTGTGTCGACTTCATGTTGTATGATTTTTAAGCTGAACGTCGAACTCTCGCCAGGAAGTTGAGGGCGCGCTCGGTAAAGGTCAAGTTTAGAACCAAGGGCAGGATTTTACGTTTTCTGCGACGTGACCCACCGGTGGTCACTGAGGGGATTTTCATAATGCTGCTGACCGACCTGCTGTCGCTAACGCAATTTTTAATGAATGTTAACAAATATTTAATGAATGTTAGGTACGATCCAGTTTATGTTCGTTATTTTCGAAATAGCTTGCTACATTTGATTTTGAATTTGAGTCGAATATTGAACTTCAGGGAACGTGTGCGTCATCTGTTACCACTTTTAGTTTATGGTTTCCTTTTGATGTTAAGGTTAAGTTAGGTTAGCTTCAATAAATTATTATTAATTTTTATTATGGTAAATCTGAAGGAGATGACAGTTGTCGGTTTTGTAAATTTCGATGCCTTAGCATAGTTAATTAGATCGAAATAAACAAGTTTTCTTCTATGCACTTTTCGTCTCAAGTGAGTATTTGGTAAATCTGAAGGACATGACAGTTGTCGATTTTGCAAATTGTAATGCGTAAACATGGTTAATGACACCAAAATAAACAAGTTTTCTTCTATGCACTTTTCGTCTCAAGTGAGTATTTTATTAGTTATAGCGGTAAATGACTTACCGCAACTCCAGTCTTTGAAGCGGAAAGAAATTCTTTGATCGAGTTGTATGGCAATACTGCAATGGCGTCTCGCTTCCAGCGCTCTGTCTTGAAAGACGAAACCAAACCTACCGCTATACCTCGTTAAATACTCATTTGACGAAAAAAGTGTATAGAAGAAAAGTTGTTTATTTCGATGTTATTACCATGTTTCAAGCAACAAAAATTCGAAAATCGATGAGTAGCTGTTTATTCGAGCGCATTCGTCATCAATGACGAAACTAAACTTACCGCTATAAATCGTAAAATACTCATTTGAGACGAAAAGTGCATAGAAGAAACCTTGTTTATTTTGATTCAATTAATTAGGTTCAGGCACCAAAAAGTGGAAAATCGACAACTGTCAAGTCCTTCAGATTTACCGAGTATTTTATTAGTTATAGCGGTAAATGACTCACCGCAACTCCAGTCTTTGAAGCGGAAAGAAATTCTTTGATCGAGTTGTATGGCAATACTGCAATGGCGTCTCCTTCCAGCGCTCTGTCTTGAAAGACGAAACCAAACCTACCGCTATACCTCGTTAAATACTCATTTGACGAAAAAAGTGTATAGAATAAAAGTTGTTTATTTCGATTAGATTACCATGTTTCAAGCAACAAAAATTCGAAAATCGATGAGTACCTGTTTATTCGAGCGCATTCGTCATCAATCATTTTTTTTCACGTTCGGACTCGGTCGCGGCCGGACGTGCGGGGAAATGGGGCGGTAATTGTTGAAAATGCAAGGGGGAAATAACCTAGCCATGCGTAAAAATTATACTGTCAGTGAATGTGTTTGCTACCTGTGGAACTGCGAAAGGAAAAAAATAACTTTTGTCTTATTTCTGCTTAAATCAGTGCACTTTAAATGAAAAGCCAACAAAGCAGGTTGTGAAATGGTGTGCTCTGCCGGGTCTCGAACGATAGGCCTGAGTGAAGTGTGAAGTGGCCTTGCTCCCTCAGTCTCCCCTCGCCGAGCCCGCACCCCCCCCCTTTCCGAGCCCGCACCTCCCCCCCCCTTTCCGAGCCCGCACCTCCCCCCCCCTTTCCCGTACACCTGCTTCCCGTCATCTGACCGTTTCAGAGCATGGCAAAACCTGAACTTTTTCCGCTTCAAGCAACCAAAGAAATTACGTTTGTTTTGATCAATTTTTGGCAATGTCAAACCTCTCAGTTTCAGTTTTTGTTCACTTCCTACGTGGCCGAGACGGCAAATGTGCACGAAAGAATTATTGTGTTTCGTACCTATATTTTGTTACAATAGAACATGGATGTTGGAAAATTTCTAATGTACACAATCAATTATTGATTCACCAAATTAGCTTACATTATTATCATGTTCTTTTGATTGACAATTTTGGTTAACTAGTGACGCTAAATGTGAGAAGGGTAAAAAACTTCTTCTTTGAAGGAACTTTTATATTTAAAAATTGAATAAACTTGATCCAGGAACTTTCGGAAATAATTTGCCATGTTCAAAAAAAATAGAAGAAAAAATAGAAAGTGTACTCTGATAATTTTGCATCTTTTGGGAAAATAACAGTGACCATCATTCGTGAACTATTTCTATGTTACAATAGAGCATGAATGCTGAACAATCTCTAACGCACACAATCAATTTCTGATTCACCAAATTGGCTTACATTATTATCTTGTTTTTTTTTTATGGAAAATGTTGGTTAACTAGTGACGTAAAACCTGAGAAGGATAAAAAACTTTTTCATCTTCGGTTTCTCTCATCTGTTAATGCAAAAAAACATCATGTTGAGTGTATATGACGCTTAATTTAGACATTTAATTCACAAAATTGTGTTTCAAATTACTTTTCCTGTAAGTAACTGTCGTTTTATCGAGAAACTTTGATGAAATAGTGACGTGTAACGGGGAAGAGAAAAACAATTATTGTAAATGTGAAATATTGTAAAACTGAGCGAGTAAAATGTGAAACCCTGTACATGTCTGAAACTATAGACCTTTACGAGGGCTTTGTCATACTCTCTGTCATACTACTGTAATACTATAATTTTACTATCAGTGAATGTGTTTGCTACCTGTGGAACTGCGAAAAGAAAAAAAAAAACTTTTGTCTTATTTCTGCATAAAACAGTGCAATTTAAATACGAAGCTAACAAAGCAGTGCTACCAACACGAAGGAAATGGTGTGCTCAGCCCAGTCTCGACCTATAGACCTGTCTGTCTGAAGTGTCCTTGTCCCCTCAATCACCCCTCACCGAACCCGTTCACTCCCCCCCCCCCTCTTCCCGTACCCCTGCCTCCCGTCTCTCTGACTGTTCAGAGCATGGCAAATCCTGATGAACTTTTTCGCTCCAAGCAACCAGAGAAATTACGTTTGATTTGATAAATTTTTGGTAATGTCTAACATCTCAGTGAAGTTTTTGTTCACTTCCTACGTGGCCAAGACGAAAAATGTGCACGGAAGAATTATTGTGTGTCGTACCTCCGTTTCCCTACTGACACCGAATAGTTTAAAACATCATAACTATACAATTACAACGCACGATGCATCACTACGAGACTCGCCTCGCAGGCCGGAAAGTGCCGTTCTCTGCACAAATGTTGCCCTACACAACATCCCGAAAAAATAATTCTCTCAGGGGCAAAAATACGACCTTACCAAGCAAAGTGCCTGCAAGTAGGGGACCTACATCCTCTCACGCACAAGATTCTAATGCTCAAAAGACGGGAGACTTGTTAACAGCTGGGCCAGTAACCCCGTCAAAGAATGTGTGTCACCTTCCGAAGCAACGTCAGTGAAGACTATGCAACCAATATCGCCGGATGAGGGAAAACATATCTGCCAAACCTCCAGCAATCACTTGAAGGTTCGAAGCAGTGAAGTCTCAGCCGCAGCACCACAACCACCTGCTCCTCATCTGAACAAGCATAACAGCGTGCCAGCTCCCCAGCTCTGCGTCAACAACAACGCTCCGAACTGTCCGCCAGCGGCGGGGACACAAACACCATCCTCATCAGTGGTACAAGAAAAAATAGTTTTTACTAATAAGGACATTTCAAGCGTGGTAGACTCTTCTCATTCTCCAGATAATATGTTCGATAATTTTCGCGCACAAACCGATACTGGCAGTAAATTACCCCAGAGCGCAAGCTGTGAAAACAAAATAAAATTTCCAGTACAGAGCAATAAAAACAACACTGTTGCTTTTAATGGCTACTTGCATCCGCTTCAAATAACAAGCTCTCAAAAAATTCATGAAATTATTCACAATTTGTCTCTAACAACAGCGTTTTTCAATAAATCCCTAAGACAACGTGAGCCTCCAAGCCCTTCGTCGATTTTCTTTACAGTATCAAACATTCAGAACCTAACCGAACAGCTTTTTGCTTTAAATTCACATATAAGTTCTCAAGACCTTGCACCTGTGGTACCTGCTAGTATCTCTTGTGAAATCGGCTCCAATTGTCGAGAACCTTACGACACTTTGCTGCTAGGTGATAATATCCTAAGCACGATCAGAAGAAAGGACATCGATCGCTCGTGCTGGATCAAAACTGTTCCATCAGGGCGCTTCGATGACCTTCTCCATACTGTAAATTGCAAATCTAGATTTAAAAATTATATACTAAGTTTTGATGGTCTCTGCCACTCGCCCTCAGACCTTGCTCGAATCAAACAACAAATTGTAAGAAAGTACGCACTTTCTCGCATTTATATTGCCAATGCTTGCAGTGCAAACGAATTCAACAAAGCGAGGCATTTTTGCAAAAAACTGGGTTTAAACTTGATTCAATTTCAAACTTACCCAGATAATGAAAATGGTGACGCACTCGATAACTTTCAATGGCCTCGGACCCAGGAAGAGAACTTCTGTTTTCTTCAACAACTTGCAATGAAATCAACATTGCGAATCACCGTGCCATTTTGTCCTCGTTTCAACAAATGTCAAGGAATAAGTGGAATTGTAGATCATTCCAATGAATCGAAAAATTCACGGAATGAGACAAATAGTCTCACCTTAGACTTTCAAAAAGAATATAAGCCTATGCACATCACTGCACATGGTACACCAAATCCTTCAGAATTGATTGCGTCATCAAGCAGAGGTCTGAGTAACTCACTCACCCACAGCATGAGGAACGTAAATAACCCTGAGCCTTTCCCTGATTCGATCTCAGACAAATATAATGTCAGTACGAAAAATAAATTTGCGTTACTTGCAACAGACACAAATAGTGATTGCGACATGCCCTCCTTTTCAACCAATTCTCAACTTTCCAGTGAGTACGCAGGAACCAAGGAAAGTCAAGCGAATACCGATATTCAAAACTATTCCAAAGAAAATCAAATTATTCGAAAAAAATCTGATGCCTCTGCCGGGCCTCCGTCGAACGACCAAACTAATACTGCTACCGAAAAATCAACAGTGAATCAAATTTGCACACGCGTATCATACACACAGGACGACTTGAAACGATCGCTCAAATTGGAGCCTGCTTACACTGTAGGTGACGGACACTGTCTCCTCCACGCCGTAACGACCCAGCTTGCTTCACAACAAAAATCGAAATGGAATTATATATCTCTGAAAAAAGCCATCAAAACTGAGAGCTCCAGAAACAAGGACCAGTATGCAAAATTCGTTGACAAGAACAGTGGCAGTTTCGAACAACTCATCGATAAATACATCGATAGAAAAGTCTTCGATCACGCAGTTGGAGACCTCATACCCCAAATACTTTCTAATGTAACGAGAACACCAATTCACGTATTTGATGAAAGAGACAATGGGATTTGGAAGACGACAATCTCCCCTACATCAAATGCTCTGATAAACTGTCCTCCCGTAAACATACACCGGAAACAGGACCACTATAGCGCCCTCTTGAAAATGCGTGATGAAAATCGTGTTGCTCCCTCCCCTATTTTGTGACTAAATAACAGTGATCAAATTGAATATGAAGCTGAAATCACAAACAATGAATGCGGCAATAAAGACCTAGAGACGAACACTAAATGCCCTGCTGGACCTAAAAAATGCAATAACTCCACTAAAGATCTGCCTATTGAGGTAAATAATATCAAAATGTTGCACATAAATGCTCGCAGCCTCAATGGTAAAATGGATGATGTACGAGTAATGTTGATCACTAACGATATCGATATTTTATGCGTATCTGAAACATGGTTCGATTCACGAGTCGAAAGCTCATATCTCAGCATTACCGGGTACAAATTGTACCGTTATGACGGAGTCAAGAGTAAGAGAGGTAGCGGTTCATGCATTTTCATCAAAGATGTCTACTCTACATCCTTAGTTCCGATAAAAGAAAAATGCGAAGACATAAAAATGGTTTGGCTCAATGTTCAAGTAAACAAACACAAGTCTTTCATTATCGGCAGTCTTTACAGACATCCGTCAGCATCTCTTCGTTCAACATTAGATTTCATTGAAAATACGCTTAGATCAATCTCTGCAGCCAAAAAGTCTTTCTATGTTTTCGGAGATTTTAACGTGGATCTGACAAATAAAAACAATCAGCTAAGCAAGATGCTGCACATACTTAATCTTTCTCAAATGGTCCAAGAACCAACGCGAATTACCAACACTTCTAAAACTCTTCTTGACCTAGCAATTACCAACAATCCCCAAGCAGTACTCAGCACAGAAATCTTACCGTCCTTTTCTGATCACCATTCGGTAGAATGCCAAATCAATATTGCAAAAGAGAAACAGAAATCTAGTTACATTACATATCGCATGAATAACCACTACTCCCCTGAAATATTTCAAGAAAAGCTATTAGACAGATGGAGTGAATTTCAAGGCATGGAAAACACCGATGATGTCAATCTACAAGTTTCGCTTTTCAACGAAAATTTCGTATCAGCTCTTAACGAATGCGCACCTTTCACTACGAAGAAAGTTAAGCCAAGAATTTCTAAATGGATAACAGATGAGATAAAACATTTGAGCAGAGCTAAAAGAAATTAGCAGCGTGAGTACAAACTGAATAAATCAGACAGTACGCGTCGAAAATTATATAAAGATCATGAGAAGATCCTACGAAGAAAAGTTAAGGAAGCCAAACGGGACTACTTCCACAAAGAACTCTTGGCAGCAAAACAAAACCCTAAAAGAACTTGAGAAATCATTAGAGAAGCTGCTCAGTATAAAAATTCAGACTGCAAAAGCACTTTTGACAACCCCTCAGAAATGGCGAATGACTTTAACACTTTCTTCTCAAAAGTTGGCGAAGATGTTTTCAATGAAGTATCCAGGACAGTTTCAGACACATCTACAGAGGCAAATCTGAGCGATGTTTCATCCCCAAATAGTAGCAACAAGTGGAGACCAAAGCCAGTTAGCGTCATAGAGATACGAAAAATCTTATACTCACTAAAGAATACTAAAGCGACTGGACATGATGGCATAAGCCTCTAACATATAAAAGACAGCTTCCCTGTCACAGCACCCTTTATTCGCTTGATAATAAATACATCTATAGTCACAAACAAGTTTCCCGATCAATGGAATTTATCCATAATTAAGCTATTACATAAATCTGGTGATATCGACATAGCGTCAAACTACAGACCAATCAGTCTCCTGCCTGTTATGTCCAAAATATTAGAAAAAGTAATAACAAACCAGCTCTCGTCTTACATAGACGAGTCACATCTACTGCATCGCAATCAATATGCTTACAGGAGGAATACCAGAACTCAGGACGCCCTGTTAAACATAACAGAAAAAATTTACAATGATATTGACCAAAAATATTAACTCTCTTACTATTGCTTGATCTCTCCAAAGCTTTCGACAGTGTTGAGCATAAGAAACTTCTACAAAAAATTTCAAACCTCAGAATAGACGCTCAGTGGTTTGAAAGCTACCTACGAAACCGCTCTCATGCAGTGTGCTTGAATAACAAAATGTCATCATTCATACCAAATAATTTTGGCGTTCCTCAAGGTTCAATCATCGGCCCACTCCTATTTTCAATTTTCATCAACGATTTCTCCACCATGCCGGCAAACACAAAAATCTCAATGTATGCTGATGACGTACAAATTGCCATGACAAGCTCAACAGTGGATTTAACAGAAACACAAGCCAACGCTGAAAACCTTCTGAGAAATATGAAATTGTGGTATGACCATAACGGCCTCAAACTTAACGCAAGTAAAACGCAATGCATTATTTTTGGATCACAGAATGTGACTGAAAATTTACCACCATTCAAGCTAACATTTGGAGACGATACAATTAAACCAGTCGATAAGGTTAAAAATCTGAGTGTTTGGTTTGACAAAAATATGACTTTCAATTCACACGTCGAAACAATGTGCAACAAAATTAACGGAACCTTAATGTTCTTTCATCGTATAAAGAACACACTTGACGAAAAATCTAGATTATTAGTGATTCAGTCTTTAGTTTTATCGCGTCTGGACTACTGCAGTCTTGTGTGGGGAGACTTACCTAAATGTCGTCAGGAAGAGTTGCAAAAATGTGTAAACTTCGCCGCCAAAGTGGTATGCAAAGGAAATTTCAATAAATACGATCATGTCACCCCTCTTTTAAGAAAACTCGACTAGATCCCAATACCGAACAGATTCATGATCCAGAAAGGTCGACGAGTATTCTCCTCTTTGTACCTCCCCCAAAGTAATGCTTAGGTGGTAAAATTTTTTCCATCTAATATCCCAAACGAAAGACCAAACCGGAGGAACGATGTTTTAATCAGTTACCGTTCATCTAACGTGGGGCAAAAAGCTCTCTCAGTTTCTGGAGCTTTTTTGTGGAACAAGCTTCCCCAGCATATCAAAAACTCTAAAACTGGAAAAGAATTTAGAGTAAATGTCTCACGTCATTTTGCATCTCTGTTTGTTAGTAAATCTCTATTGTTAGTAAAGTTGCCGTTAATATCTTTCATGTTCAAATATTAGCATTAAATGTAATCTGGAAGAGACATTCAAATCAGCTGTTGCACAGTAGTTTGGAATCTACCGGGAGTGGAGCAGCAGAGACTCCTGCTTTTCAGCCTGTTAACAGCTCTCCTGCGCAAAATGAACCTCGTAGATCAGGCAGAATAACCAAACCTGTAATACGAATAGGTTGTTGAGTTCCTCCTTCCCTTTGTCACATATTCATCTAAAGGGAGGGAAGTTGTTGTATAGTGACGCTCTTGTGATATTTATGGAGGTTCCGGCTGCGGAGATTTCTGAGTCTCGCTCGCTCGGCACGGTCACATGTATAGATAGAGCTTCCGGCGGAACAGCCGATGCGCGCCTGGTATTTACAAGCGCCGGATAGGTCGGAAGCGCCCCTACTGCCGGGCGGAAGTTCATTGTTCGAACTAGACTTAAGAGCAAGCTGTGTGAACTAGAGATCAGTAAAATACTAGTAGTCCTGCTGTTCGTTTTGCTATCCTCTTGCCTGGTTTACGGCTAGGCTAACCGATCTACAAGTGCTGTCCAGTAAACCTTATATCTTGCTGAAATTCCAAGATATTACAATTGGCTACTAACACGTGAAGTGTGTGTGGTGCAAGTGAAGTGTGTGTGGTGCAAGTGAAGTGTGTGTGGTGTAAGTGAAGTGGGTGTGGTGCAAGTGAAGGGTGTGTGGTGCAAGTGAAGTGTGTGTGGGGTAAGTGAAGTGGGTGTGGTGCAAGTGAAGGGTGTGCATGTGGTGCAAGTGAAGGGTGTGTGGTGCAAGTGAAGTGTGTGTGGGGTAAGTGAAGTGGGTGAGGTGCAAGTGAAGTGGGTGAGGTGCAAGTGAAGTGTGTGTGGTGCAAGTGAAGTGTGTGTGGTGCAAGTGAAGTGTGTGTGGTGCAAGTGAAGTGTGTGTGGTGCAAGTGAAGTGTGTGTGGTGCAAGTGAAGTGTGTGTGGTGCAAGTGAAGTGTGTGTGGTGCAAGTGAAGTGGGTGTGGTGCAAGTGAAGTATATGTGGTGCAAGTGAAGTGGGTGTGGTGCAAGTGAAGTGGATGTGGTGCAAGTGAAGCGGGTGTGGTGCAAGTAAAGTGGGTGTGGTGCAAGTGAAGTGTGTGTGGTGCAAGTGAAATGGGTGTGGTGCAAGTGAAGTGTGTGTGGTGCAAGTGAAGTGTGTGTGGTGCAAGTGAAGTGTGTGTGTGGTGCAAGTGAAGTGTGTGTGGTGCAAGTGAAGTGTGTGTGGTGCAAGTGAAGTGTGTGTGGTGCAAGTGAAGTGTGTGTGGTGCAAGTGAAGTGTGTGTGGTGCAAGTGAAGTGGGTGTGGTGCAAGTGAAGTGGGTGTGGTGCAAGTGAAGTGTGTGTGGTGCAAGTGAAGTGTGTGTGGTGTAAGTGAAGCATAATTACGGCATAAGTGCGGTGTGTGGTGTCGCGTATGATGTCACTTGTGGTGTAAGTGTGGTGACTCACCGGACGTGAGCACATGGCGATGCAGCGCACGTGATAAGCTGATGACTTATAAGCGTATCACAATAAAATTATAAGCTTACAAGTTTATTGCTTATAATGTACGTGATAATTTTCAAAAGCTTTGTGTGGTCATTGATTACGACTGTCATGAGGTGGACATGAATACTTGGCTTGTGCAGGCGCATGTCATCAGTACATGGCGCAGTCAACCGTACATGGCGCAGTCAACCGTACATGGCGCAGTCAACCGTACATGGCGCAGTCAACCGTACATGGCGCAGTCAACCGTACATGGCGCAGTCAACCGTACATGGTGCAGTCCACTGTACATGGTGCAGTCCACTGTACATGGTGCAGTCCACTGTACATGGCGCAGTCCACTGTACATGGCGAAGTCCACTGTACATGGCGCAGTCCACTGTACATGGCGCAGTCCACTGTACACGGCGCAGTCCACTGTACATGGCGCAGTCCACTGTACATTGCGCTGTCCACTGTACATGGCGCTGTCCACTGTACATGGCGCAGTCCACTGTACATGGTGCAGTCCACTGTACATGGCGCAGTCCACTGTACATGGCGCAGTCCACTGTACATGGCGCAGTCCACTGTACATGGCGCAGTCCACTGTACATGGCGCAGTCCACTGTACATGGCGCAGTCAACTGTACATGGCACAGTCAGCTGTACATGGCACAGTCAGCTGTACATGGCGCAGTCAACTGTACATGACATGGCGCAGTCAACTGTACTTGGCGCAGTCCACTGTACATGTCAACACTTGTCACCAGTACATGGCCCCGCCCTCAATGACAGTTGGGGGCAGAAGTGCAGTCCCACTATCGATGTCTGTTTAGCCGCTCCCTGCGTCCGTCGGCGTTATCTGCGCTTATCAGCGCCGTATCGCAGCCCGCCAACCCTCGACGCGGTGAGCTGCTCTTATCTATTTTCTGATCTCTGCGTGAAATAGCAAACATCCAAAGGTATTTCCAATGATGTATGTGTCTCGTGTACGCGTCACTTGTTCACATATGTGTGCGTGTGAGTGTGATGTGTGCGTGTGTACGTGTGTGTGTCTTGATTGTCATAGAGTACACAAATGCTGGGCAGCAGCTGTATGGGCAGTGCGGCAGCTGTATGGACAGTGCAGCAGCTGTATGGACAGTGCGGCAGCTGTATGGACAGTGTAGCAGCTGTATGGACAGTGCAGCAGCTGTATGGACAGTGCGGCAGCTGTATGGACAGTGTAGCAGCTGTATGGACAGTGCAGCAGCTGTATGGACAGTGCAGCAGCTGTATGGACAGTGCAGCAGCTGTATGGACAGTGCAGGAGCTGTATGGACAGTGCAGCAGCTGTATGGACAGTGCAGCAGCTGTATGGACAGTGCGGCAGCTGTATGGACAGTGCGGCAGCTGTATGGACAGTGCGGCAGCTGTATGGACAGAGCAGCAGCTGTATGGACAGTGCGGCAGCTGTATGGACAGTGCGGCAGCTGTATGGACAGTGCAGCAGCTGTATGGACAGTGCAGCAGCTGTATGGACAGTGCGGCAGCTGTATGGACAGTGCCGCAGCTGTATGGACAGTGCAGCAGCTGTATGGACAGTGCAGCAGCTGTATGGACAGTGCAGCAGCTGTATGGATAGTGCAGCAGCTGTATGGACAGTGCAACAGCTGACAGTGCAGCAGCTGTATGGACAGTGCAGCAGCTGTATGGACAGTGCGGCAGCTGTATGGACAGTGCAGCAGCTGTATGGACAGTGCAGCAGCTGCATGGACAGTGCAGCAGCTGTATGGACAGTGCGGCAGCTGTATGGACAGTGCAGCAGTTGTATACACAGCTGTAAAGATGCACTGGGAGCCAACTGGCGCTCTGGCACAGTGCCACCACGGCGGTCTGTGTTGTGTGCCATGCAGGTGTTGCAACCACACAACCACCACCACCACCACTCGCTGCCACCACCACCACCCCACGCTGCCGCCACCACCACCACACGCTGCCACCACCACCACCATCACCCCACGCTGCCACCACACAACCACCACACGCTGCCACCACCACCACCCCACGCTGCCACCACCACCACACGCTGCCACCACCACCACCATCACCCCACGCTGCCACCACACAACCACCACACGCTGCCACCACCACCACCACACGCTGCTACCACCACCACCACACGCTGCCACCACCACCACCACACGCTGCCACCACCACCACCATCACCCCACGCTGCCACCACACAACCACCACACGCTGCTACCACAACCACCACACGCTGCCACCACCACCACCACACGCTGAGTGTACGTGACGCACGTAGGTTGCAGGTACCCACGTGCCGCCGCTCTGCTGTCTCAGCGCATTACGGCAGCCGCTGTGGGGAATAATTTGAATAATAAACCGACAGAGATTTGCGTTTGTGTCACGCGGTGGTATCGCCGGTGGTATCGCCGGTGGTATCGCCGGTGGTATCGCCGGTGGTATCGCCGGTGGTATCGCCGGTGGTATCGCCGGTAGTATGGCTGGTATTATTTCCGGTAGTATTGCCGGTTTCATGACCTGTAGTATTGCCGGTATTATGTCGGTGGTATTGCCGGTAGAATCGCTGGTAGTATCTCTGGTAGTATCGCCAGTAATATCGCTGGTAGTATCCCTGGTAGTATCGCCAGTAGTATCGCTGGTAGTATCCATGGTAGAATCGCCAGTAGTATCGCTGGTAGTCTCCCTGGTAGTATCGCCAGTAGTATCGCTGGTAGTATCGCGGGTAGTATCGCGGGTAGTATCGCCAGTAGTATCGCTGGTAGTATCGTTGGTAGTATCGCCAGTAGTACCACTGGTAGTATCGGTGGTAGTATCGCTGGTAGTATCGCTGGTAGCATCGCCAGTAGTATCGCTGGTAGTATCGCCAGTAGTATCGCCGGTAGTATCGCTGGTAGTATCGCCAGTAGTATCGCCGGTAGTATCGCCAGTAGTATCGCTGGTAGTATCGCCAGTAGTATCGCCGGTAGTATCGCTGGTAGTATCGCCAGTAGTATCGCCGGTAGTATCGCCAGTAGTATCGCTGGTAGTATCGCCAGTAGTATCGCTGGTAGTATCGCCAGTAGTATCGCCGGTAGTATCGCTGGTAGTATCGCCAGTAGTATCGCCGGTAGTATCGCCAGTAGTATCGCTGGTAGTATCGCCAGTAGTATCGCTGGTAGTATCGCTGCTAGTATCGCCAGTAGTATCGCTGGTAGTATCGCCAGTAGTATCGCCGGTAGTATCGCTGGTAGTATCGCCAGTAGTATCGCCGGTAGTATCGCCAGTAGTATCGCCGGTAGTATCGCCAGTAGTATCGCTGGTAGTATCGCCAGTAGTATCGCCGGTAGTATCGCTGGTAGTATCGCCAGTAGTATCGCTGGTAGTATCGCTGGTAGTATCGCTGGTAGTATCGCTGGTAGTATCGCTGGTAGTATCGCTGGTAGTATCGCTGGTAGTATCGTTGGTAGTATCGTTGGTAGTATCGTTGGTAGTATCGCCAGTAGTATCGCCAGTAGTATCGCTGGTAGTATCGCTGGTAGTATCGCTGGTAGTATCGCTGGTAGTATCGCTGGTAGTATCGCTGGTAGTATCGCTGGTAGTATCGCTGGTAGTATCGCTGGTAGTATCGCAGGTAGTATCGCTGGTAGTATCGCTGGTAGTATCGCCAGTAGTATCGCCAGTAGTATCGCCAGTAGTATCGCTGGTAGTATCGCTGGTAGTATCGCTGGTAGTATCGCTGGTAGTATCGCTGGTAGTATCGCTGGTAGTATCGCTGGTAGTATCGCTGGTAGTATCGTTGGTAGTATCGTTGGTAGTATCGCTGGTAGTATCGCTGGTAGTATCGCTGGTAGTATCGCTGGTAGTATCGCTGGTAGTATCGCCAGTAGTATCGCTGGTAGTATCCATGGTAGTATCGCCAGTAGTATCGCTGGTAGTCTCCCTGGTAGTATCGCCAGTAGTATCGCTGGTAGTATCGCGGGTAGTATCGCGGGTAGTATCGCCAGTAGTATCGCTGGTAGTATCGTTGGTAGTATCGCCAGTAGTATCACTGGTAGTATCGCTGGTAGTATCGCCAGTAGTATCGCTGGTAGTATCGCTGGTAGTATCGCCAGTAGTATCGCTGGTAGTATCGCTGCTAGTATCGCCAGTAGTATCACCGGTAGTATCGCCAGTAGTATCGCCGGTAGTATCGCTGGTAGTATCGCCAGTAGTATCGCTGGTAGTATCGCTGGTAGTATCGCCAGTAGTATCGCTGGTAGTATCGCTGGTAGTATCGCCAGTAGTATCGCCGGTAGTATCGCTGGTAGTATCGCCAGTAGTATCGCTGGTAGTATCGCTGGTAGTATCGCTGGTAGTATCGCTGGTAGTATCGCCAGTATTATCGCCAGTAGTATCGCTGGTAGTATCGCCAGTAGTGTCGCTGGTAGTATCGCTGGTAGTATCGCTGGTAGTATCGCTGGTAGTATCGCTGGTAGTATCGCTGGTAGTATCGCTGGTAGTATCGCCAGAAGGATCGCCGGTAGTATCGCCAGTAGTATCGCTGGTAGTATCGCTGGTAGTATCGCTGGTAGTATCGTTGGTAGTATCGCTGGTAGTATCGCTGGTAGTATCGCTGGTAGTATCGCTGGTAGTATCGCTGGTAGTATCGCTGGTAGTATCGCCAGTAGTATCGCTGGTAGTATCGCTGGTAGTATCGCTGGTAGTATCGCTGGTAGTATCGCTGGTAGTATCGTTGGTAGTATCGCTGGTAGTATCGCTGGTAGTATCGCTGGTAGTATCGCTGGTAGTATCGCTGGTAGTATCGCTGGTAGTATCGCTGGTAGTATCGCTGGTAGTATCGCTGGTAGTATCGCTGGTAGTATCGCCAGTAGTATCGCTGGTAGTATCGCTGGTAGTGTCGCTGGTAGTATCGCTGGTAGTATCGCTGGTAGTATCGCTGGTAGTATCGCCGGTAGTATCGCCAGAAGGATCGCCGGTAGTATCGCCAGTAGTATCGCTGGTAGTATCGCTGGTAGTATCGCTGGTAGTATCGCTGGTAGTATCGTTGGTAGTATCGCTGGTAGTATCGCTGGTAATATCGCTGGTAGTATCGCTGGTAGTATCGCTGGTAGTATCGCTGGTAGTATCGCCAGTAGTATCGCTGGTAGTATCGCCAGTAGTATCGCTGGTAGTATCGCTGGTAGTATCGCTGGTAGTATCGCTGGTAGTATCGCTGGTAGTATCGCTGGTAGTATCGCTGGTAGTATCGCTGGTAGTATCGCTGGTAGTATCGCTGGTAGTATCGCTGGTAGTATCGCTGGTAGTATCGCTGGTAGTATCGCTGGTAGTATCGCCAGTAGTATCACTGGTAGTATCGCTGGTAGTATCGCCAGTAGTATCGCTGGTAGTATCGCTGGTAGTATCGCCAGTAGTATCACTGGTAGTATCGCTGGTAGTATCGCCGGTAGTATCACCGGTAGTATCGCCAGTAGTATCGCCGGTAGTATCGCCGGTAGTATCGCCAGTAGTATCGCTGGTAGTATCGCTGGTAGTATCGCCAGTAGTATCGCTGGTAGTATCGCCGGTAGTATCACCGGTAGTATCGCCAGTAGTATCGCCGGTAGTATCGCTGGTAGTATCGCCAGTAGTATCGCTGGTAGTATCGCCAGTAGTATCGCTGGTAGTATCGCTGGTAGTATCGCTGGTAGTATCGCTGGTAGTATCGCTGGTAGTATCGCTGGTAGTATCGCTGGTAGTATCGCTGGTAGTATCGCCAGTAGTATCGCCGGTAGTATCGCCGGTAGTATCGCCGGTAGTATCGCCAGTAGTATCGCCGGTAGTATCGCCAGTAGTATCGCCGGTAGTATCGCCAGTAGTATCGCTGGTAGTATCGCCAGTAGTATCGCTGGTAGTATCGCTGGTAGTATCGCTGGTAGTATCGCTGGTAGTATCGCTGGTAGTATCGCTGGTAGTATCGCTGGTAGCATCGCTGGTAGTATCGTTGGTAGTATCGCTGGTAGTATCGCTGGTAGTATCGCTGGTAGTATCGCTGGTAGTATCGCTGGTAGTATCGCCAGTAGTATCGCTGGTAGTATCCATGGTAGTATCGCCAGTAGTATCACTGGTAGTATCCATGGTAGTATCGCCAGTAGTATCGCTGGTAGTCTCCCTGGTAGTATCGCCAGTAGTATCGCTGGTAGTATCGCGGGTAGTATCGCGGGTAGTATCGCTGGTAGTATCGCCAGTAGTATCGCTGGTAGTATCGCTGGTAGTATCGCTGGTAGTATCGCTGGTAGTATCGCTGGTAGTATCGCTGGTAGTATCGCTGGTAGTATCGTTGGTAGTATTGCTGGTAGTATCGTTGGTAGTATTGCTGGTAGTATCGCCGGTAGTATCACCGGTAGTATCGCTGGTAGTATCGCCAGTAGTATCGCTGGTAGTATCGCTGGTAGTATCGCTGGTAGTATCGCCAGTAGTATCGCTGGTGGTATCGATGGTAGTATCGCTGGTAGTATCGCTGGTAGTATCGCTGGTAGTATCGCTGGTAGTATCGCTGGTAGTATCGCCAGTAGTATCGCTGGTAGTATCGCCAGTAGTATCGCTGGTAGTATCGCCAGTAGTATCGCTGGTAGTATCGCTGGTAGTATCGCTGGTAGTATCGCTGGTAGTATCGCTGGTAGTATCGCTGGTAGTATCGCTGGTAGTATCGCTGGTAGTATCGCTGGTAGTATCGTTGGTAGTATCGCCAGTAGTATCGCCAGTAGTATCGCTGTTAGTATCGCCAGTAGTATCGCTGGTAGTATCGCTGGTAGTATCGCTGGTAGTATCGCTGGTAGTATCGCTGGTAGTATCGCTGGTAGTATCGCTGGTAGTATCGCTGGTAGTATCGCTGGTAGTATCGCTGGTAGTATCACTGGTAGTATCGCTGGTAGTATCGCTGGTAGTATCGCCAGTAGTATCGCTGGTAGTATCGCTGGTAGTATCGCCAGTAGTATCGCCAGTAGTATCGCTGGTAGTATCGCTGGTAGTATCGCCGGTAGTATCACCGGTAGTATCGCCAGTAGTATCGCCGGTAGTATCGCCGGTAGTATCGCCAGTAGTATCGCTGGTAGTATCGCTGGTAGTATCGCCAGTAGTATCGCTGGTAGTATCGCCGGTAGTATCACCGGTAGTATCGCCAGTAGTATCGCCGGTAGTATCGCTGGTAGTATCGCCAGTAGTATCGCTGGTAGTATCGCTGGTAGTATCGCTGGTAGTATCGCTGGTAGTATCGCTGGTAGTATCGCTGGTAGTATCGCTGGTAGTATCGCTGGTAGTATCGCCGGTAGTATCGCCGGTAGTATCGCCGGTAGTATCGCCAGTAGTATCGCCGGTAGTATCGCCGGTAGTATCGCCGGTAGTATCGCCAGTAGTATCGCCGGTAGTATCGCCAGTAGTATCGCTGGTAGTATCGCTGGTAGTATCGCTGGTAGTATCGCTGGTAGTATCGCTGGTAGTATCGCTGGTAGTATCGCTGGTAGTATCGCTGGTAGTATCGCTGGTAGCATCGCTGGTAGTATCGTTGGTAGTATCGCTGGTAGTATCGCTGGTAGTATCGCTGGTAGTATCGCTGGTAGTATCGCTGGTAGTATCGCTGGTAGTATCGCCAGTAGTATCGCTGGTAGTATCCATGGTAGTATCGCCAGTAGTATCGCTGGTAGTATCGCCAGTAGTATCACTGGTAGTATCCATGGTAGTATCGCCAGTAGTATCGCTGGTAGTCTCCCTGGTAGTATCGCCAGTAGTATCGCTGGTAGTATCGCGGGTAGTATCGCGGGTTGTATCGCCAGTAGTATCGCTGGTAGTATCGCCAGTAGTATCGCTGGTAGTATCGCTGGTAGTATCGCTGGTAGTATCGCTGGTAGTATCGCTGGTAGTATCGCTGGTAGTATCGCTGGTAGTATCGTTGGTAGTATTGCTGGTAGTATCGCCGGTAGTATCACCGGTAGTATCGCTGGTAGTATCGCCAGTAGTATCGCTGGTAGTATTGCTGGTAGTATCGCTGGTAGTATCGCCAGTAGTATCGCTGGTGGTATCGATGGTAGTATCGCTGGTAGTATCGCTGGTAGTATCGCTGGTAGTATCGCTGGTAGTATCGCTGGTAGTATCGCCAGTAGTATCGCTGGTAGTATCGCCAGTAGTATCGCTGGTAGTATCGCCAGTAGTATCGCTGGTAGTATCGCTGGTAGTATCGCTGGTAGTATCGCTGGTAGTATCGCTGGTAGTATCGCTGGTAGTATCGCTGGTAGTATCGTTGGTAGTATCGCCAGTAGTATCGCCAGTAGTATCGCCAGTAGTATCGCTGTTAGTATCGCCAGTAGTATCGCTGGTAGTATCGCTGGTAGTATCGCCAGTAGTATCGCTGGTACTATTGCTGGTACTATCGCTGGTACTATCGCTGGTACTATCGCCGGTAGTATCGCTGGTAGTATCGCCACTAGTATCGCTGGTAGTATCGCCGATGGTACAAAATAACTAAGCAAATTCTGTCCATTTTTGATTAGCCATAGAATGAACTTGAGATATATACGCAATGCGTGTAGCAATAGTTTTCAGATTCGGACCGCACAAAGCAAGAACATCAGACGTTACAAAAACACGCGCACCGTAATTGGCCATCAGTTGTATAAGCCGGACAGCGGTGGAGAAGGATGGAAGTGTCTACAGATCACGTTCGGGGTAGGGGGGCTTATGTGAGGTCCTGAGTAAAAAATTAAATAGAACTTTTTTTTGTTGATATAAAATTGTTTTTTTTTACTGACCATCTTTTTTCGGTTCACTGCTGTCCTGTTTTTCAGCATCTACTCTTTTTCCTTCAAGTTTTATCATGTTTTATGAACTTCTTTCTTAGCTTACTGTTTTTATGCACCTTGTGCGTAGATTCCGCGTTCCCATAACTCCATAGTAAATGGTGGCTCCATGCTTCCTTTCTTTGTACATCTTTGCTGTGGTAAAGGGAGGCTAAAACTTCCTTATAATCTATCAATCTGGCTCGGGGCTGTTTGCCCTATGACTTCAGAGTAGGCTCATCAGCAGCTGCATCAAGTCGCCGCATAGGTCTAGCGTTTGGGTATGGTGTTGTGAATGAACTGCAAGGCGTTGGTTTCAAAATTTCAAGTCTGGAGATTTGTCCCTCTGTGATATGAGCCTCGCAGTGGTCGAACACAGGTCTTGAATGATGGAGTCCTGAATGCGGCCACTGAATGAACAGTAGTCTTAAGCGGCCCATAGACGACCAATTTTATTGTAAATATAATTGACAATAATGAATATTGCCAATTTAATTGATCGTCTGTTTGCTTGATTGACAACCGTCAATTAAATGACTTGGTGGGAAAATAAAAATTTACAGCAACATATTGAGTCAATGATGTTGACCATTATAACGTGTAAAGAACTTGCAAGACAGTTTGTTGACGACGATTGTGAGGTTGCTATGGTCAGTTTGGTTAGGCTAGAAGAAGTCGTTTTGAAAATCTGGCTTTTCTGCTCTGATACATGTTTAACCTTTTTGAACAGTATAAAGAATACAATTGAACCATAAAATGTTACCTTTTACTCTAAAATTCATTTCGAGAAACGTTGCTAAATAGTTCAAGTGTTATTTGTATATTCCGGTACGTAAATGAACAATTTACCTCGTGGTACACATATGTACCACTCGGAGTAAAAGTGTTTACACGCTGCCCGCATACTGAGCCACATGTGGGCCAACGGGCATATTGCCCATTTACGTGCCGGTATAAATACGAATTTTTTTTTATCTGTTTCGCGACATTTTTAAAAATAACTTATCATACGAGGTGAAGTGTGTTGTATAGTGACGCTCTTGGGATATTTATGGAGGTTCCGGCTGCGGAGATTTATGAGTCTCGCTCGCTCGGAGTTTCCGGCGGAACCGCCGATGCGGGCCTGGTATTTACAAGCGCCGGATAGGTCGGAAGCGCGCCTACTGCCGGGCGGAAGTTCATTGTTCGAACTAGACTTAAGAGCAAGCTGTGTGAACTTGAGATCAGTACATTACTAGTAGTCCTGCTGTTCGTTTTGCTATCCAATTGCCTGGTTTACGGCTAGGCTAACCGATCTACAAGTGCTGTCCAGTAAACCTTATATCTTGCTGAAATTCCAAGATATTACAATTGACGACGAGGCTTCGAACTTGCGAAGTGAATTTGAACTTTAAAAGTGCTCTGAATTTAAGATGGCGTATTCTACAGTCAGCTGCCCTCCGTTCGACGCGGAAGTAGAAACAGTGAGTGAATTCTTGGAGCGCTGGAAAGTACAAAGTGCAGACGCTCTTCAGAAAGCAGGAAATAATGGCGGTAAAAAAGCTAGTATTTTAATCAAAGCTTTGCCTGTAAACATAATTACTGATCTACAACGAAGAATTAAACCTACGTTACTCACTGAGGCTACATATGAGGAACTTGAAGAAAAATTAACACAGCAATTTGAAATTAAAAAATCCATCGTCGGTGCATCGGTTACATTTCTAAATAGAAAACAAGGTGCTAATGAATCCATAGAAAGTTATGCTAAAACGTTAAATGACTTAGCATCTGCATGCAATTATGGTAATTGCTGTCGTGATCGTTTAAGAGATGCCTTCGTGGCTGGGCTACACTCAGCGCAAATTCTCAGCGCGGTTCTACAGAAGTGCGATAGCAAGTCCTTCAACGAATGCGTTGAACACGCAAAACTTATCGAACAATTAAGCTCCGACGCTCAAGATATCATTCGTGAGGATTCATCTTCATCGTATTTCACTACAGAAAAACTCCCGCCGAACTACATATGCATTCGCTGCGGAACCAAGCAAAAGCATCTCGCAAAGAATTGCTATGCTTTGAAATTGAAATGTCACACATGTGGAAAATTAGGCCACATCTCTATGGTTTGCAAATCTACAACTGCAGCTCGGCCTCCTCCTGCTATGCCTACACGAAGGGGACCTACACAAGGAAAATTTGACGCAGCTCGCACTTACACAGTGCAGTCGGGAAGAAGCGGTTGCTGTGGCAACGTTGGGAGAGAAGACGTGTTAATGAAGAATTCACGGATGCCTCTACAGAAGAACGAAGCTGTGTTGCAAAAACCTGGGAACGAAGGTGGTGACGGTAATCATCTACATGAGTGTTCTGATTATTCCCCAAATGATTCTAATTTTTTAGAGTAAACACCACTGTAATTCCCGTCACTAAAGAGCCCACTATGATTGCATGCAACTTAAATAGTAAACCTGTTGAATTCCTGTTGGATAACGGCAGTGCCGTGTCAACTATACGTAAAAGAGATGCAATCAAAGTTGGTGCTGTGGTAAATCCTACATGCTGCAAAATTCTCGGGTACAGTGGTGTCTCGGTAAACCTGCTTGGTCAAGCTTCAATAACTGTCATGTACCATAATGTTAGTTTTAATCATAAGTTTCTCATTGTGGAGGATGATAGAATCAACTTACTGGGCCGAGATATTTGTTCTAAACTAAACGTAAACATTGTCATTCCTGATAAATACGACTCCATAAATAAAACGGATTGTCATAGTTTGCCGAAAAGTTTGTCGTTAAAATATTACGAATATTTGTCATATGATTCACAGTCTAACGTTAAAGAGACAGTTCATCTTGATGTGTTGCCTAATGCAGTTCCGGTATTTTGTAAAGCACGTCCGGTTCCTGTAAGGCTAAGAGACTCTGTCAAAACCGAACTGGAACGCTTGCAGAGTATGGGCAAAATCACAAAAGTGTATGATAGCCAATGGGCATCTCCTACCGTTAATGTTCTAAAGTCTGACGGCAGTGTGAGAATCTGTGGAGATTTTTCAGCTTCCATTAATAATTTTCTGAATCCAGTTCAATCTGTACTACCTGTTACTGATGATGTCATTTCTCAAATCGGAGACGCTAAGTTTTTCTCAAAAATTGATTTGTCTAACGCGTTTTTGCAAATTCCGTTGGACGAAGAATCAAAGAAAGTTACGACCATTAACACCTCTGAAGGTCTATTCATGTACAATTACTTACCTTATGGTCTACGTGCAAGCCCCGGCATTTTTCAAGCATTCATGAATAGGACTCTGTCTGGCATCGATAACATCATTGTGTACCAGGATGACCTCCTCATTTTGACCTCGTCATATGATGCTCATTTGGAAGTTCTTGACAGGGTCCTGTCTGTCCTAAAAAACGCGGGAATTCGCGTAAATCTGTCTAAATGTGCCTTTCTAACTGATCGTGTGTCTTATCTAGGGTACGTTTTCGATAACAAGGGTGTTCACCCTAACTCTGAGAAAGTAGAAGCTATTCTCAATGCTCCTGTTCCTAAAAACCTCAAACAGTTGCAAGCTTTCATCGGATTGTGTAACTTCTACAGTCGTTTTGTACCCAACTTTTCTAATGTCATGCATCCTCTGTACTCGCTGCTTAAGAAAAATGTACAGGTCCGGTGGACTCCAGAACAGGACGAGAGTGTCCAGAAAATTAAGAACATCTTTCGTTCGCATAAACCTCTAAAGTTGTTTGATCCCAACCATGAAACTCTTCTTGAAACTGATAGTTCGGGTTATGGAGTTGCTGCCATACTCATGCAACGCGTTAGTCCTTCTCATGATTGGTGTCCGGTTCAATTTGCTTCGAGATCTCTGAATAGTGCGGAACAAAACTACTCTAACATTGAAAGGGAGAGCCTTAGTGTGGTTTTTGGCGTGGAGAAATTCAAGAAATTTCTACTTGGTGCTAAGTTCATTATCCATAATGATCAGAAACCTCTTTGTAAGCTTTTTGCACATGACAAGGGTGTACCTCTCAACTGTTCCGCTCGAATTCAGAGATGGGCTCTTAGACTCTCCCAGTTTGACTATGTTTTCAGATATTCGAAAGGCAAATGTAACGTAAATAGCGATTGTCTCAGTAGGCTGCCACTACCTACGACTGTAAGGGAGCTAGAACCGTACGAAATGATTTTTGCTGTGAACACTCTTGATAAAACTCCTGTCACGTGTGAAAATATAAAAACTCATACTGATATGGATAGCGAACTATGCCAACTTAAACAATACATAAAGTTTGGCATGCCTCCTAAATCTGATCCCAATTTTTCAAAATTTAAGAACCTGCTACCTCAGATGACCATCATGAAGGGTTGCATACTTTATAAAGAACGGGTTTTTATTCCCAAGTCACTGCGTAGTTTAGTCCTTGAAACATTTCATGATGGACATCCTGGCATTTGTGGCATGAAATCGTTGGCCAGATCTGTTATTTGGTTTCCCGGAATGGACAAAACTATTGAAGACATCGTAAAATGTTGTCCCCAATGTCAATTAAATCGAGCAAAACCTAAGTCTAGAAATGTAGAATGGCCTACTCCTTCTCGTCCTTTTGAACGCATTCATGTCGATCACTTTTTCTACGAGAATAAAATTGTTTTCATTGCTGTAGATGCATTATCTAAATATATTGAATGTGAAGTGGTACCATCCACGAGTGTGTCAGATACTGTCGATGCGTTGAGAATGATTTTCAGCAGAAACGGGTTGTGTGATGTGCTCGTAAGTGACAATGCTTCTAACTTTTCGTCTCAAGACTTCAAAGGTTTTCTTATTTCCAACGGCATTGAGCACCTCACACCTCCGCCCTACTCTCCAGCAAGCAATGGTCAAGCTGAGAGGGGGGTAAGAGTCATTAAAGACTTGTTGAAAAAACTATCTTCTTCCGAATCGTTCAAATCCCGTCTAGCGAAAGCATTATTTCAATCGCATTGTATTCCGCATAGTGTTACAAAAATTGTTCCCTCTGTTGCGCTGAACAATCGTAAATTTGTTACTTCCAAAGATAGAGTTCATCCTAAATTTTCTGTGTCCAGGTCTAAGCCTATGTATGTAACTAAATTTGATGTCGGGGATCATGTTCTCGCTCTGAATTTAAGAAATGGTCCCAAGTGGTTGAAGGGAATTATTGTTAGTAAAGTTGCCGTTAATATCTTTCATGTTCAAATATTAGCATTAAATGTAATCTGGAAGAGACATTCAAATCAGCTGTTGCACAGTAGTTTGGAATCTACCGGGAGTGGAGCAGCAGAGACTCCTGCTTTTCAGCCTGTTAACAGCTCTCCTGAGCAAAATGAACCTCGTAGATCAGGCAGAATAACCAAACCTGTAATACGAATAGGTTGTTGAGTTCCTCCTTCCCTTTGCCACATATTCATCTAAAGGGAGGGAAGTTGTTGTATAGTGACGTTCTTGGGATATTTATGGAGGTTCCGGCTGCGGAGATTTATGAGTCTCGCTCGCTCGGAGTTTCCGGCGGAACCGCCGATGCGGGCCTGGTATTTACAAGCGCCGGATAGGTCGGAAGCGCGCCTACTGCCGGGCGGAAGTTCATTGTTCGAACTAGACTTAAGAGCAAGCTGTGTGAACTTGAGATCAGTACATTACTAGTAGTCCTGCTGTTCGTTTTGCTATCCAATTGCCTGGTTTACGGCTAGGCTAACCGATCTACAAGTGCTGTCCAGTAAACCTTATATCTTGCTGAAATTCCAAGATATTACAAAGTGTTATCGTGCAATTGTATTTTTCATGTTCATTAAAAAGAATTAAGATTTATTCTAGCTGCAAACACTATTTCGCTATTCTGCTACTTACAACCTACCTACGCCAACTGTGTCACCGTTTCCGATGAAAAAGTAAAACTTCACCAGCGCCGGCTAGGTACGGCGTACAAACTGGGGACGTGGGTTCTGCACTTAAAGCGTTTTCTGTTTTACTATAATAAAAATTAAAGTAACACGTTAACGACGATGGTTTAAACTGAAGTTCAATATTCAATTCAAATTTGAAGTAAATTGTGGTAATCAACTCTGAAAATAACAAACATTAATTGGATCGGGCCTTTATTTAGCTTTCATTAAGTATTGATTAAAAATGAGTTAGTGACTGCAGGTGGGTCAGCAGCACTATGAAAATCACCTAAGTGACCACCGGTGGGTCACTTCGCAGGAAATGTGTTAAAACAGACTTTAAAAACCACCTGATGACCGTAGAATCGTTTAAAAACCGTAGAATCGATAATAAGGAACGTATTTCAAGTTGTGTCGTGTTGGCTTTTTTTTTAAATTGATGAATATACATATGTGATATTGATGATGGTGGCTAATAATGAGCCTAACATTGTCATTGTAGCTTGTGAAGAAAGTCACAACCGAGAGTATTGAATGAATATTTTAATTGATGAAATAAATGAACTTAAATTGATATTATATTGATAAATAGATAATTTTAAATAGATATTGTAATTGATGAAGTGCTTGTTAGTTGGTTGTTCCTCAACATGTACTTGTGTTGTTATCAGTTAACTTGTACTTCAATTACTGAATTTTGTTTCAATTACTGATTTAATAATCATTTTGATGAGGATGTTTAGTAATATTAGGATTTCTTTATTAACATTTGTGTTTGTGCTCTAAAAAAATATTTCAATCAATGAATCAGTTCTTTGATAAGCGCATCAGGATCAGTACTTGCATTAATAAATTAGAAGTTCAAAAACTATTTGACCCCCTCATAGCTCCCTGGTAGCCTCCTCATAGCCCCCCACATAGCCTCTTCATAGCCCCCTCGTAGCCCCCTCGTAGCCCCCACATAGCCCCCACATAGCCCCCACATAGCCCCCACATAGCCCCCACATAGCCCCCACATAGCCCCCACATAGCCCCCACATAGCCCCCACATAGCCCCCACATAGCCCCCACATAGCCCCCACATAGCCCCCACATAGCCCCCACATAGCCCCCACATAGCCCCCACATAGCCCCCACATAGCCCCCACATAGCCCCCACATAGCCCCCACATAGCCCCCACATAGCCCCCACATAGCCCCCACATAGCCCCCACATAGCCCCCACATAGCCCCCACATAGCCCCCACATAGCCCCCACATAGCCCCCACATAGCCCCCTCGTAGCCCCTTCATAGCCTCCTCGTAGCCCCTTCATAGCCCCCCGTAGCCTCCTCGTAGCCCCTTCATAGTCCCTCGTAGCCCCTTCATAGTCCCTCGTAGCCCCTTCATAGTCCCTCGTAGCCCCTTCATAGCTCCCTCATAGTCCCTCGTAGCCCCTCGTAGCCCCTCGTAGCCCCTCGTAGCCCCTCGTAGCCCCTCATAGCCCCCTCATAGTCCCTCGTAGCCCCCTCATAGCCCCCTCATAGTCCCTCGTAGCCCCCTCGTAGCCCCTCATAGCCCCCTCATAGTCCCTCGTAGCCCCCTCGTAGCCCCTTCATAGCCCCCTCATAGTCCCTCGTAGCCCCTCGTAGCCCCTCGTAGCCCCCTCTTAGCCCCTCCCTCACGTGACACCGCTCCATTATTTTCTGGCGCTTCAAAGCTCCTCCGCTTTGGTTGTGTCATTATAGAGCGGGTCGGCATTTCTCTGATATCTGTGTACTGTGAGTGCATTATGTATAGATATATGTATGTATGAATGAAATATGTCGGGCCAGCACCTCTTATAAATATATGTATACTACATAGCGTTTGCGGCCAGTTAAAAATACCGGAATTCTGTGTTTTCCTTGATAAATCTTGCAGATGTGGATGCCCAACAAATATATCCATCCCAATAGTAGGCCAGGTGTCTTCTTTAATTTATAAGTAAAAAATTACTAAATTTTTAAATTTTTTCGCGTAATTTTTCATTTTCTTACAATGGGAATCTCACAGACCACACTAAATTGTTTGGTGCGCGTGTCTGTGGCGCTCACCAGGACGCTCAATGACCGTATCTGTGATACGAGTTTCACCAGTGCACAAGTACAAGAATATTTTAATGGCGGGTACTGTTGGGATGGATATATTTGTTGGGCATCCACATCTGCAAGATATATTTAATGGCGGGTACTGTTGGGATGGATATATTTGTTGGGCATCCACGTCTGCAAGATTTATTTAATGGCGGGTACTGTTGGGATGGATATATTTGTTGGGCATCCACGTCTGCAAGATTTATTTAATGGCGGGTACTGTTGGGATGGATATATTTGTTGGGCATCCACGTCTGCAAGATTTATTTAATGGCGGGTACTGTTGGGATGGATATATTTGTTGGGCATCCACGTCTGCAAGATTTATTTAATGGCGGGTACTGTTGGGATGGATATATTTGTTGGGCATCCACATCTGCAAGATTTGTTTAATGGCGGGTGCTGTTGGGATGGATATATTTGTTGGGCATCCACGTCTGCAAGTTTTGTTTAATGGCGGGTACTGTTGGGATGGATATATTTGTTGGGCATCCACGTCTGAAAGATTTATTTAATGGCGGGTACTGTTGGGATGGATATATTTGTTGGGCATCCACGTCTGCAAGTTTTGTTTAATGGCGGGTACTGTTGGGATGGATATATTTGTTGGGCATCCACGTCTGCAAGATTTATTTAATGGCGGGTACTGTTGGGATGGATATATTTGTTGGGCATCCGCGTCTGCAAGTTTTGTTTAATGGCGGGTACTGTTGGGATGGATATATTTGTTGGGCATCCACGTCTGCAAGATTTATTTAATGGCGGGTACTGTTGGGATGGATATATTTGTTGGGCATCCACATCTGCAAGATTTGTTTAATGGCGGGTACTGTTGGGATGGATATATTTGTTTGGCATCCACGTCTGAAAGATTTATTTAATGGCGGGTACTGTTGGGATGGATATATTTGTTGGGCATCCACGTCTGCAAGTTTTGTTTAATGGCGGGTACTGTTGGGATGGATATATTTGTTGGGCATCCACGTCTGCAAGTTTTGTTTAATGGCGGGTACTGTTGGGATGGATATATTTGTTGGGCATCCACGTCTGCAAGTTTTGTTTAATGGTGGGTACTGTTGGGATGGATATATTTGTTGGGCATCCACGTCTGCAAGATTTATTTAATGGCGGGTACTGTTGGGATGGATATATTTGTTGGGCATCCACGTCTGCAAGTTTTGTTTAATGGCGGGTACTGTTGGGATGGATATATTTGTTGGGCATCCACGTCTGCAAGATTTATTTAATGGCGGGTACTGTTGGGATGGATATATTTGTTGGGCATCCACGTCTGCAAGATTTATTTGAGCAAAAATCGAATCCCGTCAATTTTGACGGGCCGTTAACACTAACATATAAATAAATAAATAAATAAACACACCAGAGGTATCATTTAGCAAGACAAACACTCCTGTGTTCGCCGTATGAATAAATTACAGACGAGACTTTGTACAGAGGCCGCATGGGTTATTTTTGTTTGTATGAGTTACTGAGTTGGTGTATCGTGGCGCTTTGTGTGCATGTTGTCGGTGTGTGACTTGCTTGTGTTCCTGTGTGTGTGTGTGTGTGTGACTTGTTTGTGTTCCTCTGTGTGAGCGCGTGTGTGGCAGTGCGCGTCTTGCTGTGTGTTCTTCTTTTTATTTTTCTTCTTCTTCTTCTTTCTCTCTGTTCTTCTTTTTTCTTCTCTTTCTCATTTTTTCTTCTTGATCTGCTGTTTTCTTTTTTTTTCATGTCTTTGATCTTTTTTCTTCTTCATTTTATATTCTTCTCCTTCTTTTTCTTCTGTTTTGTAACATGTAGAGGTGGTGGTAGTCACAGAACGTAAGTGATAGTAGTAATGGTGGTGATAGTTACCAGCAGTTTTGGCAGTAGGTATCAGGGAGTAGGTATGCCACTGTCCGCCCTATATATACTTCTACCTACATGCCGCTGTCCGCCCTACTTTTTTACGGCTACCCTACTTTTCCAACAAAAACAGAAGATATTCCAACTAGCAACTCCCACTAACACAGCCGCACTGCAGGCATCAATAGCCGTCTAAGGCAGAACTGAAGACTTGCTGCAATAATGCTGTGACCTACAGGCTCCTGAGTTATAGGTCATTACCTCCACTTGACCACCACGGTCTCTTTTTTGCCTGACTTATGTTCAGTTTTCTATTTTATTTCAGAGACTACCTATAAACATGGGGGAATGGTCGAGCTTGTTCCGGTAGTTATTACTTCCACTTGGCGAGCACGGTCTCTTTTTTGTGTGACCTATGTTCGGTTTTTTTTTTGTTTCTGAAAAGTCAAAACATATTAGAATGATTGAGCTTCGTTCCGGTACCGACGTCAATACATCTATTTGACAAACGCGGTTTTTTACGGGACTTATGTTCAGGTTTCTATTTTTATTTCTCAGACGAGCGAAAAAATTAAAATAAAAAATGAGGGAATTATCGAGCTTGTTCCGGTATGTGATTACCTCCATCCACTTGACGAGCACGGTCTCGTCTTTACGTGACTTGAGTCATTACTGGTCTGTGACGTGGTGGACACGGCTCCCATGTCACGTCTGACTCACGGCGTGAATACCTCAGAAAGATACTGCTTTTGCGTCTGTGGGAATTGACACTCCGTGGGGGAATATTTTAGGTCCTAAGCCGAAGGCTTTGTACGCCTTCTTTTTGTTGGAACAGAGTGGATTTCTTTCTGTTATTACGGATCGTCTTTTTTTCGGTTCACTGCTGTTCTTTTTCGTCAGCATTTGCTGCTTTCGTCTTCAACTTTCATCTTGTTTCTTGAACTTCCTTCCTAACTTACTGTTGCTAAGTGAGAGGGATCTTATGTGCAAACGCACCTTGTGCACAGATTCCTTGTTCCCTAAACTCCTTAATGAATGGTGCTCTTTCCTTAATGTCTTTCGAACACCTTTCTCGTGGTTCAATTTTTTAAAACTATTTTCAGTACTTTTATATCGTGTTGTACTGCAAAGTTCAATGCAATGCTTAATGAAGCTTCACTTTCTGTCTTGCGTGGTGCAGTCACGCACCACCTCACCACCCTGCGTATGCACCACGCACCACCCTGCGTACGCACCACCTCACCACCGCACCACCTCACCACCGCACCACCGCACCACCTCACCACCGCACCACCGCACCACCTCACCACCTCACCACCGCACCACCGCACCACCTCACCACCGCACCACCTCACCACCGCACCACCTCACCACCGCACCACCTCACCACCGCACCACCTCACCACCGCACCACCTCACCACCCTCACCGTACGCACCACCGCACCACCCTCACCGTACGTACGCACCACCGCACCACCTCACCACATCCTCGAGTCGATGATGACCTCCTTGTGATGCATCCTACAACCGCCATGCCTCCCTGCTCTATTGATCAGCCGAGCTGAACTCTGTTGCTCCTGTTTGCTGTGCCCTCTGAGGGGACTGTGCCCTTGGGTCTGGGGCAGATGTGGGGTCCTGAGGTGTTGGTAAGAGAGGTGGATATGGCCCTTGTGTTTATTAGCTGTGGCGGGCCTGGGGGGAGATGTGGGGTCCCGAGATGATGGCGAGGGAGACAGCGCTTGTGTTTATTGGCTGTGGCGGGCCTGGGGGAGATGTGGGGTCCCGAGCTGATGGTGAGGTATGACATTATTTAGGTATGGCGTTATTTGGTTTGAAAAGAATTAGTTTTTTGTTTAGTTGCGGAATATTTTTTCTCGGTTCACTGCTGTCAAATTTTTCAGTGCCGACTTTTTTTTTCATGTAAGAAAATTTTTTTTTTTTCGCTACGGGATTTATTTTTCTCAGTCTTGTCTCTCAGCACCTACTACTTTATTCTTCAGTTTTCACCTCGTTAAATAAACTTTCTTCCTAACTTACCGATTTTACGCTCAAGGGATCTTGTGAAGGAACGCACCTGGGGCATAAACTTTTCTTAACGCCATACTAAACGGCACCTTCGTCCGTCCTCTCTTTGGGACACCTTTGTTGTGGTTACGGGGGCCATTCCTCTCTTTGGGACACCTTTGTTGGGGTTACGGGGGCCATTTCTCTCTTTGGAACACCTTTGTTGTGGTTGCGAAGCCTATTCCTCTCTTTGGAACATTTTTCTTTTGGTTACGGAGGTCGTTTCTCTCTTTGGGACATCTTTGTTGGGGTTACGGGGGCCATTTCTCTCTTTGAAACACCTTTGTTGTGGTTGCGGAGCCCATTCCTCTCTTTGGGACACCTTTGTTGTGGTTAGGGTAGGGTTTAAACTAACACGTAATCTACGTAGTCTCCAAATTAATTCTGCCGCACGCAAATATGAAGGATTAAATCGGGGAAAATAAAAACAAGACAATGATTCCTGTATCACAGATACGCAATATTAATTATTATCGAGCATCCAGATAATAATTGATAGTGTCACTAACATGTTCATTAGCTTAATTGAAAAACATTTTTAGTGCCCTATAAAATGAGAAACAAGGGTATTAATGCTCGATGTCATTTTTGAGGCATTGCTTTAGCTAGTGAACTACGCTGTTGCATTAATTATCTTAAAGTCATTACCGTACGTCTCTGTTGTAGGGGCACTGCAGTGTAGTGCAGTGCCTCCGTGTACCACCGGTGGTACACGGAAGCAAAACACCTGTAGGCATCATAACAACTGGCGCTGGCACATCAGAACAACAGTTCTCAGTGTTCGTCCTGAAATGGAGCGGAAAAAACAGAAGATAAAACGTATGTTTCTGCGTTGAAGAATAGCGAGCTGTTCGTGTGTACCATATAGGTGAATCACCATTTTTCTTTTTGTATTTATTTATACGTGGATAGAATACACTAAGTGTATATTGTCTATGTCCCCTCTAGGGCTGTAGGATGCGCTACAGGCAGAGACTGATATGAACTTGCTGGTGGCCGCTATAGTGATCTATGGTGACCTGTTTGGATCTATAGTGACCTATATATTCCTATAGGGATCTATAGTGACCTATAGTGGCCTGTAGGAATCTATAGTTATTTAAAATGATCTATAGTGACCCATAATGATGTATTGGGATCTATAGTGACCTATAGTGATCTATAGTGATCTTTAGTGATCTATAATGACGTATAGTGATCTATAATGACGTATAGTGATATATAATGACCTATAGTGGTCTAAAACGACCTATAGTGATCAATAATGACCTATAGTGATCAATAATGACCTATAGTGATCAATAATGACCTATAGTGATCTATAATGACCTATACTGATCTATAGTGGTCTATAGTGACCTATAGTGATCTTTGATGACCTACAGTGATCAATAATGACCTATAGTGATCAATAGCGTCAGAATCGATCTCTCCCTCATAATTTATAGTCCTCTTGTAGGCTCTTTGAATGTGTCGTGGTGGTGCCATGCGTGCCTGTGTGGTGCCTTGCGTGCCTGTGTGGTGCCATGCATGCCTGTGTGGTGCCATGCGTGCCTGTGTGGTGCCTTGCGTGCCTGTGTGGTGCCATGCGTGCCTGTGTGGTGCCATGCGTGCCTGTGTGGTGCCTTGCGTGCCTGTGTGGTGCCATGCGTGCCTGTGTGGTGCCATGCGTGCCTGTGTTGTGCCATGCGTGCCTGTGTGGTGTCATGCGTGCCTGTGTGGTGCCTTGCGTGCCTGTGTGGTGCCATGCGTGCCTGTGTGGTGTCATGCGTGCCTGTGTGGTGCCATGCGTGCCTGTGTGGTGCCTTGCGTGCCTGTGTGGTGCCATGCGTGCCTGTGTGGTGCCTTGCGTGCCTGTGTGGTGCCATGCGTGCCTGTGTGGTGCCATGCGTGCCTGTGTGGTGCCATGCGTGCCTGTGTGGTGCCATGCGTGCCTGTGTGGTGCCTTACGTGCCTGTGTGGTGCCATGCGTGCCTATGTGGTGCCATGCGTGCCTGTGTGGTGCCATGCATGCCTGTGTGGTGCCTTGCGTGCCTATGTGGTGCCATGCGTGCCTGTGTGGTGCCATGCGTGCCTGTGTGGTGCCATGCGTGCCTGTGTGGTGCCATGCGTGCCTGTGTGGTGCCATGCCTGCCTGTGTGGTGCCATGCGTGCCTGTGTGGTGCCATGCGTGCCTGTGTGGTGCCATGAGTGCCTGTGTGGTGCCATGCGTGCCTGTGTGGTGCCATGCGTGCCTGTGTGGTGCCACACGTGTTCCATGCTTTACATAACCCTTGTATCCTCACATTTTAAATTAATAATTTTTTTTTCAGCCATGTGTATCCCTGTAGGTATGTTATTGTTAATAGCCAGCTTCAACTGAGGAAACTTTTTAGAAGTGCCAGTAATTTTGAGCAGAACTCATTTTCTTTTTTTACCTTTTGCCGACATTTTCAGCTCAGAGCGACTCGTTTATTGTAAGCATTGTTTTATTGTTTGGTTCACACGGAGCTAATTTGAGCTTGAATTTTTTTTTAATTTTGTAAACTGACGTTAACAATAAAGTGTGTATAGGTACCAGACTCGTGCGTACCATGAGTAAGGTACAGTGAGTACCGGGATAGAGATACCACATTCAAAGCAACATAGGACAAAGTACTACATTCAACGTTCCGTAAAAAACACCGCATTCATCAGTAGAATAGAAATATCTCATTCAATGTGACACACAAAGCACCCCATTAAAGGCTGCTCACAAAGGACAAAGTGTCCTCATTCAGCGTTGCAGACTAAAAACTAAGTTAAGATTATAGTTGAAATTAAAGACTAAGATTCCAAGCTGCTCGTAAAGCACAAAGTACCCCATTCCAGGCCATAGACAAAAGACAAAGTACCACATTTAAGGCTACATAGTACGACATTTGACTCTACAAAGTACCACATTTAAGGCTACATAGTACGACATTTAGAACTGCAGAGTACCACATTTAAGGCTACATAGTACGACATTTAGAACTGCAGAGTACCCCATTCAAGGCTACATAGTACGACATTTAGAACTGCAGAGTACCCCATTCAAGGCTACATAGTACGACATTTAGAACTGCAGAGTACCACATTTAAGGCTACATAGTACGACATTTAGAACTGCAGAGTACCCCATTCAAGGCTACATAGTACGACATTTAGAACTGCAGAGTACCCCATTCAAGGCTACATGGTACGACATTTAGAACTGCAGAGTACCTCATTCAAGGCTACATAGTACGACATTTAGAACTGCAGAGTACCCCATTCAAGGCTACATAGAACGACATTTGGCTCTACAAAGTACCCCATTCAAGGCTACAAAGTACGACATTTGGAACTACAGAGCACCCAATTCTAGGCTGCCAACAAAGCCCTAAGTACTCCACTGAGGGCCACAGACGCACTACAGTACCCCACTGAGGGCCACAAACGCACTACAGTACCCCACTGAGGGCCACAGACACACTACAGTACCCCACTGAGGGCCACAGACACACCACAGTACCCCACTGAGGGCAACCACGAAGTACCTCGCACGACACAGCACCACAGTACCACAGGATGGGCTGCTTCGGCAGAGGCAGCAAGTGGCATCACAACCAGCACTACTCCAGACTCAAGAAGCAGTGCGTCAAGAGAGGTGGGCTGCTTTGCTGAATTAATTAATTACATATTTAATTTTGTGAGTTGAATGCTGCTGACCCATCGGTAATGTCAAATTTTACCTCTAATTTTGATTTCATCGTTGTAATTCAATCTCTATGCTACACCGGTATTTTGTACTTTAACCACTAACTTTAATTTCATCTTTGGAATTCAATCTCTGTTACCTGACCCACCGGCTATTTCTAATTTTACCTCTAATTTTGATTACATCGTTATAATTCGATCTCTATATTCATAATGTATCATTACTCGGTCCATTTATAAGAACTAGTGTAGCTGGTGGTCCCTGTAGCCGAGTGGTCGAGAGCGCACCCTACACGGGAAGGTGTCGGTGGTTCGAATCCCGGGAGTGCTGCCCGGTGTTTTTTCCGCTGTAAAAAGTGAGAACTCGGCCACAATTCCCCACTCCACCCAGGTGTCGGAAATGGGTACTGGCTTTTCCGGGGGTAACCGCCACTGCGTCCTGGTGTTAGTAATGAGGCATTTGAGAAACCAATGTACACGATGGTATGAGTCATGCTGGGTTGGAATAATAAAACATTTCTGTAACACTCAACATTCCTCCCCCCCCCCCCAGGGGAGAAGTTCTCGGACCCGCGGTTCCCGCCCCACGACTCCTCGCTGTACTACTCCAAGCCGCCCCCTGGTGTGGTGGTGTGGCGGCGGCCTCATGTGAGTGGTGTGGTGTGGTGATATCGTGTGGTGTATTGTGTGGTGTGGCGGCGGCCCCATATGAGTGGTGTAGTGTGGCGTGGTGTGTGGTGATATCGTGTGGTGTGGTGGCAGTCCCATGTGAGTGGTGACGTGATGTCTGGTACTGAGTGTGTTTATGGTGTATCGCGTGTGTGTGTGCTAATAGTGTTGTATGGAGGTGTGCGTGTGTTTGTGTGTAGGGTGGTGCAGCTGTGTGATGCTGTGTGCTGCCGTTAGGGTGAGGTGTTCATATTGTGTGTTGTGTTTTTGGTATGTTGTGTAGTGAGCTGTGTCGTGTTATGCGGTATATTCCGTCGCGTGGTGTGGTGTGTGTGTGGCAAGGAAGTTGGATACAATCTTAAACCTCCTTGGTGTGTGGTGTGGCGTGTTGTGTGTAATGCAGCGTGTGGAGTGTAGTTGGCTGTGTGGTTGTGTGCGTAGATGTTCCTTGGCTCGAGTCACGCAGCGCAGTTCTACATCGCGTGTATGTAGAACAACACACAACACACACAACACGCACAACACACACAACACGCACAACACACACAACACGCACAACACACACATCACACACATCACACACAACACACACCACACACCACACGCCACACGCACAACACGCCTCTGGCGCACCGTGCGATGTTTACCGAACAACACGCCTCACAACCTCTGCACTAAACATTTATACGGAATGTAGAAATCTTGCTGTCGAGAGGAACATTTATAGGGCGTTCTTGCGTTGGTTGTGGGATTGAGGCCGATGTTGAATGTGGCTCAGACCAACATGTGTGTTGTGGGATCGAGGCCGATTTTGAATGTGGCTCAGACCAACATGTGTGTTGTGGGATTGAGGCCGATGTTGAATGTGGCTCAGACCAACATGTGTGTTGTGGGATTGAGGCCGATGTTGAATGTGGCTCAGACCAACATGTGTGTTGTGGGATCGAGGCCGATGTTGAATGTGGCTCAGACCAACATGTGTGTTGTGGGATTGAGGCCGATGTTGAATGTGGCTCAGACCAACATGTGTGTTGTGGGATCGAGGCCGATGTTGAATGTGGCTCAGACCAACATGTGTGTTGTGGGATTGAGGCCGATGTTGAATGTGGCTCAGACCAACATGTGTGTTGTGGGATCGAGGCCGATGTTGAATGTGGCTCAGACCAACATGTGTGTTAGTCTTGCATGTGTACTTGTGATGGAAATAAACTCTTGAATATACATGCATAGCGAGTGCTCATGTATGTTTTCTCCTATTTGACTGGTATGTTGAGTGTGTCATGTGTCAACGTGACTGGAATGTTGTGTGTGTCATGTGTCAACGTGACTGGAATGTTGTGTGTGTCATGTGTCAACGTGACTGGAATGTTGTGTGTGTCATGTATCAACGTGACTGGAATGTTGAGTGTGTCATGTGTCAACGTGACTGGAATGTTGAGTGTGTCATGTATCAACGTGACTGGAATGTTGAATGTGTCATGTATCAACGTGACTGGAATGTTGAATGTGTCATGTATCAACGTGACTGGAATGTTGAATGTGTCATATGTCAACGTGACTGGAATGTTGAATGTGTCATATGTCAACGTGACTGGAATGTTGAATGTGTCATGTATCAACGTGACTGGAATGTTGTGTGTGTCATGTGTCAACGTGACTGGAATGTTGTGTGTGTCATGTGTCAACGTGACTGGAATGTTGAATGTGTCATGTATCGACGTGAATGGAATGTTGAATGCGCCATGTATCAACGCGACTGGAATGTTGAATGTGCCATGTATCAACGCGACTGGAATGTTGAATGTGCCATGTATCAACGCGACTGGAATGTTGAATGTGCCATGTATCAACGCAACTGGAATGTTGAATGTGCCATGTATCAACGCGACTGGAATGTTGAATGTGCCATGTATCAACGCGACTGGAATGTTGAATGTGCCATGTATCAACGCAACTGGAATGTTGAATGTGCCATGTATCAACGCGACTGGAATGTTGAATGTGCCATGTATCAACGCAACTGGAATGTTGAATGTGCCATGTATCAACGCGACTGGAATGTTGAATGTGCCATGTATCAACGCAACTGGAATGTTGAATGTGCCATGTATCAACGCAACTGGAATGTTGAATGTGCCATGTATCAACGCGACTGGAATGTTGAATGTGCCATGTATCAACGCAACTGGAATGTTGAATGTGCCATGTATCAACGCGACTGGAATGTTGAATGTGCCATGTATCAACGCGACTGGAATGTTGAATGTGCCATGTATCAACGCAACTGGAATGTTGAATGCGCCATGTATCAACGCGACTGGAATGTTGAATGTGCCATGTATCAACGCGACTGGAATGTTGAATGTGCCATGTACCCACGCAACTGGAATGTTGAATGTGCCATGTATCAACGCAACTGGAATGTTGAATGTGCCATGTATCAACGCGACTGGAATGTTGAATGTGCCATGTATCAACGCGACTGGAATGTTGAATGTGCCATGTATCAACGCAACTGGAATGTTGAATGCGCCATGTATCAACGCGACTGGAATGTTGAATGTGCCATGTATCAACGCGACTGGAATGTTGAATGTGCCATGTACCCACGCAACTGGAATGTTGAATGTGCCATGTATCAACGCAACTGGAATGTTGAATATGCCATGTATCAACATAACGAGAAACTTGCATGTGACACGGACTAACTCTTATGTTGAATAAATTACGCATGCAGACGCGTTAAAATTAACAACCTCTCCCTTTAGTTATATATAATTAGCGTTGTGCCTCACGCTATGAAGACGCACTATAATGAAATAAAATAGAAACACAATAAGCGTTGGGCCTGCCGCTAGGAAGACTCGTAAAAATAACCAACATCCCCATAATTAGCGTTGTGCCTCGCGCTAACGCCCCGCTAACCAGCTTTGTGCCGTATAATTTAGTGATGTGCCTGCCACTAGGATGACGCATTAAAGTAACCAACCCCCTTTAAAATAACCAAATAACCAACCCCCTTAAAATAACCCAATCACCAACCCCCTTACAATAATCCAATAACCAACCCTCTTAAAATAACCCAATAGCCAACCCCCTGATTATCGTTGTGCCGGCACAGGAGATCGTGGACGCCCCGCGGCTGTTCATTGAGGGCGTCAGCTCGAGCGACGTGACGCAGGGGCAGCTCGGCAACTGCTGGTTTGTGGCAGCCTGCGCCACGCTGGCGGGGGTCCGGGAGCTCTGGCAGAAGGTGGGGGTCTGGTCAAGGAGTTCTGAAAGTGGTCAAGGTCATCTGGCAAAAGTGAGGAACTTAGGAGCTCTGGCAGAAGATGGGGGTCTGGCGGGAGTCAAGGAGTTCTGACAGTGGTCAAGGTCATCTGGCAAAAGTGAGGAACTTAGGAGCTCTGGCAGAAGGTGGGGGTCTGGCGGGGGTCAAGGAGTTCTGACAGGGATAACTGACGTATCAGTGCATGACAACCCAACGTACCCTCGCAAGTGATCCCGAACTGCAGAGACCAGGAGTACACGAACGATAAAACCCTATTGGCGAAGTGAAATGACTTGCATTTATTTCCGATAACTGCCATAGTCAAAACCCGACCTTAGACAAAGCCCGTTGGGCGAAGTTTTTATGCCCGTTACCCATCCCCCGTGTACCAGTGCTTGACATCCCAACCCTCACAGGTGATCCCGAACTACAAGGACCAGGAGTACACGAAGGAGCATCCCGGCATCTTCCACTTCCGCTTCTGGCGGTTCGGGAGCTGGGTGGAGGTGGTGGTGGACGACCTGCTGCCCACCATCGATGGCAGGCTCATCTTCGTGCACTCGAAGCAGCGCGGCGAGTACTGGTGCGCCCTCCTCGAGAAGGCCTACGCCAAGCTGCACGGCTCCTACGAGGCGCTCGAGGTGAGGGGCCTGCGGCAGGAGGGCCCTTCTGCGGCAGGAGGGGCCTTCTGCGGCAGGAGGTTTGTGCTTCTGCGGCAGGAGGTTTTTGCTTCTTCGCCAAGAGGTTTGTGCTTCTTCGTCAAGAGGATTGTGCTTCTTCGTCAGGAGGTTTGTCCTTCCTCGTCAGGAGGTTTGTCCTTCCTCGTCAAGAGGTTTGTCCTTCTTCGTCAGGAGGCTTGTCCTTCTTCGTCAGGAGGTTTGTCCTTCTTCGTCAGGAGGCTTGTCGTCCTTCGTCAGGAGGTTTGTGCTTCTTCGTCAGGAGGTTTGTGCTTCTTCGTCAGGAGGTTTGTGCTTCTTCGTCTGGAGGTTTGTCCTTCTTTCCTCCGTCTAGAGGTGTGTCCTTCTTTCCTTCGTCTAGAGGTGTGTCCTTCGTTCCTTCGTCTAGAGGTGTGTCCTTCTTTCCGTCGTCTAGAGGTGTGTCCTTCTTTTCTTCGTCTAGAGGTGTGTCCTTCTTTCCGTCGTCTAGAGGTGTGTCCTTCTTTCCGTCGTCTAGAGGTGTGTCCTTCTTTTCTTCGTCTAGAGGTGTGTCCTTCTTTCCTTCGTCTAGAGGTGTGTCCTTCTTTCCTTCGTCTAGAGGTGTGTCCTTCTTTCCGTCGTCTAGAGGTGTGTCCTTCTTTCCGTCGTCTAGAGGTGTGTCCTTCTTTCCGTCGTCTAGAGGTGTGTCCTTCTTTCCTTCGTCTAGAGGTGTGTCCTTCTTTCCTTCGTCTAGAGGTGTGTCCTTCTTTCCTTCGTCTAGAGGTGTGTCCTTCTTTCCTTCGTCTAGAGGTGTGTTCGTTTCTTCGTCAGGAGGTGTGATTTTGTTCCTTCGTCTAGAGGTGTGTCCTCTGTTCCTTCGTCTAGAGGTGTGTCCTCTGTTCCTTCGTCTAGAGGTCTTTCGTCAGGTGATGGACTCAAATTTGCGGGACACTGATAGACTGGGTCTTTTGTGTGAGGGGCTAACTGACTTGACATGTGGGGGGGGGGGGGACAGAAGGTGGGGGAATTACAAAATTACAAAACTCAATCTTATATCTCTTAGTGATAAGTAGCGTTATTTCTCCTTTATTTCCATTATTCCATTATCGTGGGTCCTACGAAAGCAAGTACGAGTGTTGTAGTAGTGAACAAAGGGAAAAGGTAATGCTCTCATTTGAATAAAGAGAAGGAATATAGAAAACCATGAATGTGGTGTGCATGTGAACGATCTTTAAGCTATATGGCCGCAACATGTCTACGATCTCAACGATTGTAAAGCAAAAAGAAGGTAGGTTTTTAGGCTGTGGAGTGAATTAAATGGTTTTACATGTATTCCTATGCAAATAATTAATCAAACATAGGAATAATTAATTCAACATATGGCGTAGGTCCCGGAACGAATTAAATTCATATGTCGTAAATTCATATGTCGAGCTATAACTGTATTTGTAGATCATACACCCATCCCCCTCCACCCAATAACATGAGACGTGTCTCCCCCCCACTCGGAATAAGTGTGCCCCCCTCCCCCACACCCGGAATAAGTGTCCCCTCCTCCCCCACACCTGAAATGAGTGTGTCCCCCCTTTCCTCATACCCGAAATAAGTATGTCCCCCACATCCCAAATGATTGTATCGCCCCCAATAACACAAAACGTGTCACCCACACCCCACACCCCACGCCCCAAAAAAGCTTGTTTCAACACCCGGTTGCAGGGCGGCAACCTGAGCGACGCGCTGGTGGATCTGACAGGGGGCGTCTCAGCACACCTGGACCTGACGCTCGGCCAGTACGGCGACGACTTCGAGAAGCGCAAGCAGCTCTTCAAGATGATGCGGCGCGAGATGGACGAGCGCGCCCTCATGTGCTGTGCGATCTCGGTCAGTTGCTGGTACTTACTGGGACTTACTGGGACTTATATGTGTTTTCTAGTGCTTATAGTTCCTTAATAGTATTTACTGGCTCTTACTGCTCTCATGTGCTGCGCCATCTCGGTCAGTTGCTGGTGCTTACTGGGCCTACTTCCCGGTTACTGCCGGCTGCTGTGTTGTGGTGGTTAGCTACTGCCTGTTACTGTGTTGTGTCGATGCAGTTACTGTGTTGTGTTGGTGCAGTTACTGCGTACAGTTACTGCGTTGCCAGCACGCCGCTGGGCTGAGAAGGGTGACGCGCTCGCCGCGTGCTTCTCGTCCACTGTGTCTTGCGCAGTGTACGTGTCTTCTGTGTTGTGTGGCCTGCATGTGAAGGAACATCTCATTAGAGGGAATGTCCCCTGATTAGATGGAATGTCCCTTGAATAGAGGGAATGTCCCCTGATGAGAGGGAATGTCCCTTGAATAGAGGATGTCCCCTGATGAGAGGGAATGTCCCCTGATGAGAGGGAATGTCCCTTGAATAGAAGTAATGTCCCTTAAATAGAGGGAATGTCCCCTGATTAGAAGGAATGTCCCCTGATTAGAGGGAATGTTGCCTGATTAGAGGGAATGTCCCCTGATTAGAGGGAATGTTGCCTGATTAGAGGGAATGTCCTCTGATTAAAGGACGTTCCCCTCCATTATTATTTACAACAAGTTCAGCTAAATTCGATAATTTGAGGCAGAAGACATATATTCGGCAGCCTTGAGTACGTAGGCACATGCCGTGCAATGCTCAACTAAAAACTTCTCTTAGATTTCGGCCACTTCATATGAAGTCGCAATTTTATCTTATAAAAACTTTGGCGTGCAATCTGAGGGTCGCTGACGCTCTTTCTCGTTAGTGTCCTCTTGACTGAGTGGTCAGAGAGATCGTCTTACGAGCAAAGGTCGACTGTTCGAGCCCCGTTGTGTGACCCTGAGTTTTTCCTTGTTGGAAATGATATTTTACTAAATATTTCCCCACCCATTTGCGTGAAATGCTTCCCCGTGTTTGCAGGTTTCAACTTGAAGAGACTAAGTGTGAGCCCGATGTTTCTCTTCGCTGGGAAAAGACAAGAAATATTTATCTCTCGACCCATGTTTTCTGAAATGCTACCCCATGATTGTATGTCTCAACTTAGAAGGCATCAAACATCATAAAAGGATTTTTCATGACATAGGCTGATATTCGCCGCCCCCACTATGCGATAGCGAAAAAAATAATAAACAGCTTATTTCCCATAAAATTAGAGCATAAAAATTAAAATTACTTTGGCGTTTAAAATGAGACCTCCATGAATAATTTATATAGCCGCAGATTCAGTTGGTACTGGCGAGGCTTTTTTCCTTGGGTACTCTTCAGAGGGATATAACTATTGCACTTATGGAAATTAGCCCTCCCGAGTGGAAAATGTGAGGTCCCGAGCTAAAGGTTAAGTAGGCTTAACTTTGACTGAAATATAATAGTTTTTTTTTCCATTTGTTACGGACCACTTTTTTCGTCTAACTGCAGTCCCCTTTCCAGCATGTGCTACTTACTACTCCTACTTTGATCTTGTTCCGTGAACTTCTTTTTCAACTTACTGTTCCTTTGCATCTTGTGCATAGATTCTACGATCCCTCAAGTCCGTACTAAATGGTACCTTTTCCTTCCTCTCTTAGGAACGCCTTTGTTGCCATAACTGCCATTTAGACTGTTCTTCGGTGCTAAACTTTGAGTTTAATGCTTGCTCTACAACAAATTGGGGGGGGGGGGTATTAATATACTCAGTCTCTGAGTAAAAAATGAATAGATTTCTGACTGAAGGTGTTTTAAATTTTGATTGCGATAGATTTGTTCAGTTTACGAACGAAGAGAATTTATGAACTCATTTGAAGTATAACAAAATTTAAATATTACAAAATTTGAGGTATTAAAAAATGTGAGGTACTGCAAAATTTGAGGCATTACAAGATTTGAGGTATTACAAAATGTGAGGTACTGCAAAATTTGAGGTATTACAAAATTTGAGGTATTACAAAATGTGAGGTATTACAAAATGTGAGGTACTGCAAAATTTGAGGTATTACAAAATTTGAGGTATTACAAAATGTGAGGTATTACAAAATGTGAGGTACTGCAAAATTTGAGGTATTACAAAATTTGAGGTATTACAAAATTTGAGGTTTTACAAAATTTGAGGTATTACAAAATGTGAGGCACTGCAAAATTTGAGGTATTACAAAATTTGAGGTATTACAAAATTTGAGGTATTACAAAATGTGAGGCACTGCAAAATTTGAGGTATTACAAAATTTGAGGTATTAAAAAATTTGAGGTATTACAAAATGTGAGGCACTGCAAAATTTGAGGTATTACAAAATTTGAGGTATTACAAAATTTGAGGTATTACAAAATTTGAGGTATTACAAAATGTGAGGCACTGCAAAATTTGAGGTATTACAAAATTTGAGGTATTACAAAATTTGAGGTATTACAAAATGTGAGGCACTGCAAAATTTGAGGTATTACAAAATTTGAGGTATTACAAAATTTGAGGTATTACAAAATGTGAGGTACTGCAAAATTTGAGGTATTACAAAATTTGAGGTATTACAAAATTTGAGGTATTACAAAATGTGAGGTACTGCAAAATTTGAGGTATTACAAAATTTGAGGTATTACAAAATTTGAGGTATTACAAAATTTGAGGTATTACAAAATGTGAGGCACTGCAAAATTTGAGGTATTACAAAATTTGAGGTATTACAAAATGTGAGGCACTGCAAAATATGAGGTATTACAAAATTTGAGGTATTACAAAATTTGAGGTATTACAAAATGTGAGGCACTGCAAAATTTGAGGTATTACAAAATTTGAGGTATTACAAAATTTGAGGTATTACAAAATTTGAGGTATTACAAAATGTGAGGCACTGCAAAATTTGAGGTATTACAAAATTTGAGGTATTACAAAATTTGAGGTATTACAAAATTTGAGGTATTACAAAATTTGAGGTATTACAAAATTTGAGGTATTACAAAATTTGAGGTATTACAAAATTTGAGGTATTACAAAATTTGAAGTATTACAAAATTTGAGGTATTACAAAATGTGAGGCACTGCAAAATTTGAGGTATTACAAAATTTGAGGTATTACAAAATTTGAGGTATTACAAAATTTGAGGCATTAAAAAATTTGAGGTATTACAAAATTTGAGGTATTACAAAATTTGAGGTATTACAAAATTTGACATAATACAAAATTTGTGGTGTTAAAAAATTTGAGGTATTACAAAATTTGAGGTATTACAAAATTTGAGGTATTACAAAATTTGACATAATACAAAATTTGTGGTGTTAAAAAATTTGAGGTATTACAAAATTTGAGGTATTACAAAATTTGTGGTATTACAAAATTTGAAGTTTAACAAAATTTTAAAGATTATAAAATTTTGAGTATTATAAAATTTTAAGTACTACAGACTTTTGTCAGTATTACGAAATCTGAAGAACTACAAAATTTTTTGCCGGATACTTGCTATAAATTGAAATTTGACAAATTTACTGGTCCACTTTTGATGCCGACGCTGCTGCATAGACTGGGGAAGTGTTCACTCTGGTAAGGCACGTACACGGTGTGTGCGTGTTTGTTTGTGTGTTAATGTGTTTGTTTGCGTATGAATGTTTGTGTGCTCACGTGTGTTTGTGTGCTCACGTGTGTTTGTGTGCTCACGTGTGTTTGTGTGCTCACGTGTGTTTGTGTGCTCACGTGTGTTTGTGTGCTCACGTGTGTTTGTGTGCTCACGTGTGTTTGTGTGCTCACGTGTGTTTGTGTGCTCACGTGTGTTTGTGTGCTCACGTGTGTTTGTGTGCTCACGTGTGTTTGTGTGCTCACGTGTGTTTGTGTGCTCACGTGTGTTTGTGTGCTCACGTGTGTTTGTGTGCTCACGTGTGTTTGTGTGCTCACGTGTGTTTGTGTGCTCACGTGTGTTTGTGTGCTCACGTGCGTTTGTGTGCCCACGTGCGTTTGTGTGCTCACGTGTATTTGTGTGCTCACGTGTATTTGTGTGCTCACGTGTGTTTGTGTGCTCACGTGTGTTTGTGTGCTCACGTGTGTTTGTGTGCTCACGTGTGTTTGTGTGTGTGTGTTGTGTGTGTGTGTGTTTGTGCGTGTTTGTGTGTGTGCGTATTAGTGTGTGTGTTTATATCCATGTGCTTGAGTGTGTGCGCACGGACACTAATACTGTGTATGCAAGTTAGCACACACGTGTGCGTGTTGATGTGTTCACTCACATGAGTGTGGTCTTACTCACGCTCGTGTCGCTTTAGTACAGAGAACAGCAGCTCACGAAGTTGACTCACCGTTGCCGTCTGTTGCTTGTGTACTTATTACCTAGCTCATTCACTTTCTTACTCCCCTGATTATTTGCTTATTTAATTACTCGGTTGTTCACGTAGTTACTGTATTACTCGCGTAATTACTCACTCAAAAACTCACTAAATTACTCGATTACTTATTTAGTGACTTACTTAGTCATTCACTCAGTTACTCACTTAGTTACTCACTTTCTTGCTCGTTTAATTATTAATTCTTTTAATTACTCACTCAGACTCACTCATTCACCTCATTCACTCATTTCCTCACCCACTGAGACGTTCACTATGCGTGCCCCAACGCGTACACATGTTCCAGCGCGCACATAATTCTACGCGTTCACGCGTTCGTACGTGTGTATGTGTTTGTACGTTTGCACGAGTAATTACGCGTGCACGGCCGATGCACGTGTGCCACGCGAATTTTTCTGGTTTTCCTGACACGCGGTTGTCGCACGTTACAGTTTCCGTGACGCAAGGCACTGCATAACGTTTGGGGCAAGGAAGTCCCGAGTTCAAATCAGACTATGCACGGTTATTTTACAGAGCCAGCGGCTCCTCTGGTGATGTAGTGCGCCGGTGAGGCTGGTACAGGGGCGTCCTCTTATTCAATGAGCTTGCGTTCTTCGTTCATTTATTATCACTTCTAAAATACGTAATTTTTATGATATCTCAATACACGTGCACAGCTTCACACGTACAGCTTCACACGTGCACAGCTTCACACGTGCACAGCCTCACACGTACACAGCCTCACACGTGCACAGCTTCACACGTGCACAGCTTCACACGTGCACAGCCTCACACGTGCACAGCCTCACACGTGCACAGCTTCACACGTGCACAGCTTCACACGTTCACAGCTTCACACGTGCACAGCTTCACACGTGCACAGCTTCACACGTACACAGCCTCACACGTACACAGCTTCACACGTGCACAGCTTCACACGTGCACAGCCTCACACGTACACAGCCTCACACGTACACAGCCTCACACGTACACAGCTTCACACGTACACAGCCTCACACGTACACATCTGCGCTGTTTTATTCAGTGTGGATTTTCCACTTAAATTTTTTTCGTAACTTACGTCGTCGTTGCGGCTCAGCAGGCATCGTAAGTCTTCCTTATCAGACGTACGCTACCGGCTGTGCCGCTGCGACGTCGTAAAAGGCGCATAAGTTCGCCCCTGGCGTGCCAACAGCGCAGCTGCTCTAAGGCGACCTTTAAAATTTATATTGTTTTGTTACATTTTTTCATATTTCGGTTAAGTCGCCTTCACTGCGTTATTTTAATGTATTGCTGTGTCACTTGTGGTGAATAAATTGTTTATTTAAATTGTTTCAATTAATGATTTTTTTGTTCCATTAAGTTTTGCCACATAAGGACCTCATATTGTGAAAATAGTAAGAGTTTAGTGCTTAATTAGCGGCACTATCGTCTAATTAAATTCTTATGTAATGGTCTTACTAACAGCGCTCTATTATCTAATTAGTAACGTTTTGTTGCCTAATTAGTAGCTCTTTATTGCCTAATTAGTAGGGCTTTGCTATCTAATTATTACCGCTTTATGTACAAAATAATTCAAACTCGTGCTAATTATTTGCAGTCAAGTGGAGTATCTTAATTTTATTCTTCTTTATGTTTAGGCCTTCCTTCTGTTTAGGCCTTCCTTAAGTTTAGGCCTTCCTTCTGTTTAGGCCTTCCTTCTGTTTAGGCCTTCCTTCTGTTTAGGCCTTCCTTCTGTTTAGGCCATCCTTCTGTTTAGGCCTTCCTTCTGTTTAGGCCTTCCTTCTGTTTAGGCCTTCCTTCTGTTTAGGCCTTCCTTCTGTTTAGGCCTTGCTTCTATTGAAATAGAATAAGTATCTGTTTTGTACGGACCATCTTTATCCGGTTCACTGCTGTCCTGTTTTTCAGCACCTACTACTTTCTTCTTCCAGTTTTCTCTTATTTCATAAACTTCCTTCCTAACTTGTCTGTTCTATGCGTAAGATTCCTTGATTCCCTGTTATACGATATGCATAGATTCCCTGTTTTTCTATTTCATACCAAATGGTCCCTCCTCTTCGCTCTCCTGAGATCGCCTCTGTCGAGGCTAGAGAGTTTTACCGTAACTAATACAATAATCAGTGATAATGATAGTAATGATTACAAGATGATCACAATGATAAATGATAATGTATAATAATAAATGATGATGCATAATTATTAATAATAATAACAAGTTAGCCTGGTTTTTGATGACGTTGCATTTACGACCGCAAACTTACGACTGGTGTTAACCAGTTTGCTTTACGACGGTAAATGAATGACGGCACACACTTACGACGACACACACTTACGATGGCGCACACTTACAATGGCGCACACTTACGATGGCACACACTTACGATGGCGCACACTTACGACGGCGCACACTTACGACGGCACACACTTACGACGGCCCACACTTACGACGACACACACTTACGATGGCACACACTTACGACGGCACACACTTACGACGGCACACACTTACGACGGCACACACTTACGACGGCACACACTTACGACGGCACACACTTACGACGGCACACACTTACGACGGCACACACTTACGACGGCGCACACTTACGACGGCACACACTTACGACGGCACACACTTACGACGGCACACACTTACGACGGCACACACTTACGACGGCACACTTACGACCATCGTAACCATGTGCCGCAGCCGCACAACCACGAGGAGGCGGAGATGCGCACGAGCGTGGGGCTGGTCAAGGGCCACGCGTACGGCATCACCGACCTCAGGAAGGTCAACATCGGCGAGACCAGCCTCTTCACTATATTCAAGTGCGTGCATTATTGTGTCTTATTGCATGTGTGTGCGTGTCTGACCTATTCACTATATTCAAGTGCGTGTATTGTTGTCTTATTGTGTCTGTTTGACCTCTTCACTATATATATATTCAAGTGCGTCTTGTTGTCTAGGGGTGTTTTTGTCGTGTGTATGCGTGTGACCAACCCCTTTACTAAGGAAATTACGCTTCGCTGATAGGGAGGTCGTCCATCCTGTCTATTATAATATTGACTAGCGACAAAGTTCAAAACGAAGTGTATTTCCAGAGACTTGACAAAATTTACTTCAAGTAAACTCAACCAGAACTCACATTATTTCAATTTTAGATAACAATTAGCGCAACTGCATCAGGGTTTGTTTGCATCTCTTGGTTTGTGTTTTGTTATCGCAATGAAATGTTTTCTGCTTCGTCCTTCTGTCCTGAGGGATGCTGCTTGTCGTGACCATTTTCGGACTGGTCTTGACCATTTCTGGCCTTGTCTTGACCATTTCTGGCCTTGTCTTGACCATTTCCGGCCTTGTCTTGACCATTTCCGGCCTTGTCTTGACCATTTCTGGCCTTGTCTTGACCATTTCCGGCCTTGTCTTGACCATTTCCGGCCTTGTCTTGACAATTTCAAACCTTGTCGTGACCATTTCCGGACTGGTCTTGACCATTTCCGGCCCTGTCTTGACCATTTCCGGCCTTGTCTTGACCATTTCAAACCTTGTCGTGACCATTTCCGGACTGGTCTTGACCACTTGGCAGTTTCCCTCATATTTTTTAACCATTTGACCATGTTCGATCTTGTCTTTAATATTTGGCCCATCTCATTTCAACTTGATCACATTTTACCTGAGCATTTCCTTGCTCGTCTCGACCCCTCGAATATTGCTGACTTCATTCATCACCTACTGACCATTTCCGTCTTTTTCTTCGTCCTTGTCGTCCCCTCACTGTTTCCCTTTTATCTCTATCTTCCCCTCACTGTTACCTCTCTTTCGTCTTTATCTTCCCCTCACTGTTTCCCTTTTATCTCTATCTTCCCCTCACTGTTTCCCTTTTATCACTATTTTCCCCTCACTGTTACCTCTCTTTCGTCTTTGTCTTACCCTCATTGTTTGCCTTTTATCTCTATCTTCTCCTCACTGTTCTCTTCCAATTTCCCCTCATGCCACAGCCACATTCCCCTCACCACCGACCAGTTCTATTCTCCGGACGGGTGGCCCTATACTAAGAGGTACTTACGTGTACTCTACACTGTGTTCTGTAGTGCACTATATTGTGCACTGTACTGCACTTTGCACTGTACTCAGCACTGTACCCTGCGCAGTAAGTGTACTTCGTGAAGTTCACTCCAGAGCACAGTGAGCACAGTTTGCACTGCACCTGTAGTTTGTGTACAGTGTACTGTACTCACGGTTGACTTACGGTGCGCGTGAGAGTGATGCATTTAGCTGATGGATAAGAACAACACTGTAGCTATTGTTCTTATTTTTGTTATTGTACGCTTATCACTCAGAAGAACGCGTGCACTCATCAGTTCTTCTGCGAAATTCGTTCGCATTGTTCTTGTTGTGAACTTTGAATTTTTATTTTGTTGTGTGTTTGAGTGTTTGTATGAATGCGGTGATTGATTCATGTTTATTTTGTCGCCCTTCATGTGGTTGAGGCTTTTACTTATATTTCCTTGATGCAATTTTATTCCTCTGTCATATTGTTAACTCACATATAGCTGTCATTTCACACGTATTCTGATTCGAAATTCCCCCAAAATATGCAATGCTTTTTCAAATGCACCGTAGTTGCAAAAATTAAACGTTTCTCTAAAGCTGAGGGAAACGAGGCATGTTTGCGTTGCAGCCTTTAGCAAAAGTAGGGTCAAAGCAGTTTTTTTTCGGCGACCGTGTGACAATGCTGACGTCACGGCAACGAACCAGTAGCAGCGTTCGTATTGCATCTGGCAACACCGCTAGCCCAAATCATGCATCACCATTGGTCACACGACATGTCGCAATGATGACGTCATAAAGTTTGTTTGAAATACATCCGCTCTATTGGCTAGCCGAACAAAAGGTGTATTTTCCCCCTTAAAAATAACTTCACCCTGTTTTCTCCACCGTGCTGTACGCCTGCTAGAGGTATAGGCGCTACCGCAACGCAATGCATATTATGCCAATAATTTTGCCGTAGTTAATTAAAAAATGAAATACAAAATTTTGATTATTTTAATCGTTACAGAGGCCGGCAGAAGCTGCGGATGGTGAGGCTCAAGAACCCGTGGGGGGAGAAGGAGTGGAACGGGGCCTTCAGTGATGGGTGAGTGGTGATGGGGGAGGAAGGGGTGGGGGGATGGCTGAGTGGGAGGTGGGTGATGGGTGAGTGGGGGGGGAGTGATGGGTGAGTGATGGGTGAGTGATGGGTGAGTGATGGGTGAGTGATGGGTGAGTGATGGGTGAGTGATGGGTGAGTGATGGGTGAGTGATGGGTGAGTGATGGGTGAGTGATGGGTGAGTGATGGGTGAGTGATGGGTGAGTGATGGGTGAGTGATGGGTGAATGATGAATGAGGGATTGGTGAGTGATGGGTGACTGATGGCTAACTGAGAGGTGAGTGATGGGTGGGTGTTGGGTGAGTGATGAGTGAGTGATGGTTAGATGAGAGAGGCGTGGGTGATGGTGAGAGAGGGGTGGGTGGTGGGTGAGAGGCGGTAAAGCTGCGGGTGAAGGGCAAGTGGGAGGTGGGTGAGGAGTGTCGCACCTACAAAAGAAAGAACTGGCTGAAAGAAATGAACAGAGAACCATAAAAAAATCCCAAAATTAACTCAAGAAAAATAAAGGCAAACACTCCTTTAGGCAAAGAAGCTTGAAAAAAATAAAGAAAACCACTGAATGCAAACTTCACATAGCCGTGACGCCCTCACATGAGCACATGATGTACTCATGTGAACTATATGATGTGAGCTGTGTCATGTGAGCTATGTGATGTGAGCTATGTGATGTGAGCTATGTGATGTGAGCTATGTGATGTGAGCTATGTGATGTGAGCTATGTGATGTGAGCTATGTGATGTGAACTATGTGATGTGAGCTATGTGATGTGAGCTATGTGATGTGAGCTATGTGATGTGAGCTATGTGATGTGAGCTATGTGATGTGAGCTATGTGATGTGAGCTATGTGATGTGAGCTATGTGATGTGAACTATGTGATGTGAACTATGTGATGTGAACCATGTGATGTGAACCATGTGATGTGAACCATGTGATGTGAACCATGTGATGTGAACTATGTGATGTGAGCTATGTGATGTGAGCTATATGATGTGAACTATGTGATGTGAACTATGTGATGTGAGCTATGTGATGTGAGCTATGTGATGTGAGCTATGTGATGTGAACTATGTGATGTGAACTATGTGATGTGAACTATGTGATGTGAACCATGTGATGTGAGCCATGTGATGTGAACTATGTGATGTGAACTATGTGATGTGAGCTATGTGATGTGAGCTATGTGATGTGAGCTATGTGATGTGAACTATGTGATGTGAACCATGTGATGTGAACCATGTGATGTGAGCTATGTGATGTGAGCTATGTGATGTGAGCTATGTGATGTGAGCTATGTGATGTGAACTATGTGATGTGAACCATGTGATGTGAGCCATGTGATGTGAGCTATGTGATGTGAGCTATGTGATGTGAGCTATGTGATGTGAACTATGTGATGTGAACTATGTGATGTGAACTATGTGATGTGAGCTATGTGATGTGAGCTATGTGATGTGAACTATGTGATGTGAACTATGTGATGTGAACTATGTGATGTGAGCTATGTGATGTGAACTATGTGATGTGAACTATGTGATGTGAACTATGTGATGTGAACCATGTGATGTGTGCCGCACATTTGTGCCTAAATTTTGAAATTTGTGCTTGCACAGACTTGAAACTTTTGATGCGGTTAATTTTGTTGTCCTTGTCATGTTATTGTGTTCACGTGATCATGTTCATGTGGTCATGTTCATGTGGTCATGTTCATGTGGTCATGCTGATGCGTTCATGTCTGTGTGGTTATGTTCATATGATAGCGCTAATGGAATCAGGTTTGTGTCCTCATGTTGTTGTAGTTATGTTCAAGTTGTCTTTCTCATGTGGTCATGTTGATGTGTTTCTTTCATGTGTTTTTTCATTTTTTCAAATGATCTTTTCTATGTGGTCTTTATCATGAGGTCTTTTCATGTAGTTTATTCATATGGTCATGTTGATGTAATTATGTTTACGTGATCATGTTCATGTTTAACATCCACGTAATCATATTGATGTGACCATGCTCATATCTTCATGTTCATGTGATCATTTGCGAGTGGCCATGTGTTCGTGGCCATGTGTTCGTGCTCATGTTCTGACCTTCATATCATGTTCGTGTGATCATGTTCAACATACCCCTGCTAATGATGCGTTTTTTTTTCGCTGCCAAGGTTCTACCATTCCGAAAGGTATCTGTTTCGTACCTGGGTGCTAATTACACCAGGTACACTGCACCCTGTACACCTGTTCTGTACACTAATTACATGTGCACTTGGTACCCTGCACCGTGCACACCTGTTCTGTACACTAATTACATGGGCACCTGGTATACTGCACCGTGTACACCTGTCCTGTACACTAATTAATGTACACCTGGTACACTGCACCGTGTACACCTGTTCTGTACACTAATTACATGTACACCGGTACACTGCACCCTACACCCCTGTACACTAACTACGCGTACACCATGTACGCCGCACTAACACGTACACCATGTGCGCCGCACTGTCATGTACACCATGTGCGCCGCACTGTCATGTACACTACTACTCCTACTCCTATGTACGCCGCACTGTCACGTACACCATGTACGCCGCACTGACACGTACAGCACGTGTGGTGCCGTCAAATTGGACGGTTTACAATTTTGTCCCGAGTTAATTTAATTGCGATGGGGTGAAAAATTGCTCCTGGCTGTTGTACTAAGCATGGTTTAATTTATTCCAAGTTTGCATTAAGTGTCTAACTCGAGCCTCGCCTGCGTTTGTGTGCATGGTTGTGCTTGTGTTGTGTCACAGACATAAACACGTCTGCTTATGTCGTATACAACAGCATTGTCTGCTTGTCGTATACTTCAGCAGCGTGTCTGCTTATGTCTGTCGTATATGCCAATCTGCCATTGGTGGAGGCCATGGTGGTCTAGAGCACTACCTTCTGCTGACCTTACGCGGCTAAAAAACGACCACAACGCGACCACAACGCGACCACAACACGACCACAACGCGACCACAACGCGACCCCAACGCGACCACAACGCGACCAAAACGCGACCACAACGCGACCACAACGCGACCACAACGCGACCACAACGCGACCACAACGCGACCACAACGCGACCACAACGCGACCACAACGCGACCACAACGCGACCACAACGCGACCACAACGCGACCACAACGCGACCACAACGCGACCACAACGCGACCACAACGCGACCACAACGCGACCACAACGCGACCACAACGCGACCACAGCGCGACCACAGCGCGACCACAGCGCGCCCACAGCGCGACCACAGCGCGACCACAGCGCGACCACAGCGCGACCACAGCGCGACCACAGCGCGACCACAGCGCGACCACAGCGCGACCACAGCGCGACCACAGCGCGACCACAGCGCGACCACAGCGCGACCACAGCGCGACCACAGCGCGACCACAGCGCGACCACAGCGCGACCACAGCGCGACCACAGCGCGACCACAGCGCGACCACAGCGCGACCACAGCGCGACCACAGCGCGACCACAGCGCGACCACAGCGCGACCACAGCGCGACCACAGCGCGACCACAGCGCGACCACAGCGCGACCACAGCGCGACCACAGCGCGACCACAGCGCGACCACAGCGCGACCACAGCGCGACCACAGCGCGACCACAGCGCGACCACAGCGCGACCACAGCGCGACCACAGCGCGACCACAGCGCGACCACAGCGCGACCACAGCGCGACCACAGCGCGACCACAGCGCGACCACAGCGCGACCACAGCGCGACCACAGCGCGACCACAGCGCGACCACAGCGCGACCACAACGCGACCACAACGCGACCACAACGCGACCACAACGCGACCACAACGCGACCACAACGCGACCACAACGCGACCACAACGCGACCACAACGCGACCATGGCACGAACACAATGCGACCATGGCACGAACACAATGCGACCATGGCACGAACACAATGCGACCATGGCACGAACACAATGCGACCATGGCACGAACACAATGCGACCATGGCACGAACACAATGCGACCATGGCACGAACACAACGCGACCATGGCACGAACACAACGCGACCATGGCACGAACACAACGCGACCATGGCACGACCACAACGCGACCACAACGCGACCACAACGCGACCACAACGCGACCACAACGCGACCACAACGCGACCACAACGCGACCACAACGCGACCGCAACGCGACCACAACGCGACCACAACGCGACCGCAACGTGACCACAACGCGACCACAACGCGACCACAACGTGACCACAACGCGACCGCAACGCGACCACAACGCGACCACAACGTGACCACAACGCGACCACAACGCGACCACAACGCGACCACAACGCGACCACAACGTGACCACAACGCGACCACAACGCGACCACAACGCGACCACAACGCGACCACAACGCGACCACAACGCGACCACAACGCGACCGCAACGCGACCACAACGCGACCACAACGCGACCGCAACGTGACCACAACGCGACCACAACGTGACCACAACGCGACCATGGCACGAACACAACGCGACCACAACGCGACCATGGCACGAACACAGCGCGACCACAACGCGACCATGGCACGAACACAACGCGACCATGGCACGACCACAACGCGACCACAACGCGACCACAACGCGACCATGGCACGACCACAACGCAACCACAACGCGACCATGGCACGACCACAACGCAACCACAACGCGACCATAGCACGACCTTCAGAAGCAGAATTACAGCGGCCGTGAAACACCATCGATATTTCTGACCTTCGTTAGAAAAAAACTGTTAGACAAAACGAATATTCGTTCCGTTTTACTTTGCCGCTCGGTTCTATCTGAGGACGCTCGTTTCACCGGCAACTTCATTATGTGCTTCACATTTTTCAAGAAAATGTTAATTTAATTGGGTGTGACCTCTAGAAATACTCATGAATTTTGGTAGCTGACTTGGCACTTCTGCACCCCGCAGGGCCGGCAATGCGGCGTACATGTACTCCGTATCGCAGCTGACCCGGCTGTGCTCCAGGTACCCTGTACCCCTGTGTCTGTGTACCCTGTGTACCCTGAGACCTGCGTACCATGTGTACCCTGGACCTGTGTACTATGTGTACCCTGGGACCTGTGTACCATGTATACCCTGGGACCAGTGTACCATGTGTACCCTGGGATCTGCGTACTATGTGTACTGGTACCCTGTACCCCTGTGTACCACACGTACTGGTACCCTGTAGGTGTGCTTCAACTCACGGTCCCCTGTGCTAATATCTCTTAACATAGCGCTGTGATGGCGAAGCGGGCGAACACTTCACTGGAGACTGACCGACCTGTTATTGCTTCTTAATACTGCTTTGCATTTGAAAATATGCTCTTTTTAATAACATTGTATGAAGTTTTTGTGTTAGAGTATCGATCTTCGTTTGAAGGCTTGCAGCTATAGTCGATGCGGAGAGAATTAAAAATAGAACCTTAGTATTGTAAGTAGTTACTCTTTTGCTTTTTTGCTGCATAATCCTTTGTATGATAGGGGTCGCTCAAAGTATTTCTCTCTAATCAATTGCCAGTGTAAGAAAATACACTGTTGTTAGGGTATAATGTCCAGTCACGAATAGATTGCCGGTATTAGCACAGATTAACGCAGATTAGCGCAGGTTACCGCAGATTACCGCACATGAGCGCAGATGAGTGCAAATTACCGCAGGCTAGCGCAGGTTACCGCAGGTAACAGCATTACTGCAGTACCGCAGATTAGCGCAGGTTACCGCAGGTTGCAGCAGTACTGCAGTACCGCAGATTAGCGCAGGTTACCGCAGTACCGAAGATTAGCGCAGATTTGCGCAGGTTACCGCATATTAGCGCAGATAAGCGGCGGCACAGCGCAGGAACGTTCACGTGAAAGCAGGTCGCCGCAGCGCCTTAGACGGGCGGCCGAAATTTCTATTAACACCTACCCGCCTAAACTAGCCCATGCTCGATATTGGACATAAAACTTAATGAATTTGATAATACATGTCCGCTTGAAGAAAAAATTGAAAATCCACGTCCATTTGAAGAAAACTTTGAAAATTCAAGTCTAATTAATGTAAAATTTGAATATCCATGCCCATTTAGCGAAGGATTTAAAAATTCATGTCCATTTAATGAAAAATTTAATTTCATGATAGACATGAAATTTGACGACAAGTCGATGATAATAATAGCATTCAGGAGGCAACAGGTTTCGTGCGACTGAAAAACAGCGACACGCAGAACAACGAACAACTACTGCGGCAAGTTGGACATTTCTGCGCAGCCGCTGCGCTGCGACGGCGCTGTCAGTCTCGTGTGCGGTGCGGTGATGGCGACGTCGGCCAGCGCCAATGATGGCGGCGATTTTGTACGGTGGCGTAGGAATTATTTTCAAAGCAATCTTGTTATATTTTTTAAAAAATATATTTTCCTGAGCCCGTATATAGTTACTGCAAACCTGATGCAATTGGGTGGCACGCAACGTAGGTGCCATACGAAACGATCCAATGAAAATTAGAAGCAATAAATTTGTTCAATACCGACACCGACCGCAGACACACCCTCGCAGTACTAAATTCGTTCAGAAGTACTATATTCGCACTACTAAATTCGTTCTGAAGTACTATATTCGCAGTACTAAATTCGTTGAGAAGTACTATGTTCGCAGTACTAAATTCGTTCTGAAGTACTATATTCGCAGTACTAAATTCGTTAAGAAGTACTATATTCGCAGTACTAAATTCGTTCTGAAGTACTATATTCGCAGTACTAAATTCGTTAAGAAGTACTATATTCGCAGTACTAAATTCGTTCTGAAGTACTATATTCGCAGCACTAAATTCGTTAAGAAGTACTATGTTCGCAGCACTAAATTCGTTAAGAAGTACTATATTCGCAGTACTAAATTCGTTCTGAAGTACTATATTCGCAGTACTAAATTCGTTCATAAGTACTATATTCGCAGTACTAAATTCGTTCTGAAGTACTATGTTCGCAGCACTAAATTCGTTAAGAAGTACTATATTTGCAGTACTAAATTCGTTAAGAAGTACTATATTCGCAGTACTAAATTCGTTAAGAAGTACTATATTTGCAGTACTAAATTCGTTCAGAAGTACTATGTTCGCAGCACTAAATTCGTTCTGAAGTACTATGTTCGCAGCACTAAATTCGTTAAGAAGTACTATATTTGCAGTACTAAATTCGTTAAGAAGTACTATATTCGCAGTACTAAATTCGTTCTGAAGTACTATGTTCGCAGCACTAAATTCGTTAAGAAGTACTATATTTGCAGTACTAAATTCGTTCTGAAGTACTATATTCGTAGTACTAAATTCGTTCATAAGTACTATATTCGCAGTACTAAATTCGTTCTGAAGTACTATGTTCGCAGCACTAAATTCGTTAAGAAGTACTATATTCGCAGTACTAAATTCGTTCTGAAGTACTATGTTCGCAGCACTAAATTCGTTAAGAAGTACTATATTTGCAGTACTAAATTCGTTCAGAAGTACTATATTCGCAGTACTAAATTCGTAAAATTGCGCTTCGTAATTCGTAGATATCGCCGCACTAACGTTACTTGCAGCTTTACTCACTTCGCTTGTAAATTGTTTGGCGTTGTAACTTAGATTTTGTTAGAAGTTGTAGCTGACGTCACCTTGTGTAGAGTTAAACATTTTGTATAGTCAGCCTTTGTCAGGTGGGCCTGTCATGTGAGCCTTTGTCAGTGCAGTAGTCCCGGGATGCTGGTACCGGGATGCTGGTACCGGGATGCTGGTACCGGGACTTAAGTTTACGACAAATAAAGTTAAAGTTAATAAAGGGCCGCGGTGCGCAAGTCCCCGCTTCTCACCAACACAGCGTACGCTGCGATCACTTTGCGCTCTCCTTCTACGCCGCCATGTCCCAAGTTGATTATTTTACTTTATACCTCATTTTTCGCCTGTGTCAATAAACATTTAGTTTATTAAATATTTCTTTTCTCTTTAAACTATTCCCTTGTCTTTAAACCTTTCATTTTCTCTCACATTTTTAGTTTCTTCTCAGTTTAAACATTCCACTTCAACATCCAGGTACCCTGTACACTCAACATACACTCCACATCAACATCCAGGTACCCTGTACACTCAACATACACTCCACTTCAACATCCAGGTACCCTGTACACTCAACATACACTCCACTTCAACATCCAGGTACCCTGTACACTCAACATACACTCCACATCAACATCCAGGTACCCTGTACACTCAACATACACTCCACTTCAACATCCAGGTACCCTGTACACTCAACATACACTCCACATCAACATCCAGGTACCCTGTACACTCAACATACACTCCACTTCAACATCCAGGTACCCTGTACACTCAACATACACTCCACTTCAACATCCAGGTACCCTGTACACTCAACATACACTCCTTCAACATCCAGGTACCTTGTACACTCAACATACACTCCACTTCAACATCCAGGTACCCTGTACACTCAACATACACTCCACTTCAACATCCAGGTACCCTGTACACTCAACATACACTCCACTTTAACATCCAGGTACCCTGTACACTCAACATACACTCCACTTCATCATCCAGGTACCCTGTACACTCAACATACACTCCATTTCAACATCCAGGTACCCTGTACACTCAACATACACTCCATTTCAACATCCAGGTACCCTGTACACTCAACATACACTCCACTTCATCATCCAGGTACCCTGTACACTCAACATACACTCCATTTTAACATCCAGGTACCCTGTACACTCAACATACACTCCACTTCATCATCCAGGTACCCTGTACACTCAACATACACTCCATTTTAAAATCCAGGTACCTTGTACACTCAACATACACTCCACTTCAACATCCAGGTACCCTGTACACTCAACATACACTCCACTTCAACATCCAGGTACCCTGTACACTCAACATACACTCCACTTCAACATCCAGGTACCCTGTACACTCAACATACACTCCATTTCAACATCCAGGTACCCTGTACACTCAACATACACTCCACTTCATCATCCAGGTACCCTGTACACTCAACATACACTCCATTTCAACATCCAGGTACCCTGTACACTCAACATACACTCCATTTCAACATCCAGGTACCCTGTACACTCAACATACACTCCACTTCATCATCCAGGTACCCTGTACACTCAACATACACTCCATTTTAACATCCAGGTACCCTGTACACTCAACATACACTCCACTTCATCATCCAGGTACCCTGTACACTCAACATACACTCCATTTTAAAATCCAGGTACCTTGTACACTCAACATACACTCCACTTCAACATCCAGGTACCCTGTACACTCAACATACACTCCACTTCAACATCCAGGTACCCTGTACACTCAACATACACTCCACTTCAACATCCAGGTACCCTGTACACTCAACATACACTCCATTTCAACATCCAGGTACCCTGTACACTCAACATACACTCCACTTCATCATCCAGGTACCCTGTACACTCAACATACACTCCACTTCAATACGCTTCACTTCTCGTATGAGGCGTCACTGATCTAATCAAGCACCACTCCTACTTCAACGACAGCAACAACAACAACGGAAAAATTTTGTGTGATTTTATTCTTTGTGTGATTTATTTATTTGTGTGATTTAATTTTTTGTGGGATTTAATTCTGTGTGTGATTTAATTCTGTGTGTGATTCAATTCTGTGTGTGATTCAATTCTGTGTGTGATTTAATTCTGTGTGTGATTTAATTCTGTGTGTGATTTAATTCTGTGTGTGATTTAATTCTGTGTGTGATTTAATTCTGTGTGTGATTTAATTCTGTGTGTGATTCAATTCTGTGTGTGATTTAATTCTGTGTGTGATTCAATTCTGTGTGTGATTCAATTCTGTGTGTGATTTAATTCTGTGTGATTTAATTTTGTGTGATTTAATTTTGTGTATAATTTAATTTTGTGTATAATTTAATTTTGTGTGATTCAATTCTTCGTGTGATTCAATTCTTTTATTTTCAGGTCACCAGAGTGGGCGAAAGTTTCGAGCTCTGAGAGAGAAAACCTCGGCCTCGTCTTCGAGGACGACGGCGAGTTTTGGTGAGGGTCGTACTGAGGGTTGTGGTGAGGGTTGTGGTGAGGGTTGTGGTGAGGGTTGGGGTGAGGGTTGTGGTGAGGGTTGTGGTGAGGGTTGTGGTAAGGGTTGTGGTGAGGGTTGTGGTGAGGGTTGGGGTGAGGGTTGTGGTGAGGGTTGTGGTGAGGGTTGTGGTGAGGGTTGTGGTGAGGGTTGTGGTGGGGGTTGTGGTGGGGGTTGTGGTGGGGGTTGTGGTAGGGGTTGTGGTGGGGGTTGTGGTGGGGGTTGTGGTGAGGGTTGGGGTGAGGGTTGTGGTGAGGGTTGTGGTGAGGGTTGTGGTGAGGGTTGGGGTGAGGGTTGTGGTGAGGGTTGGGGTGAGGGTTGGGGTGAGGGTTGGGGTGAGGGTTGGGGTGAGGGTTGGGGTGAGGGTTGGGGTGAGGGTTGGGGTGAGGGTTGGGGTGAGGGTTGGGGTGAGGGTTGGGGTGAGGGTTGGGGTGAGGGTTGGGGTGAGGGTTGGGGTGAGGGTTGGGGTGAAGCTTGGGGTGAGGCTTGGGGTGAGGCTTGGGGTGAGGCTTGGGGTGAGGCTTGGGGTGAGGCTTGGGGTGAGGCTTGGGGTGAGGCTTGGGGTGAGGCTTGGGGTGAGGCTTGGGGTGAGGCTTGGGGTGAGGCTTGGGGTGAGGCTTGGGGTGAGGGTTGGGGTGAGGGTTGGGGTGAGGGTTGGGGTGAGGGTTGGGGTGAGGGTTGGGGTGAGGGTTGGGGTGAGGGTTGGGGTGAGGGTTGGGGTGAGGGTTGGGGTGAGGGTTGGGGTGAGGGTTGGGGTGAGGGTTGGGGTGAGGGGTGTGGTGAGGGTTGTGGTGAGGGTTGTGGTGAGGGTTGTGGAGAGGGTTGTGGTGACCCCTTAGGGTGATACAACTGTTTTATGTATGGGAATTAGCGCTCCCAGAGGGAAATGTGTGAGTGCTGAGCGCTGAGAGTTAGGTAGGCCTTCCTTTTGTTGAAATGAAATGTTTTCGTTTTGTCAAGGACCACTTTGTTTCAGTTCACTGCTGTCCTAATTTTCAGCACCTACTACTTCCTTCTTTAACTTTTATCTTGTTTCATAATCTTCTTTCTCCTCAACTTACTGTTTCTGTGCACCTTCTGGATACTTTCCACGTTCCGTCATCCCCACATGAAATGGTGCCTTCCTCCTTCCTCTCTTTGGATCGCATTTGTTGCGGATAGGGAGGCTTAAACTAACTGATAGTCTAATCTAATCTTCCAGGGGGTACGAAAAAAGTCCAGGTAAATAATAGGATACTGGTTATTTGTTGGCATTGTTATTTCAGGGAGTGCGGGGTCCGAATGGCATTTCTTTAGGGGTGTGGGGCGAAAAAGGTTGGTAGCCCCTGGTTTATACAGTTGCCATCAAAAAAAATTTCCTTGAGTTCGTGAGGGGACCCTCATTACTCGATGAAATGTATTCTTCAAACTCAAGATTTCTGTACCTCCTTAACACTTTGACCGCAACGTGCGCCACCGGAGGCCACGGAGGCATTTTTCATAATGCTGCTGACCGACCTGTTGTCACAAACTCAATTTTATCAAATACTTAATCAAAGCTAAATGAGCGCACGATCCAGTTCATGTTTGTTATTTCCAAAATTACCCACTACATTATTGACCTTAAATTTGAGTATAACATTGAACTTCAGTTTAAGCCATTACAGGCGAAGTGTTGACACCTATTCTCATCATACACCTATTATATTGATGAAAGTACGCTTGATTCTAGCCAACGACACCCACTAACGTAGTCAGCTAGCGTAAGTCGACAACCGCTAGCGTAAGTCAGCTAGCGTAAGTCGACACCCACTAGCGTAAGTCAGCTAGCGTAAGTCGACACCCACTAGCGTAAGTCGACACCCACTAGCGTAAGTCGACACCCACTAGCGTAAGTCAGCTAGCGTAAGTCGACACCCACTAGCGTAAGTCAGCTAGCGTAAGTCGACACCCACTAGCGTAAGTCAGCTAGCGTAAGTCGACACCCACTAGCGTAAGTCAGCTAGCGTAAGTCGACACCCACTAGCGTAAGTCGACACCCACTAGCGTAAGTCAGCTAGCGTAAGTCGACACCCACTAGCGTAAGTCAGCTAGCGTAAGTCGACACCCACTAGCGTAAGTCAGCTAGCGTAAGTCGACACCCACTAGCGTAAGTCAGCTTGCGTAAGTCGACACCCACTAGCGTAAGTCAGCTAGCGTAAGTCGACACCCACTAGCGTAAGTCGACACCCACTAGCGTAAGTCAGCTAGCGTAAGTCGACACCCACTAGCGTAAGTCAGCTAGCGTAAGTCGACACCCACTAGCGTAAGTCAGCTAGCGTAAGTCGACACCCACTAGCGTAAGTCGACACCCACTAGCGTAAGTCAGCTAGCGTAAGTCGACACCCACTAGCGTAAGTCAGCTAGCGTAAGTCGACACCCACTAGCGTAAGTCAGCTAGCGTAAGTCGACACCCACTAGCGTAAGTCAGCTAGCGTAAGTCGACACCCACTAGCGTAAGTCAGCTTGCGTAAGTCGACACCCACTAGCGTAAGTCAGCTTGCGTAAGTCGACACCCACTAGCGTAAGTCAGCTAGCGTAAGTCGACACCCACTAGCGTAAGTCGACACCCACTAGCGTAAGTCGACACCCACTAGCGTAAGTCAGCTAGCGTAAGTCGACACCCACTAGCGTAAGTCGACACCCACTAGCGTAAGTCAGGTAACGTAAGTCGACACCCTCTAGCGTAAGTCGATACCCACTAGCGTAAGTCGACACCCACTAGCGTAAGTCGACACCCACTAGCGTAAGTCGACACCCACTAGCGTAAGTCAGCTAGCGTAAGTCGACACCCACTAGCGTAAGTCGACACCCACTAGCGTAAGTCGACACCCACTAGCGTAAGTCGACACCCACTAGCGTAAGTCGACACCCACTAGCGTAAGTCGACACCCACTAGCGTAAGTCGACACCCACTAGCGTAAGTCGACACCCACTAGCGTAAGTCGACACCCATTAGCGTAAGTCGACACCCACTAGCGTAAGTCAGCTAGCGTAAGTCGACACCCACTAGCGTAAGTCAGCTAGCGTAAGTCGACACTCACTAGCGTAAGTCGACACCCACTAGCGTAAGTCGACACCCACTAGCGTAAGTCGACACCCAAAAGCGTAAGTCGACACCCACTAGCGTAAGTCGACACCCACTAGCGTAAGTCAGGTAACGTAAGTCGACACCCTCTAGCGTAAGTCGATACCCACTAGCGTAAGTCGACACCCACCAGCGTAAGTCGACACCCACTAGCGTAAGTCAGCTAGCGTAAGTCGACACCCACTAGCGTAAGATACATCTACCCTCAGGATGACGTTCGACTGTCGTGGTCCAGTGTCTTTTCACCGATGCCACAACATTTGTTGTCATCCTCCTATGAGATGCGACAATTTCGTGATGTAATTTATTTCTTCAGTTGCCGTCGTGACATGTGGTATATGTCGCTTTAATATATTTTTATTAATAAAGCGTGACTTCTATGTCCTCGCCATGATTTTAAATGATTGATATTTATGCTGCCACCACCCTTGGTATAAGGGAAATTGAATATTTATTATGATATCAAAAGAACGAATTGATATTATTTTGGAAACGTGTCTCCATGCCTTCCATGCCTCGTCTCACATTTTCAGGACACAGGTATTGATGCACTTGTTACCAAGAGGGAGATTTACTTACAAGAATCAATTAAGCGCGCATTACAACAGGTACGAATGAATAAGTATATCGATATATATATGGAATTGACACAATGCTTCGCTTGCTATATCTAAACGAAACTACGACCTGAGATATCATTTTGAGTTTGTTTGACAATAGTGACCGAATGAACTAGAGAACTCATCTTTGATGGAGATGTGGAGAGATGCCTCGGACGCCGAGATTGGAATGCCGGACAGGCACTTCGATGTGACACAAAAGGGCATGATGGCGTCCTGCTCCTACGAAGCTGCCTTTCGCCGATGTCAGGCGCTTAACGAATATGATTTAGTTGTCGTATATGTTCACAATAACTGATGTAGTTATGCTAAATGTTCGCAGTAACTGATTTAGTTTTGGTGACTAGCGCAGACACCCATAAGGGCGTCACTAAGGAGTTGAACGACAAAGATATTACTTTGGTGGAGTCTGGCGCCTTACTAACTCGAGTTCCCTTATCCCTCACTTCTCTCAGCCTGTTTCTGGGCGTGAACACCCGCTAGAGCTGGGACCTCGTTCGAACGTCGTCATGTACGATTATCAACGTTATCTAACGTTCATGGATAGATGCCTAATTGAATCAATAACACACATATGAATTACCATGATGAAATACGTACTAAAATACAAGAAATATTCCTATAAATAGAAGAATTATAGATTAAAGATATACTGAATAGCAGTAGATGGCAACTTCGGGCGTTCGATGAAGGATTCCGATATAACGTGTCCGAGACACTGACGCTGTGACGTGGAGGTGCGTCCAGATGTTGGGCTTCTAGAAGGTTCTTCGTAAAGTGGGTATACTTCTCATCCGTAGGTAACTCGCAATGAATATCTCTTCAAGTATGATGATCGACGCAGTTCTTTTTAGAGATTCGAAGTAGACACTCAGGCCTGTCGTAACACTCGAAGTAATCCATAGGACAAAAAATTTTCTTGGACGCGAGATATGATGAATCATAACACGACGACTTCATGGAGTACTTTAAGCATCAGCTGACGTCCCATAAATTTACCCTCAGGATGACGTTCGACGACTTCTTGGAGCACTTCACGGACCTGAGCATCTGCTTCCTGATCAACACGAGCCTGCTGAGCATGAGCAAGACGTGGCACGAGAGCAGCTTCCATTCCTCCTGGACCATCGGGGTGAAGGGGCATGTGTCCGACCGCTCCGGGGGCTGCCTCAACCACAAGGAGTCCTTCCTCAGGAACCCGCAGTACAGGTAGTGGTTGTTGCAGTAGTGATTGTTGCTGTAGTGGTTGTAGATATTGTGGTAGTGGTTGCGGTTGCTTTCCGAGTGCTGGTATTGGTTATGATTATTGCGGTATTGGGTGCGGTTATTGCTTTCCGAGTGCTGGTATTGGTTGTGGTTTTGTGGCTCACACTCCCCCAGTGATCCCCTTATTCACTTTCATTTGAAAACCATCCCAACGCTTTTACTTAGGAACTTTCCAAGGACTTATGATTCAAGAACCTTCATTTAACAACCTATCTATTGAAAAATTAAATAAAAAACGATAACATGACCACACGCACCATTAAATTTTTGTGTGAAATAAAATATTTTATTTTTTATTTTTGGCAGGTTTGACGTGAAGGACGAGAAGGACGACGTGATCATCCAGCTCATGCAGAAGGACGTGAGGGAGCTCCGCAGCGAGGGCTCCCAGCACCTCGTGCTCGGCTTCCATATCATGAAGGTGGGCTGGTGGGCTGGTGGGCTGGTGGGCTGGCGGGCTGGTGGGCTGGCGGGCTGGTGGGCTGGTGGGCTGGCGGGCAGGTGGGCTGGTGGGCTGGTGGGCTGCCGGGCAGGTGGGCTGGCGGGCAGGTGGGCTGGTGGGCTGCCGGGCTAGCGGGCAGGCGGGCAGGCGGGCAGGCGGGCAGGCAGGCAGACGGGCAGGCGAGCAGGCGGGAAGGTGGGCAGGTGGGCAGGTGGGCAGGTGGGCAGGTGGGCAGGTGGGCAGGTGGGCTGGCGGGCTGGCGGGCTGGTGGGCAGGCGGGCAGGTGGGCTGGCGGGCAGGCGGGCTGGCGGGCAGGCGGGCTGGTGGGCTGGTGGGCTGGGAGGCTGGGGGGCTGGGGGGCTGGTGGGCAGGTAGGTAGGTGGGCAGGTAGGCAGGTGAGCATACGGGCATACGGGCATACCTATAGCTAACTTAACTCTACCCACGACCTATGCAACCTAACCTTGGTGCGTAGGTTGAAGGGCCCCGAAAGTGGTTCGCTCTCCAATAACTTCATAATCAGCGATATTATGGCTTTTGTTTTTATGTTGGTCTCCACTGCCTGTCCGGAGATAAGGAGCGAGAGCGCTGTTCTTTCTTTATTACCCATCATGACAGCCTGTCCATCATCTGGCGCTCGCTCGTATGCCCAGCCAAAGCTAATGTTTTCCACGTCCATTAGACACCTAATTCATATTAGAGGAACCATATTTAAAGCTCCTGCTTGCTTGGGACTGAGACAGAATAAATACGTTTTATTCACTAATCTGATGTAATATAATGTATCTTATTATAATGTAATTTAATGTGTTGTAATGTATGTAATGTAATCCATTGTACTATATTGTAATGTTATGTCATGTGTTGTAATGTAATCTAATTTTGTGTTTTGTAATGTATTTTGACGTAATGTTATGTTTTTTAATGTATTATAATATTATGTTTTGTAATGTATTATAATATTATGTTTTGTAATGTATTGTAATGTTATGCTATGTAACGTAATGTAATGTGCGCAGGTCGAGGTGAACCGAGAGTACCGCGTACACCGCATCCACGAGGGCGCCGCCACGTCGGACTACATCAAGACGCGCTCCATATTCCTGCGGGAGCAGCTGCCCACGGGCCGCTACGTCATCGTCCCCACCACGTTCAAGCCTAATGAGACCGGTGACTTCCTCCTCAGGATCTTCTCGTCCAGAGACTGCGATGCTGTGTGAGTGGTGTGTTCTGGTACCTGTAGTGTTGCTGTGTGAGTGGTGTGTTCTGGTACCAGTAATGTGTTCTGCTGGTACCAGTGGTGTGTTCTGCTGGTACCAGTTGTGTGTTCTACTTGACGCTGTGTGAATGGTTCCCCTGCTCTGCAGGAACCTGTAATGTGTCTTTCTGATACCTATGTTGTGTTTTTCTAGTTCCTATAAACGGTCGTAAACTAAGGTTGTAAGGATTAAATATCACTTGTTACAGAGAGTTAGTGCAGCCCCAGCCGAGCCTGCCGTGGTACGCGTGCGTGAAGAGGCCTGTCGTTGTCACCTCCATCACGCTCAAGTCCGCCGCTCACCTCGTGTCCCAGTCTGCGTTTGGTGGTGAGTTATTCATTTTTTCCCAAAAATTACCGATTTTCATTTGTTTGCTCATCTTGTAGAGAATTTTTTCGCTAATCTAACGATATGATTGGATCGTGTGTACGTCCGTCTACTAGTCTGAAAAAAGTTTGAAAGTAATAAAAAAATTCCAGAAAATTTGTTAAAAAAACGGCTGTCCTGAAACTTGCTGTTTTTTTTAAGTAGATCTACAGTTTTGAAGGTTCAGGAATGGCAAATATATCAACCAATAGAGCTTAAAAGGAGCTAGAAATTAGCGAAATTTATTTGTTAAAATTCGATTTAAATTGAAAATTATACGAGACATCAGATAAAAAAAGTTTTAGATTAATGAGGATATGGGAAACAATTCAACAGATGCGATGATCAGCACAACTGGGGAACAATTCAACAGATGCGATGATCAGCACAACTGGGGAACAATTCAACAGATGCGATGATCAGCACAACTGGGGAACAATTCAATAGATGCGATGATCAGCACAACTGGGGAACAATTCAACAGATGCGATGATCAGCACAACTGGGGAACAATTCAATAGATGCGATGATCAGCACAACTGGGGAACAATTCAATAGATGCGATGATCAGCACAACTGGGGAACAATTCAATAGATGCGAAGATCAGCACAACTGGGGAACAATTCAATAGATGCGATGATCAGCACAACTGGGGAACAATTCAATAGATGCGATGATCAGCACAACTGGGGAACAATTCAATAGATGCGATGATCAGCACAACTGGGGAACAATTCAATAGATGCGATGATCAGCACAACTGGGGAACAATTCAATAGATGCGATGATCAGCACAACTGGGGAACAATTCAACAGATGCGATGATCAGCACAACTGGGGAACAATTCAATAGATGCGATGATCAGCACAACTGGGGAACAATTCAATAGATGCGATGATCAGCACAACTGGGGAACAATTCAATAGATGCGAAGATCAGCACAACTGGGGAACAATTCAATAGATGCGAAGATCAGCACAACAGGGGAACAATTCAATAGATGCGATGATCAGCACAACTGGGGAACAATTCAACAGATGCGATGATCAGCACAACTGGGGAACAATTCAACAGATGCGATGATCAGCACAACTCGGGAACAATTCAACAGATGCGATGATCAGCACAACTGGGGAACAATTCAACAGATGCGATGATCAGCACAACTGGGGAACAATTCAACAGATGCGATGATCAGCACAACTGGGGAACAATTCAACAGATGCGATGATCAGCACAACTGGGGAACAATTCAACAGATGCGATGATCAGCACAACAGGGGAACAATTCAACAGATGCGATGATCAGCACAACTGGGGAACAATTCAACAGATGCGATGATCAGCACAACTGGGGAACAATTCAACAGATGCGATGATCAGCACAACTGGGGAACAATTCAACAGATGCGAGATCAGCACAACTGGGGAACAATTCAACAGATGCGATGATCAGCACAACAGGGGAACAATTCAACAGATGCGATGATCAGCACAACTGGGGAACAATTCAACAGATGCGATGATCAGCACAACTGGGGAACAATTCAACAGATGCGATGATCAGCACAACAGGGGAACAATTCAACAGATGCGATGATCAGCACAACTGGGGAACAATTCAACAGATGCGATGATCAGCACAACTGGGGAACAATTCAACAGATGCGATGATCAGCACAACTGGGGAACAATTCAACAGATGCGATGATCAGCACAACTGGGGAACAATTCAACAGATGCGATGATCAGCACAACTGGGGAACAATTCAACAGATGCGATGATCAGCACAACTGGGGAAAAATTCAATAGATGCGATGATCAGCACAACTGGGGAACAATTCAACAGATGCGATGATCAGCACAACTGGGGAACAATTCAATAGATGCGATGATCAGCACAACTGGGGAACAATTCAACAGATGCGATGATCAGCACAACTGGGGAACAATTCAATAGATGCGATGATCAGCACAACTGGGGAACAATTCAATAGATGCGATGATCAGCACAACTGGGGAACAATTCAATAGATGCGATGATCAGCACAACTGGGGAACAATTCAACAGATGCGATGATCAGCACAACTGGGGAACAATTCAATAGATGCGATGATCAGCACAACTGGGGAACAATTCAACAGATGCGATGATCAGCACAACTGGGGAACAATTCAATAGATGCGATGATCAGCACAACTGGGGAACAATTCAATAGATGCGATGATTAGCACAACTGGGGAACAATTCAACAGATGCGATGATCAGCACAACTGGGGAACAATTCAATAGATGCGATGATCAGCACAACTGGGGAACAATTCAACAGATGCGATGATCAGCACAACTGGGGAACAATTCAATAGATGCGATGATCAGCACAACTGGGGAACAATTCAATAGATGCGATGATCAGCACAACTGGGGAACAATTCAATAGATGCGATGATCAGCACAACTGGGGAACAATTCAATAGATGCGATGATCAGCACAACTGGGGAACAATTCAACAGATGCGATGATCAGCACAACTGGGGAACAATTCAATAGATGCGATGATCAGCACAACTGGGGAACAATTCAATAGATGCGATGATCAGCACAACTGGGGAACAATTCAATAGATGCGATGATCAGCACAACTGGGGAACAATTCAATAGATGCGATGATCAGCACAACTGGGGAACAATTCAACAGATGCGATGATCAGCACAACTGGGGAACAATTCAATAGATGCGATGATCAGCACAACTGGGGAACAATTCAATAGATGCGATGATCAGCACAACTGGGGAACAATTCAACAGATGCGATGATCAGCACAACTGGGGAACAATTCAATAGATGCGATGATCAGCACAACTGGGGAACAATTCAATAGATGCGATGATCAGCACAACTGGGGAACAATTCAATAGATGCGATGATCAGCACAACTGGGGAACAATTCAATAGATGCGATGATCAGCACAACTGGGGAACAATTCAATACATGCGATGATCAGCACAACTGGGGAACAATTCAATAGATGCGATGATCAGCACAACTGGGGAACAATTCAATAGATGCGATGATCAGCACAACTGGGGAACAATTCAATAGATGCGATGATCAGCACAACTGGGGAACAATTCAATACATGCGATGATCAGCACAACTGGGGAACAATTCAATAGATGCGAAGATCAGCACAACTGGGGAACAATTCAATAGATGCGATGATCAGCACAACTGGGGAACAATTCAATAGATGCGATGATCAGCACAACTGGGGAACAATTCAATAGATGCGATGATCAGCACAACTGGGGAACAATTCAATAGATGCGATGATCAGCACAACTGGGGAACAATTCAATAGATGCGATGATCAGCACAACTGGGGAACAATTCAATAGATGCGATGATCAGCACAACTGGGGAACAATTCAATAGATGCGATGATCAGCACAACTGGGGAACAATTCAATAGATGCGATGATCAGCACAACTGGGGAACAATTCAATAGATGCGATGATCAGCACAACTGGGGAACAATTCAATAGATGCGATGATCAGCACAACTGGGGAACAATTCAATAGATGCGAAGATCAGCACAACTGGGGAACAATTCAATAGATGCGATGATCAGCACAACTGGGGAACAATTCAATAGATGCGAAGATCAGCACAACTGGGGAACAATTCAATAGATGCGATGATCAGCACAACTGGGGAACAATTGAACAGATGCCATGCTCAATAAAACTGCAATGCTTATCCTCATTATTTCCCCAACTGCCCTGCATGGTTCAGTTAAAATGATCACTGTGGAATTTTTTTTTCGGAGCAGAAGGTTTGCTTGTAAGGTCTCTCCTGACATTCAAATTTAAGTGGACTGAGATGCCTCTTCTGTGACACACGTGCACGTTTTTGGTGTATGTTACGCAGAAAATGTGAACGCTTACATGATTTTGCATTAGTAGTTTCTTGAGAATTTTGCTTCAATTCGCTGAGAAAATTGTACGTGCGCAAGAAATAGTCAGTTGGGCATACCTAAATATTTTATAGGAATTCCCAATGCTCTTCGATTTTTTATTGGGTGTCCTCCGCCTTTTGTTTAGGCTAATTAGATGCTCGAATAATTTTGAATAATCCTAAAAAAATCATTTGAGCGATTTTATTTGCAGCTCGTCAAATTTTGAATTATCCTGTATGATAAGTCAAAAATGTACACTAGTGAGTTTCTTTTCCGTAATGTAAACATATGAATTTGAATAAAATTTAAAAGGGTCGCTGCCATTAGAGACTTTCGTCTCGAATTTTATGTGTGTGAATTTAAAAGGTCCTATAAATTGCGGGCGGAGTGGCGCTCAAACGTTAGCCCTCACGTCCAACATTATTTTCTCCTGCACACAACCTCGTAGCGCTGACCGAATGTCTAGGCGCGTCTCTCTGTGTGGTTCGTGCGTGTTGAGAGAATGATGAATAAACACGTGAGTCAATATTGGACTTTACTGGTGAGTGAGGCAAATACGGATGAGGAAATAGAGCACGTGCGGAGCAGTTGATCGTAAGTTGATCGCAAAGTTGATCGTAAAGTCGATCGTAAAGTCAATCGTAAAGTCAATCGTAAAGTTGATCGTAAAGATGATCGTAAAGGTGATCGTAAAGATGATCGTAAAGATGATCGTAAAGATGATCGTAAAGATGATCGTAAAGATGATCGTAAAGATGATCGTAAAGATGATCGTAAAGATGATCGTAAAGATGATCGTAAAGATGAACGTACAGTTCTTAGCTCTTTAAAACACTGCGGTAAAATTCGGTCTATCTTCTAGCTCCTGCTTTCAAACGTACACCCAGCAGACCTGTTTCCACAGCTACGAGGCACACCTAATTTATGGTAGATACACTCAATTTAAGCCTCCTACTAGCGTGGGACGGACACAATAAATATATTCTATTCAATCCTAAAAAATCATTTGAGTATTTTATTTGCAGCTTGTCAGATCTTAACTAATTCCACAAAAATCGTTTGTGTGCTAATTGAGGCTTGTCAGATCTTAACTAATTCTAGAAAAATCGTTTGTGTGCTACTATTTGAGGCTAGTCGAATCTTAATTGATTCTTCAAGCATCGTTTGGTGGCCACTATTTGCGGCTTGTATAATTTTTAATGACCCAACAAAAATTCCGAAATGGCAGTCCCGGAGCTTCAAGAATGGTCCTACGAAAATCCTGCAAAAAACAAATGATCCTACAAAAATCCTACAAAAACAAATGATCCTGCCAAAGTCCTACAAAAACAAATGATCCTGCAAAAATCCTACAAAAACAAATGATCCTGCAAAAATCCTACAAAAAACAAATGATCCTACAAAAATCCTACAAAAGCAAATGATCCTGCCAAAGTCCTACAAAAAACAAATGATCCTACAAAAATCCTACAAAAACAAATGATCCTGCAAAAATCCTACAAAAAACAAATGATCCTACAAAAATCCTACAAAAGCAAATAATCCTGCAAAAATCCTACAAAAAACGAATGATTCTACAAAAATCCTACAAAAAACGAATTATCCTACAAAAAACAAATGATCCTACAAAAATTTTCAATGATCCTACAGAATTTATAATGAACCTACTTTTTTTGTGTGTGTTGCTTTGGAATGGGGAGCACGCGGAGAACTTTTTGTAGCCGCAGATTTGTTTATGGCGAAAAACGTCTTTTTATTGACGTAAGTTTGTTTTTAATGCAAACTTCTTACGACATACACATCTTGTACCGTAGCATTTACGACATACACATCTTGTACCGTAGCATGGAGTGGTGCACCCCCGGTTCTTGGGCTGAAACTGCTTGGTGCACCGCGGCTTTGGTTCGGTTCACTGGCAACATTGTTTGCTTCACTGTCTTTAACGTGTAGTTTTTATAAAGAAGTTGGAGACGTTGTATAGAAGTTGGAGTATTTTTATTACGTGAATATATTTGCTTCTATAGTCGGCTTATGATTCCTAACTTCCGAAATCTCATTTTTTCTCTCTTCAACACTCGCTTTTTTAGTCGTCTTATAGTTTCTAACCCTCCAACACCTTTGTCTCTCTCTCTAACCTTACCGCATTTAATGACCCCTTCAACGCCCTTTACCGCTGCCAGAGATGAAAAACCAGGTCCAGCAGGTCCGGCAAGGGAAGGTCTTCAAGAAACAAGTAAAGGGCTTCAAAGTGAAGGTCGAGAACGCAGAGAGCGTCCCCGAGATGAAGAAACCAGGTGTTTCTAGGCCGTGTGTTTGTGTGCAGGCACCTCGAATTACACCTTATAGTTGCACCGTGTACAGTGTTGGACCTTAGATCTAGAATAAATGTTCCCTATATGTGTTTCCTATCTTCATGAAGCTAGAATAAGTGTTCCCTGAGTATTGGACACAAGATCTAGGACAAGTGTTCCCGATCTTTATCAGTTTTGGACACTAAATCAAGGATAAGTGTTCCCGATCTTTATCAGTTTTGGACACTAAATCTAGGACAAGTGTTCCCGATCTTCATCAGTTTTGGACACTAGATCTAGGACAAGTGTTCCCGATCTTTATCAGTTTTGGACACTAGATCTAGAACAAGTGTTCCCGATCTTTATCAGTTTTGGACACTAGATCTAGGACAAGTGTTCCCGATCTTTATCAGTTTTGGACACTAGATCTAGGACAAGTGTTCCCGATCTTTATCAGTATTGGACACTAGATCTAGGACAAGTGTTCCCGATCTTTATCAGTATTGGACATAAGATCTAGGACAAGTGTTCCCGATCTTTATCAGTTCTGGACACTAGATCTAGGACAAGGGTTCCCTATCTTTTTCAGTACTGGACACTAGATCCATGAAAAGTGTTCCCTATGCATGTCCTATCGTTATCAGCAAAGGTGCTAGTTATTGTCGCAATTTCAAAAAGTTCAGAAGCCCAGGATTGGTGTGCAACTTCGTCTTCTTCGGGCTCTAAATGCACATCCTGATCAGTGTTCCTTTGTCAGCAAAGCACTGAATGATTGCGGCTGTTTTCAAAAGTCCAGAAACTCAGAATTTGTACGCAATTTTATCTTCTTCTGGTCTCGATCACACGTTCTGATTGCACCTTCCTAAATCTGTCGATCAGACAAAAAAATAAAGAAAGAAAAAAGTGCCTAGTCCATTCAACAAAATTTTTCAGGAGAGCTCTTTTAATGGATTTCTTATGGAGTTTTGTATTTAGAAGTTGGAGAAGATGGAGACGTAATATAAAAGCTGGAGTATTTTCATTACGTAAATATACTCTCCTACCAACACAACAGCCCAGCAACTGAAAGTTTAGAGGGTGTCTTGCGTCGAAGAGAACCCAAATCTGTTTAAAAATAAAGATTGAAATTTCGAGAGTTGGCTTTTTTTTGGTCTGATTGACAGACTTACTGCCTCGCAGCCCAGCCCTCGCTAACTCCTCCTTTACGGGCTGATGAAATGAACTTGGCGTAGAAATGTTGGCTAGAATTACTTGAGCGAATGTTTCATAAGTGCAAGTATCACGTTAAATGAAGATATTATATGACAACACATAATACATGAACATGTTAAAACATAAATTAAATGAACACAGTAAGGGCATGCATTTTATAAGCATATTAAATGAAAAATATATTATACCTATGAACATATTAAAAAAAGCATTTGTTGGATACACATATTAAGTAATCATATTAAATAAAAGTAATATTTTGAAATAGAGGCAGATTTGGCATTTATTTTATTTTGAAAAGCTGATTTAAACATGGATTCAACAAATTCAAGCCGACTCATCGTCATTGCATGAATTTATAAAATATGCAATGTGCGGGACTGGATGGCAAATTATTTACACATGTGAGTTCATGGCATAGTTAGGAACCCTTCCTACTATTTAGCTTGTAAATAGTATTTTGTCAGTAATAGTTTCGACTGAAAAAAGATGCACTAGTAGTCGAGTTGTCACTCAAGATCTTCCGCAATTTTTTTATCTATATAACCAGCACCTTGCTTTTGTTCAATATTCAGCCATATTACTACCGGTGTTATTACTATATTACTACCGGTATTATTAATATATTACTACCGGTATTATTACTATATTACTACCGGTGTTATTACTATATTACTACCGGTATTATTAATATATTACTACCGGTATTATTACTATATTACTACCGGTATTACTACTATATTACTACCGGTATTATTAATATATTACTACCGGTATTATTACTATATTACTACCGGTATTATTACTATATTACTACCGGTATTATTACTATATTACTACCGGTATTACTACTATATTACTACCGGTATTATTACTATATTACTACCGGTATTATTACTATATTACTACCGGTATTATTACTATATTACTACCGGTATTACTACTATATTACTACCGGTATTATTAATATATTACTACCGGTATTATTACTATATTACTACCGGTGATATTAATATATTACTACCGGTATTATTACTATATTACTACCGGTATTATTACTATATTACTACCGGTGTTATTACTATATTACTACCGGTGTTATTACTATATTACTACCGTTATTATTACTATATTACTACCGGTATTATTACTATATTACTACCGGTATTATTAATATATTACTACCGGTATTATTACTATATTACTACCGGTGTTATTACTATATTACTACCGGTGTTATTACTATATTACTACCGGTATTATTACTATATTACTACCGGTATTATTACTATATTACTACCGGTATTATTACTATATTACTACCGGTATTATTACTATATTACTACCGGTGTTATTACTATATTACTACCGGTATTATTACTATATTACTACCGGTATTATTAATATATTACTACCGGTATTATTACTATATTACTACCGGTATTATTACTATATTACTACCGGTGTTATTACTATATTACTACCGGTGTTATTACTATATTACTACCGGTGTTATTACTATATTACTACCGGTATTATTACTATATTACTACCGGTATTATTACTATATTACTACCGGTGTTATTACTATATTACTACCGGTGTTATTACTATATTACTACCGGTGATATTAATATATTACTACCGGTATTATTACTATATTACTACCGGTATTATTACTATATTACTACCGGTGTTATTACTATATTACTACCGGTGTTATTACTATATTACTACCGGTATTATTACTATATTACTACCGGTATTATTACTATATTACTACCGGTATTATTACTATATTACTACCGGTGTTATTACTATATTACTACCGGTGTTATTACTATATTACTACCGGTATTATTACTATATTACTACCGGTATTATTACTATATTACTACCGGTGTTATTACTATATTACTACCGGTATTATTAATATATTACTACCGGTATTATTACTATATTACAACCGGTGTTATTACTATATTACTACCGGTGTTATTACTATATTACTACCGGTATTATTACTATATTACTACCGGTATTATTACTATATTACTACCGGTGTTATTACTATATTACTACCGGTATTATTACTATATTACTACCGGTATTATTACTATATTACTACCGGTATTATTACTATATTACTACCGGTGTTATTACTATATTACTACCGGTATTATTAATATATTACTACCGGTATTATTACTATATTACTACCGGTGTTATTACTATATTACTACCGGTGTTATTACTATATTACTACCGGTATTATTACTATATTACTACCGGTATTACTACTATATTACTACCGGTATTACTACTATATTACTACCGGTATTATTAATATATTACTACCGGTATTATTAATATATTACTACCGGTATTATTACTATATTACTACCGGTATTATTACTATATTACTACCGGTATTACTACCATATTACTACCGGTATTACTACTATATTACTACCGGTATTATTACTATATTACTACCGGTGTTATTACTATATTACTACCGGTATTATTACTATATTACTACCGGTATTACTACTATATTACTACCGGTATTACTACTATATTACTACCGGTATTACTACCATATTAATACCGGTATTATTACCATATTACTACCGGTATTACTACCATATTATTATCGGTGTTACTACCATATTATTACCGGTATTACTACCATATTATTACCGGTATTACTACCATATTATTATCTGTATTACTACCATATTATTACCGGTATTACTACTATATTACTACCGGTATTACTACCATATTACTACCGGTATTACTACCATATTACTACCGGTATTATTACTATACTACTACCGGTATTATTACTATATTACTACCGGTATTACTACTATGTTACTACCGGTATTACTACTATATTACTACCGGTATTAATACTATATTACTACCGGTATTACTACCATATTACTACCGGTATTATTACCATATTACTACCGGTATTACTACCATATTATTATCGGTGTTACTACCATATTATTACCGGTATTACTACCATATTATTACCGGTATTACTACCATATTATTATCGGTATTACTACCATATTATTACCGGTATTACTACCATATTACTACCATATTACTACCATATTACTACCGGTATTACTACCATATTACTACCAGTAAACTAAAATTGTAGACATTTAAATTGTCTTATTTCTGTACCTACTTGAAATTCTATGAGCGTAGTGCACACCAAAATTTTTTCTTCGCTTAACCTGCACTATTTGAGGCTTATTGTTTCTTTGATATACGGGCATTTTGTACATATTGTCTAGCGTTATATCTATTGCAACTTACACGTACCTACTGTACAGTGTTGTACTGGTCTGACAGGTTTTTAACTTCTGCAATGTTTTATCCAGATACAAAATTCTATTTAAATAGGTTTATAATGCTACTTACCTGTTCATTATTCTGTGATATGCATCACTTCTTGTACGTACTGTATGTTGTTAAATTCATCTCATTGCGCTTATACCAGTCATATAACTATATTATATCGTAGAGTCGTATCATACCGTAAAGTCATATCATACCGTAAAGTCGTATCATATCGTATAATAGTATTCTATTCATCAAGTATCTTTCCTGCACGAACAAACACGTTTCTTTTTATCCTAATGCAACTCACCATTATTTTTTCATTTGAAAGAAAATTTCTCACTCACGCTTTTCATGCTCCTTACTTAGTGCGTTATAATATTCACGCTGTTCTTCATGTTGTGCCGTACATTTTATTTATTTTCAAATTCACCGTTACGAAAACGAGCGTGAAAACCTAAAACCCTTCTTGTTGCGGGGGGGGAGCAGGTGGAGGAACAGGAGGGGGGGAGGAGAAGGAAGTGGAGGATCAGTAGTGCATGGGTTAAGAATCTCACATTTCTCATCGAAGCTTTACGAAAAATTCTCTACTTTTTACTCTTTCCAGAAAATTCAGCAGTTAATGAAATAGAACACGTGAGTGCGAAGGAATTTCTGAGGAACATTTAAATGATCATGGGCATTTCTGACCGTTTCTTGAAAGCCATATTATGTATAATCGATTGTAAAAACCGGACTTGATTTGTTCATTTCTTGCGACGCATTCCCAGGAGCGTTAATGAAGTGACGTAAAGCGCGTACATTTCGCATTACAATAAATTATAGGAAACATGTGTGTACTGATGGCAGTTTTTGTGTTTCTCACTATTATAGAACTATTTTTTTAGAATTAGCGCTCGCAGGGGAAATTTTGAGTTTCCAAACTGAAAGATTTTTCTTCTTATCGATGAAATGGAATGTTTTTTTCTTTTGTCACGAACGATCTTTTTTTCGGTTCTCTGCTGTCCTGTTTATCAGCACCTACAACTTTCATCTTATTCCATAAACTTTCTTTCTAACTTTGCTTCAATGCACAGCGGATCTTATTGTGAGCATGGATTCCGCGTTCCGGTATCGTAACACTAAATGGGGCCTTAATCTTTCCCCTCTGCGGAACACCCATGCAGTGTATGGAGTCCGAAACTAACTCATCTAATCTAGTTTTGTGTCCCTCGCAGCCTCCGAGAACGCGCCAGATCAGAAGGCGAGCCGTAAGTCGAGTGTCAGTGTGTCCTTTCGAGGAGCAAACTTTTGCTTGCTTTTCGCTTAGTTTTCCGTAAAATGCTACCATGAAAATTTTCGAAAACCAGCAATGAAAATTTTCAAGAACTCTGCTAGATGCACTTTGAGAATTGGCGGTAATGCTCTTATAACGCGAGTGATCTTTAATTATTTATTCGACTCTTGTTTTGAAGCCAGTCGCGTTTTTTTTTTTTTTAAGTTTTCTGGAAGCACTCTACATGTAGATGCATTGTGAAAATTGGAGGCAATGCTCTTAAAACGCGGGCGATTTTTGATTAGTTGCTCTACTCTAGTTGCGTGTTTTTCTAGTTTAAGAAAAAATAAGTTTTCTGGAACAACACTTTTAGATGCACTCTGAGAATTAGCAGTTTTGTTTGACTAATAACGCGGACGATTTCAATTCGCCCCACTCTATATAGTTGTGTGCTCAACTATTTCGTCTAATTTGGTTTCTATTTTGTTGAAAATTTGTTCTTGTCACCAGAAGTGTGCTGCTACGTGTTTCTTTGAGTGAGGTTGTGTGAGGTTGTGTGAGGTGGGTGAGGTTGGGTGAGGTTGGGTGAGGTTGGGTGAAGTGGGTGAGGTTGTGTGAGGTTGTGTGTGAGGTGGGTGAGGTTGTGTGTGAGGTGGGTGAGGTTGTGTGAGGTGGGTGAGGTTGGGTGAGGTTGGGTGAAGTGGGTGAGGTTGTGTGAGGTTGTGTGTGAGGTGGGTGAGGTTGTGTGTGAGGTGGGTGAGGTTGTGTGAGATTGTGTGAGGTTGGGAGGTGGGTTGGGTGAGGTTGTGTGAGGTTCTGTGAGGTTGGGTGAAGTGGGTCAGGTTGTATGAGGTTGTGTGTGAGGTGGGTGAGGGTGTGTGAGGTTGTGGGTGAGGTTGTGTGAGAGGTGGGTGAGGTTGTGTGAGAGGTGGGTGAGGTTGTGTGAGAGGTGGGTGAGGTTGTGTGAGAGGTGGGTGAGGTTGTGTGAGAGGTGGGTGAGGTTGTGTGAGAGGTGGGTGAGGGTGTGTGAGGTTGTGGGTGAGGTTGTGTGAGAGGTGGGTGAGGTTGTGTGAGAGGTGGGTGAGGTTGTGTGAGAGGTGAGTGAGGGTGTGTGAGAGGTGGGTGAGGTTGTGTGAGAGGTGGGTGAGGTTGTGTGAGAGGTGGGTGAGGCTGTGTGAGAGGTGGGTGAGGCTGTGTGAGAGGTTGTGTGAGAGGTGAGTGAGGATGTGAGGGATGTGAGTGAGGTTGTGTGAGGTGAGTGAGGATGTGAGGGATGTGAGTGAGGTTGTGTGAGGTGAGTGAGGATGTGAGGGATGTGAGTGAGGTTGTGTGAGGTGAGTGAGGATGTGAGGGATGTGAGTGAGGTTGTGTGAGGTGAGTGAGGATGTGAGGGATGTGAGTGAGGTTGTGTGAGGTGAGTGAGGATGTGAGGGAGGTGAGTGAGGATGTGAGGGAGGTAAGTGAGGATGTGAGGGAGGTGAGTGAGGATGTGAGGGAGGTGAGTGAGGTTGTGTGGGAGGTGAGTGAGGATGTGAGGGAGGTGAGTGAGGATGTGAGGGAGGTGAGTGAGGATGTGAGGGAGGTGAGTGAGGATGTGAGGGAGGTGAGTGAGGTTGTGTGAGGTGGGTGAGGATGTGAGGGAGGTGAGTGAGGTTGTGAGGGAGGTGAGAGGTTGTGTGTGAGGTTGTGTGAGGTGGGTGAGGTGGGTGAGGTGGGTGAGGTGGGTGAGGTGGGTGAGGTGGGTGAGGTGGGTGAGATGGGTGAGGTGGGTGAGGTGGGTGAGGTGGGTGAGGTGGGTGAGGTGGGTGAGGTAGGTGAGGTGGGTGAGGTGGGTGAGGTGGGTGAGGTGGGTGAGGTGGGTGAGGTGGGTGAGGTGGGTGAGGTGGGTGAGATGGGTGAGGTGGGTGAGGTGGGTGAGGTGGGTGAGGTGGGTGAGGTGGGTGAGGTGGGTGAGGTGGGTGAGGTGGGTGAGGTGGGTGAGGTGGGTGAGGTGGGTGAGGTGGGTGAGGTGGGTGTGCACTACAAGTCATGTTCGTTACAGATTTCATCACATCAGGTCGGCACCACCGAGAGTTAAGGAGACCCAAAATTTCATTTTTTACTTTTTTGTCTGCGGATTTACGAGAAAAACACGAAACGTTTTTTGCGTCGAATCCGAGTTACTGAGAGTACAACCTTACCAGTAACTACACCAGTAACTATACCAGTAACTATACCAGTAACTATACCAGTAACTATACCAGTAACTATACCAGTAACTATACCAGTAACTATACCAGTAACTACACCAGTAACTATACCAGTAACTATACCAGTAACTATACCAGTAACTATACCAGTAACTATACCAGTAACTATACCAGTAACTACATCAGTAACTACACCAGTAACTATACCAGTAACTATACCAGTAACTATACCAGTAACTATACCAGTAACTATACCAGTAACTACACCAGTAACTATACCAGTAACTATACCAGTAACTATACCAGTAACTATACCAGTAACTATACCAGTAACTATACCAGTAACTACACCAGTAACTATACCAGTAACTATAGTAACTGTATGGAGTACTGGATTGTCTATCAAACTGTACTCCACTTTCACACATGTAAACAGTATTTCCTACAAAACCTGAATCGAAAGTTTATTTTTCCATATCCCGTATTCATATGATGGTATTTTTCCACCCGTATCAGTAATACCATCATATGAATACCCGTAACAGTAATACCATCATATGAATACCCGTAACAGTAATACCATCATATGAATACCCGTATCAGTAATACCATCATATGAATACCTGTATCAGTAATACCATCATATGAATACCCGTAACAGTAATACCATCATATGAATACCCGTATCAGTAATACCATCATATGAATACCCGTATCAGTAATACCATCATATGAATACCCGTATCAGTAATACCATCATATGAATACCCGTATCAGTAATACCATCATAAAGGGTGGGGCAGAAAAACCTATCCGATTTCAAAACGTTATAAAATTAAAACGACTGAAGTTGTCAAAAAAATTTTCTTATTAGCATATCGCAAATTTTATGTCATTTTTAAATTTAAGTTTTGAAAAGCACATCACTCAAATGTCGTCCTTGGGAGCGGATACACTGATTTAGGCGCTCGCGGTAGCTTTCCATGACTTTCACCGTCATTTCCACAGGAATTTCTTCAATTGCCCGAGCAATTTCCCTTCGTAAAGCAAGAAGGGTCCTTGGTTGATGCTGGTAAACCTTCGATTTGAGGTAACCCCAAAGGAAGAAGTCACATGGAGTGAGATCCGGTGAGCGCGGCGGCCAGCCAAGATCACCTCTCAGGGAAATGAGGCGACCGGGAAACAGTTCCCTGAGAATGTCCATTGATCGTCGCGATGTGTGGGCGGTTGCACCATCCTGTTGAAACCACACATTTTCCACGCCATTTTCTTCCATTTTGGGTCTAAGAAAATTTTCCAGCATGAAACAATAGCGCTCGCTGTTGACCGTTACGATTTGCCCATTTTCTTCAAAAAAGTAAGGCCCCCAGACGCCTAGGCGGGAAAGAGCACACCACACAGTCACTTTTGGGCTATGGAGGGGTTCCTGATGGATTTCTCGAGGATTTTCGTCACTCCAATATCGAAAATTCTGCCTGTTAACGGCACCACAAAGGTGAAAATGGGCTTCGTCCGTGAAGAGCACAACATCGTCGTTTGGGAGTTCTCGGAGATCGCGACACAGGTTCGTACGGGTTTCGAAATCCCTTTCACTTAATTCCTGTGCAACAACCATTTTGTAGGGATGCATTTTGAGGTCCCGGTGCAAAATGCGCCGAATACTGCGGTTGGAAATCGCCAAAGCGAGCGAATGTTTTCGCGCCGAACGACGCGGGGAACGTTCAATCGCGGCTCTCACATTGGCCACGTTTTCAGGTCCTGTTGCTGTCCTGGGACGTCCAGGCGACTTCTTTTTCAATGCTGAACTCGTCTGTCTAAAATTTGACACCCACACTTTAATCGTAGCGTGATGTGGAACAGGATCATGACGCCCGAGTCCGAAATGAATTCGAAAAGCACGTTGTGTAGCAATTATCGAACCGCCGCATTCGATAAACCGCTCAATAACAAAAGCACGATGTTCACCAGACCAAGGCATGTTGACTACTGACAAATGGCATAAAACTGGCTTTCTACAGGTTTTTACCCCACTACTCTACCTGCTCCCTCTTCTGAGAAAAAGGGATTTGAAATCGGATAGGTTTTTCTGCCCCACCCTGTATGAATACCCGTATCAGTAATACCATCATATGAATACCCGTATCAGTAATACCATCATATGAATACCCGTAACAGTAATACCATCATATGAATACCCGTATCAGTAATACCATCATAACAATAAAATAAGAATTTAATTTCTAGCAAAATTATGATGGTATTGCTGATACGAGAAAATAAATATTCGGTTCGGATTTTTGTGGGACACTGTATTTTGTGCCTCTATTTACTGATGTAAAGTCCTGCACATCCTTGTGTTATATACGCAACTGAACTGATGTATGTATATTGCGTGATTCTGCTTCACTTATATAGTGCACTGCACAGCCTTATGTACCGTACACATGTACACTATATATAATATGCTGCACAGCCTTATGTAGAGTACACATGTACACTTTAAATGATATGCTGCACAGCCTTATGTACAGTACACATGTACACTTTGTATAATATGCTTCACAGCCTTCACAGCCATGTGTACGCATTTAACATACTCACACACACAGTTCCTTGCACACAACGAAGGCATTTTATCACAGTGTTCCTTGTTTAATTATTTTTCTTGTAACAGAGCAGTTCTGCGGTGCGTACCTATGTACATAGCTGTTTGTTCTTCGCTTTAGTTCGCTTGAAATTTAGCATTAGCTACAAAGTATAGTACAATGTACAATACAATAGTCGAACATATTTCCATAGATGCATCGATGGTTTTTTTCTCGCAAAAATGCACGGTAGTGCGTAGCCCGAATTATTGTGAAGTAACATCTCTGCTACAATAGAATTTAGCAAAAGGGTTTAATTTTATTCTATATTGTTAGGTTGTGTTTTTGCTGTAATAGAATATATCTAAAGCGTTGAACTTATCATATATTGTGATTTATTATTACTGCTGCAATAGTATACAACTGAAATGCTGAATTTATTCTAAGTTTGGCATAAACGGACAGCCAAGTCAAAATTCCCGGATACGGTGCTCATGTGGCGTAGTGTTTATTACAGAGAAACTGTTTTAGTTTATCGTCAAATTTCAAGCGCAAACCCCTCAGGGGGATACAACTATTGTGTCTATGGGAACTAGCGCTCCCAGAGGGACTATGTCAGGGCTCGAGCTGAGAGTTAGGTAGGCCTTCTTTTTTGTTGAAATAAAATGTTTTTGTTATGTTAAGGACCACCTTTTTTTGGTTCACTGCTGTCCTGTTCTTCAGCTCCTACTACTTTCTTCTTCAACTTTGATATTGTTTCATGATCTTCTTTCACAACTTACTGTTTCTATGCCTTTCTGCGTAGGTTTCGCGTTTCCTTAACTCCATACTAAGTGGTGCCTTCCTCCTTCCTCTCTTTGGATCGCATTTGTTGCCGGGTAGGGAGGCTAAAACTAACGACTAATCTAATCTAATCTAATCTAATCTATGAACTGGAATCTAAATCACTGTTTGCAACGTCCAATACATTCGATAAAATTTATGCTGTAGGTGGCGTCATGATGCTGTATCGTGATGCTGTAGGTGGCGTCATGATGATGTATCGTGATGCTGTAGGTGGCGTCATGATGCTGTATCGTGGTGCTGTAGGTGGCGTCATGATGCTGTATCGTGATGCTGTAGGTGGCGTCATGATGCTGTATCGTGATGCTGTAGGTGGCGTCATGATGCTGTATCGTGATGCTGTTGATAGCATCATGATGCTGTATCGTGATGCTGTAGGTGGCGTCATGATGCTGTATCGTGATGCTGTTGATAGCATCATGATGCTGTATCGTGATGCTGTTGCTAGCATCTTGATGCTGTATCGTGATGCTGTTGCTAGCATCTTGATGCTGTATCGTGATGCTGTTGATAGCATCATGATGCTGTATCGTGATGCTGTTGCTAGCATCTTGATGCTGTATCGTGATGCTGTTGCTAGCATCTTGATGCTGTATCGTGATGCTGTTGATAGCATCATGATACTGAATTGTGATTTGTTGGTAGTATCAAGATCCAGAATCAAGCACCCGCAGGCAAAACTCATTAATAATTCAAACACCTGGTAATTAATCGCACCAGGAAATTATTTTCACCTGCTAATTAATTACACAAATTAATTTAATTAAATGAATGCACAAATTCATGAATTAATTACTACACGAGGTAAATAAAAATCCTCGCCCCCCTTTCAACTTTCAACCCCTCCCCCAGGAGAGCCGGATGCCTACTGCATCATAAAGTGCGAGGGGGAATCTGTGAGGTCCAGTGTGGACAAAGGCACCGCCAACCCCAAGTGGGACACCACAGCTATCTTCTACCGGGCCCGGCCCCAGGTGCCTATGGTTATTGAGGTGAGGTCATTGTGGGTTATTTTGACAATGACAATTTGATGCTTCATAATTCTGAAGGATTGGGCCATTTGTGAGGCTTATTCAATTTATAGTTACTCAATGCTGTACAATTCTGAAGGAATGGCCCCCTCAGGGGGATACAACTATTGTATCTATGGGAATTGGCGCTCCCAGGGGGGAAATGTGAGGGCCCGAGATAAGGTTTAGGTAGGCTTTCTTTTTGTTAAAATCACATAGGTTTTTGTTTTGTAACGGACCATCTTTTTTCGGTTCACTGCAGTCCTGTTTTTCAGCACCTACTACTTTCTTCTTCAACTTTTATCTTGTTCCATGAACTTCTTTCTCATCTTATTGTTTCTACGCCCTTTCTGCATAGATTCCGCGTTCCCTTAACTTCATGCTAAATGGTGCCTTCATCCTTCCTCTCTTTGAACATCCTTGTCGTGGTAAAGGAAGGCTAAAACTTTCTTATTGTCTCAACCTTTGAGCTACTGTCATTATATTAATATTGCTCTCAATTATGTCATTCTGTTACGAAGTTTCTGTGTCGATTACATATGCACTGGAAATATTCCTTAAATTCTGTCAAACTGTTATGAAATTCGTGTTTCAATTATATCCGCTCTGTAAATATCGCTCTCAATTTCTGTATGTTATGAAATTCCTGTTTCGTAAGCATTAAAGTTATATTTGACAAGTTAATTTATTGCGTGTCCGACGCAGGTGTGGAACAAGGGCCTTCTTATGGACGGCTTCATGGGCCGCTGCGAGGTGCTGGCGCCCCTGACTTCTGGCAGCGTCCAGGTGTGTGGTGTGTGTGGTGTGGTGGCTAGGAAAATAACATACGACTGTGATATATATATATATATATATTTTATACACAAAATGTAAAGTATATATAAAATAGATATGTATAGTTATATACATAGAAATTATATATATATATATATATATATAATATGTACATATGAAATACATAAAAAATATACATATATTTTATATAAAAATAAAATATATATATTGTGCATCTATATAAAATATATATACACACACACTCACATATAGGTTCTATGCATATAAACATACGCGCCGCAGGTGGAGTTACCGCTGTACGGACGACGGAAGGAGAAGGACGTGATCAAAGAAGGGGTGGTGCTGGTGCAGGTCTACACCGACGATGATCTGCAGAGCATATGATACTGCACTGTGTCTCCTGCCGCCCTGAGGATCTTCTGCTACCTGTCATTGTGTGGTACTATTGTGTGGTACCATCGTGTGGTATTATCGTGCTGTACCATGCAGTTGTACCGTGATAGTGATCGAGTTTTCATGGTGATACCCTATCACATGGGAACTAAAAAAAGCCTTTTCTACCTGTCATTGTGTTGTACTATTGTGCTGTACGATTGTGCTGTACGATTGTGTGGTACCATCGTGTGGTACTATTGTGTGGTACCATGAAGTTGTACCGTGAATGTAACCGAGTTTTCATGGTGATCGCTTACTATCGCATGGGAACTGAAAAAAAACACCTTCTACCTGTCATAGTGCGGTACTATTGCGTTGTACCGTGAAGGTGATTAAGTTTTCATTCAATTAGAAACCTAAAACCTGCAGAAACATCCTACTTTGCAGCTTGTGACGAACGCTATGATAACACGCTATGCATAGGATTCCCTCCTCTGCTATATCCGCTACATATATCCTACGTCGAACAGCAAGTCGTTCGACCGCGGCAAACCTATTCTGACTGGTCCGGACGGCAAAACTTGTGAGAGCTGAAACTGTGCCTCATTATTCGCATATTTTTTTTCATTTTGTAGGTTTATGTTATTTTGTAGGTTTGCGTTATTTTGTAAGTTCGTGTTATTTTGTAGGTTTGTGTTATTTTGTAGGTTTGTGTTATTTTGTATGTTTGTGTGTTGAAAGTTTCTCAAGCTAAATATTAGATACCTCCAGCCAGAGCTGCAGTGCGCGAGAGCATCGGGATTTGTAGAAAGTTAATTTCGATTCATGTTGTTCAATGATAGGAATATTTGTGTATTAATATTAACCTGTGGTCAGAACGCTCTCTCTTCGTGTGGAGGGTAAGAGCATTCGAAACCCCGGTGTTTCTTCCCATTGGGAAAAGGAACAAAGTTACCCACAATGCCCAAACGTGTAAAATGGGTACCAGCCCGACTGAGGGTAGCCTTATGGCGTCCTGGTGCTAGTTAGCACATTAAGGAATATATAAGAGAAATATATATATATATATATAATACTCTACTTGATTGACATGAACGATTCTTTGAACTATCAAGACTAGAATTAATTATCGGTACAAGATTATCACCCTTTGATGGTGCATGATCCATGACCTGCACGGTTACATTACTTGGAATTATCATATTTGAAATGAAGTAAGTAAAGAAATAAATTAAAAAGGATGGGTGATCTTTTAGGATATTGGCGTCTCTTTGCATCGTTTGTTCATCGTCTTAGCGTAACTTTCATCTTGGCGTAACTTTCCTCTTAGCGTAACTTTCCTCTTAGCATAACTTTCATCTTAGCATAACTTTCATCTTAGCATAACTTTCATCTTAGCGTAACATTTCCTCTCGTTGCGTACAGTAGCACCACGAGACCGCTAGCATCCCAAGCGTGAACATTGCGTGAAGAAACCTTATACAAATTCATACTCTGATTTATGCTTGCAATAAATTAAAAGTGAACATTGGTTCGTTGATTTTTGCTCAAAATAAATTAAATATTTAAATTTCGGCCATTGATTTTTGCTCAAAATAAATTAAATATTTAAATTTCGGCCATTGATTTTTGCTCAAAATAAATTAAATATTCAAATTTCGGCCATTGATTTTTGCTCAAAATAAATTAAAAATGATAATTTGGTTCGCCGATTTTTACTTAAAAATAAAAACTGACTCGCTGTTTTTTGCTGAAAAGAATCCCAATGGTTGAGTAGCTTTACTTGCCAGCCGCTCTCTGCGAAGGTCTATGAATCCTAGACAACGTTGTAATTTGTGCTTAATTCTATAGTAATTTGTGTCTATATGTAATGTTGGAGTTCCGTTTATATAAAGGGACGTTCGGTGGTCCAAGCGTTTAAGTGATCTTAGGGCCTGAGTGATCTTAGCATCAGAGTGATCTTAGCATCAAAGTTATCTTAGCGCCTGAGTGATGTTAATCAAATGTCGACGTCCGTTGAACGTCTTTCTCGTTAGTTAACGACGAGAACGCTAACTCAAACTCACCTAGCCTTATGGTATCTATTTAAACTTTTCTTAAGCTAATTTTAGTTTTTCATGTTTTTACTTTGAATTACAGATCTAATGCAACAGAAAATGAACTCTCGTATGTTTCGATCCAAGATAGCTTGAGTTATGAGGTAAATACTGCAGTGGAGGAACTCGATTTGTATACGTTACGCGGGTCTCGAACTCTAGTAAATATTCATGTTTATACGCTCCTGGCCCATTAACATTATATACACCACTAACCTGCTGAAAATGGCTGCCGTGATTGCAGTAAGTCGCAGTCAATCATCACTGAATTAACGTTGCTGGATGCGCAAAACTGCATGAAGCGGCGCAGTTTGGCGCAGCCACGCGGCAGTCTTGACTGCTATGATTTGGCGAGTGGGTGATGCGAGGTGATGGAGGGTGAAGTGTATAGTTGACCTCATGCGACTGTTCCTGCGGTGAACTGCGCTGCGCTGGCCTTACTGCGGTGAACTGCGCTGCGCTGGCGTTACTGCGGTGAACTGCACTGCGCTGGCCTTACTGCCGTGAACTGCGCTGCGCTGGCCTTACTGCGGTGAACTGCGCTGCGCTGGCCTTACTGCGGTGAACTGCGCTGCGCTGGCCTTACTGCGGTGAACTGCGCTGCGCTGGCCTTACTGCGGTGAACTGCGCTGCGCTGGCCTTACTGCGGTGAACTGCGCTGCGCTGGCCTTACTGCGGTGAACTGCGCTGCGCTGGCCTTACTGCGGTGAACTGCGCTGCGCTGGCCTTACTGCGGTGAACTGCGCTGCGCTGGCCTTACTGCCGTGAACTGCACTGCGCTGGCCTTACTGCCGTGAACTGCGCTGCGCTGGCCTTACTGCCGTGAACTGCGCTGCGCTGGCCTTACTGCGGTGAACTGCGCTGCGCTGGCCTTACTGCGGTGAACTGCGCTGCGCTGGCCTTACTGCGGTGAACTGCACTGCGCTGGCCTTACTGCCGTGAACTGCGCTGCGCTGGCCTTACTGCGGTGAACTGCGCTGCGCTGGCCTTACTGCCGTGAACTGCGCTGCGCTGGCCTTACTGCGGTGAACTGCGCTGCGCTGGCCTTACTGCGGTGAACTGCACTGCGCTGGCCTTACTGCCGTGAACTGCGCTGCGCTGGCCTTACTGCGGTGAACTGCGCTGCGCTGGCCTTACTGCCGTGAACTGCGCTGCGCTGGCCTTACTGCGGTGAACTGCGCTGCGCTGGCCTTACTGCCGTGAACTGCGCTGCGCTGGCCTTACTTCGGTGAACTGCGCTGCGCTGGCCTTACTGCGGTGAACTGCACTGCGCTGGCCTTACTGCCGTGAACTGCGCTGCGCTGGCCTTACTGCGGTGAACTGCGCTGCGCTGGCCTTACTGCGGTGAACTGCGCTGTGCTGGCCTTACTGCGGTGAACTGCGCTGCGCTGGCCTTACTGCCGTGAACTGCGCTGCGCTGGCCTTACTGCGGTGAACTGCGCTGCGCTGGCCTTACTGCCGTGAACTGCACTGCGCTGGCCTTACTGCCGTGAACTGCGCTGCGCTGGCCTTACTGCCGTGAACTGCGCTGCGCTGGCCTTACTGCGGTGAACTGCGCTGCGCTGGCCTTACTGCGGTGAACTGCGCTGCGCTGGCCTTACTGCGGTGAACTGCACTGCGCTGGCCTTACTGCCGTGAACTGCGCTGCGCTGGCCTTACTGCGGTGAACTGCGCTGCGCTGGCCTTACTGCCGTGAACTGCGCTGCGCTGGCCTTACTGCGGTGAACTGCGCTGCGCTGGCCTTACTGCCGTGAACTGCGCTGCGCTGGCCTTACTGCGGTGAACTGCGCTGCGCTGGCCTTACTGCGGTGAACTGCGCTGTGCTGGCCTTACTGCGGTGAACTGCGCTGCGCTGGCCTTACTGCGGTGAACTGCGCTGCGCTGGCCTTACTGCGGTGAACTGCACTGCGCTGGCCTTACTGCGGTGAACTGCGCTGCGCTGGCCTTACTGCGGTGAACTGCGCTGCGCTGGCCTTACTGCGGTGAACTGCGCTGCGCTGGCCTTACTGCCGTGAACTGCGCTGCGCTGGCCTTCTTGCCTTTATCTACGCTTATATTGGTGGCATTTGTCAACTGTGTACTCATTCATAAACTGTCACGCAATTAATCATGCTCCACACAACGCTAGTTTATTGATGAACCATCTCCATCGTATCTACTAAGCTGTGTGCTAATCTTTGTTCCTGAACTTCGTAAGGCGGGGTATTGACTTTATATGGAGACACTTTTTGTCCTTAAATTTTATATGTAGGGGAATTGTGTGTGTCATCGTCAGGGTTAATTTAGGAGTCAGGAATATTGTGTAATCACCATTGATACATGCTGAGACGGCAATAATTTAAATTCTTAAAATTCATGTAATTTCGCTTTCAACTTGTACGTTTTTATCGTGGAGGAGGCCAGTGTCTCCTAGCATGGACCTCGCGTTGGACAACCTTCGACAACTTACAGAGGTCACAAAAAATAAGCACTAAAAGTTTTTGCACAAGCTACAGTAGCTCAAATAGAGTCAACCTCTGGCTTAGTGACTATTTTTTATGAAAAGAGGAATTAAAGCGTACTTCTGCCGCTCCTGCCTATTTTTAGGTAGTAAAGTTTACTATTTCCTTTTTTAAGAGGTTAAGTTTATTTACACTTGCCTTTTATACAGGTAGTGAAGTTTATTTACTCTTGCCTTTTTTTAGTTAATGAAGTTTATTTACTAGTGCTTTTTTGCAGGTGATGAAGTTCATTTACTCCTGCCTTTTTCAGGTAGTGAAGTTTATTTACTCCTGCCTTTTTCAGGTAGTGAAGTTTATTTACTCCTGCCTTTTTCAGGTAGTGAAGTTCATTTACTCCTGCCTTTTTCAGGTAGTGAAGTTTATTTACTCCTGCCTTTTTCAGGTAGTGAAGTTTATTTACTCCTGCCTTTTTCAGGTAGTGAAGTTTATTTACTCCTGCCTTTTTCAGGTAGTGAAGTTTATTTACTCCTGCCTTTTTCAGGTAGTGAAGTTTATTTACTCCTGCCTTTTTCAGGTAGTGAAGTTTATTTACTCCTGCCTTTTTCAGGTAGTGAAGTTTATTTACTCCTGCCTTTTTCAGGTAGTGAAGTTTATTTACTCCTGCCTTTTTCAGGTAGTGAAGTTTATTTACTCCTGCCTTTTTCAGGTAGTGAAGTTTATTTACTCCTGCCTTTTTCAGGTAGTGAAGTTCATTTACTCCTGCCTTTTTCAGGTAGTGAAGTTTATTTACTCCTGCCTTTTTCAGGTAGTGAAGTTCATTTACTCCTGCCTTTTTCAGGTAGTGAAGTTTTTTTACTTCGCCTTTTTCAGGTAGTGAAGTTTATTTACTCCTGCCTTTTTCAGGTAGTGAAGTTTATTTACTCCTGCCTTTTTCAGGTAGTGAAGTTTATTTACTCCTGCCTTTTTCAGGTAGTGAAGTTTATTTACTCCTGCCTTTTTTCAGGTAGTGAAGTTTATTTACTCCTGCCTTTTTTCAGGTAGTGAAGTTTATTTACTCCTGCCTTTTTTCAGCTAGTAAAGTTCATTTACTCTTGCCTTTTTTCAGCTAGTAAAGTTTATTTACTCTTGCCTTTTTCAGCTAGTAAAGTTCATTTACTCTTGCCTTTTTTCAGGTAGTAAAGTTTACTCCTGCCTTATCTTGAGGCAGTTAAGTTCACTCCTGTGGTATTTAAGTTCAGTCCTACTTCTTTAGACAGTCAATGGCCATTTTCGTCGTCTCTAAGATTCCAGTCGCACATATCACAGACATCTCCTGCGGCCACAAAAAAATGGTTCGAGTCTTTACGTCCATTAGAAGTTTTCATCATGAGGCAAATTTGTAGGCATCTTCGGTGGTGAAACGCCCTATATAATAATAATAATGTAAATTTGTAGGCATCCTGTTCGGTGATTCAAAAGCTGCCTAAGCTCAACGAACATGGCTTTCAAATGAGCTGTATCATTACCACACTCACATTGACAATATCTGAAAGTTTAAAGAGCTGGTGATGTATTTCTTTTATAAAAATGCTTGGAAATTTGCTTCGTTTTTCGTTCTCAAGATCCCAGTAAGTGATATGCCTTGGTCGTCTCACGGGAGCAGCTTTGAGCTAGGTAGGCCTTCTTTTTGTTGGAATGTAATGTTTTTTTCTTGTTTAGTTACGGACCACCGTCTTTTAGTTCACACTTGCTATTTTCATCTTCAAATTTTATCTCGTTTCACGAACTTCTTCCTCAACTTTCTGTTTCTGTGCACCTTTTGCATAAATTCTGCGATTCCTCAAGTTCATACTAAATGGTGCCTTCCTCTTTCCTCTGGGACGTATTTTTTGAGGTTAGGGAGGCTTAAACTAACATATAATCTAATCTAATGTTATCTGTCCAATAGCAGCTATACTCGGAGCTCATACTCATACGTACACATTAGTTGTAGCCGCTCTGTATCCGCCTTACGTAACAAAGTGCGAATTATTCAAAGGACCAACTTAGTTTGAGACAATTAGTGTAGATTTAGCCCTGTAGGGAGCGTAGTGATGTAGGCTCGAAGTGGGAGTACATATCTACAGTAGGGCTAAATTAGCGTAGTGACGGAGTCGTGTGTGCCTTCGGACGTGATGCACTTGCTCCTTTGGTAGAAGAAGGCCCTGTGATGGAAAAGGGATCGTTCCAGAAAAGGTTACAGAAAATAGGTACTGTTGCTGTAACAGAAAAGAAAGTATTGTTATTGTAACAGAAAAGAAGGTATTGTTATTGTAACAGAAAAAAAGGTATTAGTTTTACAGAAAAGAAGGTATTGTTATTGTAACAGAAAAAAAGGTATTAGTTTTACAGAAAAGAAGGCATTGTTATTGTAACAGATAAGAAGGTATTGTTATTTTAACAAAAAAGAAGGTATTGTTATCGTAACAGAAATTTGAATATTGTAACATAAAAGAAGGTATTTTAACAGAAAACTATTTACAGGTTGTTTTTCTGATTAAAAATAAGGATTGATTTTATATTCACTTGGAGCACAGAGGTTGACAATTGTTCAACGGTTGGTATATAAGGAATATACCATAGCAGATCTCCCATCATCACATGGAGCACGAAGGTTGGAGATTTTAGTTCAGTTAGAAAATAAAAAAATCAATGTATCATTACGGATATCGGTCTCTTGCTTTACGCGCATGCAGGAATCATAATCATTTGGTTATGTTTATGCAGGAATCAAATTTATTTCTATGTAGGCATCATGTTTATGTCGGAATCATGTTCTGTTTATGTGTGAATCATGTTCATGTAGGAATCACGTATCTTTTTTCTATGTAGGGAATCATATTCATGTAGAAATAATTCAAGTTGAAGACATGTGTTCGTAGTGCATCGTTGATATTTGCTGACCCTCGCTGTGAACACTCGGTGGTCTGCACGAGAACTCCAAATTCTACACATTCTGAAGCCTGGCAGCCGCGCTGTCAGAAGATCACGAGAGCACTGCATGAAATGTTGCAGTTCCGCTGCAACCAAACCCCGAAATTCTCAGCTTTTTTATTTCGAGGGCTGCCAAAAATTTGCTTGATGAAATTAGAGTATTTGATGATCAAGTGTTAGTATTTGGTAGTGAAGTGCTAGTATTTTAAAATTAAATGAGAGTATTTGAGAGTAAAATGCGAGTATTTGATGATGTACTGCGAGTATTCGACTGCGAAAGTCACATTTACCTGATGTACGTCTACTGTTTCCATCTGCTCGTACTTTCAGTGCGTGGATTTCTGCCTCTACCATAAAGGACCTGAGTGAGCGGTAGGACACACCTGATTGTTAAAAATCTCGATTGTTCGTGATTGCTTTCAATATTTCTTGAAACTTTGGATAAAAGACCACTCATTAGCTGCTATTTGTAAAGAAGATAGGGATAGACTCGAATGATATGTTAAGTTGATCGGATGTTAAGGTGATGCGATGTTATCTTATTAACTGATATGACGTATTAATGAGGTAAAGCTCACTCATTATACAGGGTAGGCGCAAAAAGAACGCACGGATTTCTAATCGTAATAAGTATGCTAGTTTGGAATCAATGCGTCTTTTTTGCGCCACCCTTTACAATGCAATGATTTACTATATACAAAATGATGTTCGATCGTGAACGTGTTGCACGCGCGTGAAAAATGAATCAATTTCATGTATGGTCTTTGTGAATTTAGAAGAAGGGAGCGTTGGTAGATGACGAAAATGACGAAAAATGAACAAGACTCATAGTCGTAAAAATTCGCTTTTATGTGGCAGGCGATGAAGAAATCAGGATTATTTCAACAAGGTACTTTATTTCTGGAATGTATCTGGTAGCATATATACTCGGTAATCGTAGTTACGCGACAGTAAACATGAGTTAATGCATTAATGAGGTGTTAGCTACACGGGACGTAATATCTACTTTGGTGCATGTCCAATTCCGCCTAGATCTCTTACATTTATATCTATTGACGGGAGATCTCTCTGTTTTATATGTAGACATAAATACGACAGTTATTAATTGACTCCAGTTTATTATAAAAGACTGGTACAGAGTTTTTTGTTCAGCATATGTACGTTTGATTGCTTGTTGGCTTGTTGGATGCGTCAGTACGTCGGCGCGTCGGGCGCATCGTCACGTCGGACGCGTCGGCACGTCGTCACGTCGGCGCATCGTGACGTCGGGTGCGTCGTCCCGTCGGCGCATCGTGACGTCGGGTGCGTCGTCCCGTCGGCGCATCGTCACGTCGGGTGCGTCGTCCCGTCGGAGACGTCGGACGGGTTGGCACGTCGGACGTGTCAGTGCGTCGGACGTGTCAGTGCGTCGGACGTGTCAGTGCGTCGGACGTGTCAGTGGGTTTGCATGTCGGACGTGTCAGTGCGTTTGCATGTCGGACGTGTCAGTGCGTTTGCATGTCGGACGTGTCAGTGCGTTTGCATGTCGGACGTGTCAGTGCGTTTGCATGTCGGACGTGTCAGTGCGTTTGCATGTCGGACGTGTCAGTGCGTTTGCATGTCGGACGTGTCAGTGCGTTTGCATGTCGGACGTGTCAGTGCGTTTGCATGTCGGACGTGTCAGTGCGTTTGCATGTCGGACGTGTCAGTGCGTTTGCATGTCGGACGTGTCAGTGCGTCGGACGTGTCAGTGCGTTGGCATGTCGGACGTGTCAGTGCGTTTGCATGTCGGACGTGTCAGTGCGTTGGCATGTCGGACGTGTCAGTGCGTTGGCATGTCGGACGTGTCAGTGCGTCGGACGTGTCAGTGCGTCGGACGTGTCAGTGCGTTGGCATGTCGGACGTGTCAGTGCGTCGGACATGTCGGACGTGTCAGTGCGTCGGACATGTCGGACGTGTCAGTGTGTCGGACATGTCAGTGCGTTGGTATGTCGGACGTGTCAGTGCGTTGGCATGTCGGACGTGTCAGTGCGTTGGCATGTCGGACGTGTCAGTGCGTTGGCATGTCGGACGTGTCAGTGCGTTGGCATGTCGGACGTGTCAGTGCGTTGGCATGTCGGACGTGTCAGTGCGTTGGCATGTCGGACGTGTCAGTGCGTTGGCATGTCGGACGTGTCAGTGCGTTGGCATGTCGGACGTGTCAGTGCGTTGGCATGTCGGACGTGTCAGTGCGTTGGCATGTCGGACGTGTCAGTGCGTTGGCATGTCGGACGTGTCAGTGCGTTGGCATGTCGGACGTGTCAGTGCGTTGGCATGTCGGACGTGTCAGTGCGTTGGCATGTCGGACGTGTCAGTGCGTTGGCATGTCGGACGTGCCAGTGCGTTGGCATGTCGGACGTGTCAGTGCGTTGGCATGTCGGACGTGTCAGTGCGTTGGCATGTCGGACGTGTCAGTGCGTTGGCATGTCGGACGTGTCAGTGCGTTGGCATGTCGGACGTGTCAGTGCGTTGGCATGTCGGACATGTCAGTGCGTTGGCATGTCGGACGTGTCAGTGCGTTGGCATGTCGGACGTGTCAGTGCGTTGGCATGTCGGACGTGTCAGTGCGTTGGCATGTCGGACGTGTCAGTGCGTTGGAATGTCGGACGTGTCAGTGCGTTGGCATGTCGGACGTGTCAGTGCGTTGGCATGTCGGACGTGTCAGTGCGTTGGCATGTCGGACGTGTCAGTGCGTTGGCATGTCGGACGTGTCAGTGCGTTGGCATGTCGGACGTGTCAGTGCGTCGCCACATCGGATGCGCCAGTGCGTCGCCACGTCGGATGCGCCAGTGCGTCGGCTCATTTGCTGCCAGTTCTGCAAAAATCAGCGCCCTACACAAGCCAATGCCTCTTGCCAAGCAAAATGGCAGCTCAAGTATAAAAATTCGAATTATTTTTTACCGAAATGTACCTCCACGGCGCGCGCAAATAATAAAACTCTAAATAATCACATAGCTGCGAGAGAGCTTGGAAGAACTTGTCCGATGCGCGTGGCCTTGAATCCTGAGACGATTCGTTCCCCCATAGACGCCTTGTGGCGGTTCTTCAGTAATTGTAAAGAATTCGCGCTTTCTTAAGGATGAGAAGAAATCTTGAACTCCACTTTTGGACTTCAATTTTGATTGTATCAACACTTATTATTATCATTATTATCATCCACTCTTGGAGGCGAAAGGGCAGGGATATATGTGCATGAGAATTAATGACGGTAAACCCTGATGCATTGGATAAAGGAGAAACAGTTGATTTCCAATGGTAAAAGAAGAAAGATATAACAATAAAGTGCGATTTATATTGCATTTTTAATTATCCTATATCCTAAGGTGATAATTGACAAGAGAAACCTTAAAATTTTTATTTCACGTGTCGCCTCTCAATCTTCAAAGCACTCTGACAGTATAAAATAAGAATACATAATTTTAAATTAACTCAATTCCCGTCGTTGCGCCTTCATGAATTACCACATAAAATTGATGGCTTCTTCAAGTTTAATTCATAATTTAAATGACTGGAAACATACGAGTTTCTGATGTGAAATTCACCTCTACGTTCACTTTGACTGTAAGAAAATCCATCAATTGAGCAACTGTAAAGTCTCCGCACAGTCCCCGCCACACGTGAACACTAGCCGAGCTATGTAGGTACGTCCATCTCTTTGTTTTGCATACCAGGGGTATTATTTTCATGCACCAAGCTAAATCAGCTATTAAATCTTTCAAAAATGATGCTAACTTAATCTCAAATTTACGTTGTAAAACGTAAATTATATTTCACCATACGAAAATTCATTGCTATCAAGAACCATTGAACAACCTAGTAGAGTAGTTTACCCCTCAAACAACATAGTTTTCTACGCAACAAATCATAGAAAGTTTGAAATTTTCAGCTGTAATTTAATGCTTAACTATAATAAACCTTCACAATCGATTGAACTTTCAATTACATAAATTATTCATCTGAATGATTTTAAGCACATGATGCCTGCACTATCGAAGCATCATTTACTCATAATTAATGATTTACACTCATAAACTGACCATTATGCTTAGAAACTGATGGTAATGTTGACTTTGATAAGAAATCGATTAATATTTGTCGGAGAAAAAAATAATATAGATTTGGCCAAATAGATCCTAGTTTTTATAAAATATGCACAAAATAGAACTTGTAGTTAATCACTCCGTAGTTCTGCGCCCGCAACATGTAGTGAATCTCAGCGAAGATTAGCCAAGGCAATTTTATAGGTGGTGGATTTTCTTTTCATGTACTAATTTGCGTAAAAAAATATTGATGGCTTTTTCTACTATCACGTACAGTTTATCGAGACTATGCAACTAAATAAATAAATATGAGCTCCAACTCATGCCTTCAATGAAACCCACTCAAACATGGATGGGAAACATTAGATCATTCGTTAGTTTAATCTTCCCCAACCGTTACAAAAAAGAGCGCATAGAAGAAAAGAAGGAGGAGGGCACCATTTAGTATGAAGATAAGGGAATGCGGAATTTATACAGAAGGGGCATAGGAATGGTAGGTTGAGAAAGGAGTTCATGAAACAAGATAAAAGTTGAAGAAGAAAGTAGTACGCGATTAAAAACGGGACAGCAGTGAACTGAGAAAAAAAAGTCTTTCACAAAAAAAAAGTTTTATTCTAACAAAAAGAAGGCCTACCTAACTTTCAGTTCAAGACCCCACATTTTAAACCTTGGGAGTGCGGATTCCCAAAGATCCAATAGTTGAATCCCTCTGAGGGAACGTCAAAAAAATAAAGAGTTTTTTTCGGGCTACAGGATGGTTCATGTTTGACGAAGCTAATGAAATTTAGCTTTCGTTTATTTTTCTACCGGGTTTAACCGAAATATTTTGAAAGTTTTAAATCTCATGATAAGGTTACGATTAGGGTTATGCATTAAATTTGAGTTGCGTTAAAATTACGTTTTTCAACGTGGGAAAATTTCTGAACAATGACTTGAAGGGAAGATAGACAACTCAACAACACCGACGTAAGTCCGAGAAGAAAATCTGTTAGAATGAACGGTCAAATTTCATTAGATTATATGTTAGTTTACGCCTCCATAACAGCCAAAAAAATGAGCGTCTTGAAGAGAGGAAGGAGGAAGGCACCATTTAGTTGGAGATAAGGGAATGAATGAACTGTCAATTTCAAACTTTAAGAAAATTCGCAAACCCAAATTTCTTGGCTCGCAAAGCAGAAATTTGAACATCATAGAGACGTCAGTCGAAGGGAATGTGCCTGTAGGTATACCCTGTATTATACATTACAAATATAACAAGTAAATTACAAATATAACAAGTAAATTATACATTACAAATATAACAAGTAAATTACAAATATAACAAGTAAATTATACATTACAAATATAACAAGTAAATCATACATTACAAATATAACAAGTAAATTATACATTACAAATATAACAAGTAAATCATACATTACAAATATAACAAGTAAATTATACATCACAAATATAACAAGTAAATTATACATTACAAATATAACAAGTAAATTATACATTACAAATATAACAAGTAAATTACAAATATAACAAGTAAATTATACATTACAAATATCACAAGTGAATTACAAATATAACAAGTAAATTGTACATTACAAATATCACAAGTGAATTACAAATATAACAAGTAAATTATACATTACAAATATAACCAGTAAATTATACATTACAAATATAACCAGTAAATTATACATTACAAATATAACCAGTAAATTATACATTACAAATATAACAAGTAAATTATACATTACAAATATAACAAGTAAATTATACATTACAAATATAACAAGCAAATTACAAATATAACAAGTAAATTACAAATATAACAAGTAAATTATACATTACAAATATAACAAGTAAATTACAAATATAACAAGTAAATTGTACATTACAAATATCACAAGTGAATTACAAATATAACAAGTAAATTATACATGACAAATATAACAAGTAAATTACAAATATAACAAGTAAATTATACATTACAAATATAACAAGTAAATTACAAATATAACAAGTAAATTATACATTACAAATATAACAAGTAAATTACAAATATAACAAGTAAATTACAAATATAACAAGTAAATTACAAATATAACAAGTAAATTACAAATATAACAAGTAAATTACAAATATAACAAGTAAATTACAAATATAACAAGTAAATTACAAATATAACAAGTAAATTATACATTACAAATATCACAAGTAAATTTTCGAGCATATAACGCCAAGTTCACTGAGGGCAAGGGTTCACACTTTTTTTTTCAGTACGGCACCCCTAAAAAAATGTCATTCGAAACTCGTAACCCCTGAAACACAAATGTCAACGTACACCCAATATCCTATTACTTGCCTGAACTTTTCTCGCACCCCCTGGAATATCGTCTCGCACACCCAGGGGTGCAAGCACCCCTGAATAAGAAATAGTTGAAGAAGAAAGTTATAGATGCTGAAAAACAAGACAGCAATGAACCAAAAAAAGATGGTCCGTAACAAAACAAAAACCTATTCTATTTCAACAAAAATAAGGCCTACCAAACCTTTAGCTCAGGCCCACACATGGTCCGCCTGGGAGCGCTAATTTCCATAGATACAACAGTTGTATCCCCCCCTAAGGGGACGGTTTCGTTCTTTTTTTAGGCTGAATAGATGAGACGGATCTTCGATTTCTGTGTAGACATTTTCTACTGTGAATATTCATTTCAAGAAATGCGAGTTCGTTCTTCTTACTAATGTAAATGATGACATTCTCGATAGTAAAATTACAGCTAGGGATACTCCCAGTACAATACCAGCTAGGGATACTCCCAGTACAATACCAGCTAGGGATACTCCCAGTACAATACCAGCTAGGGATACTCCCAGTACAATACCAGCTAGGGATACTCCCAGTACAATACCAGCTAGGGATACTCCCAGTACAATACCAGCTAGGGATACTCCCAGTACAATACCAGCTAGGGATACTCCCAGTACAATACCAGCTAGGGATACTCCTAGTACAATACCAGCTAGGGACACTCCTAGTACAATACCAGCTAGGGACACTCCCAGCACAATACCAGCTAGGGACACTCCCAGCACAATCCCAGCTAGGGTTTCTCCCAGCACAATCCCAGCTAGGGTTTCTCCCAGCACAATCCCAGCTAGGGATACTCCCAGCACAATCCCAGCTAGGGATACTCCCAGCACAATCCCAGCTAGGGATACTCCCAGCACAATCCCAGCTAGGGATACTCCCAGCACAATCCCAGCTAGGGATACGCCCAGCACAATCCCAGCTAGGGATACTCCCAGCACAATCCCAGCTAGGGATACTCCCAGCACAATACCAGCTAGGGATACTCCCAGCACAATACCAGCTAGGGATACTCCCAGCACAATACCAGCTAGGGATACTCCCAGCACAATACCAGCTAGGGATACTCCCAGCACAATACCAGCTAGGGATACTCCCAGCACAATACCAGCTAGGGATACTCCCAGCACAATACCAGCTAGGGATACTCCCAGCACAATACCAGCTAGGGATACTCCCAGCACAATACCAGCTAGGGATACTCCCAGCACAATACCAGCTAGGGATACTCCCAGCACAATACCAGCTAGGGATACTCCCAGCACAATACCAGCTAGGGATACTCCCAGCACAATACCAGCTAGGGATACTCCCAGCACAATACCAGCTAGGGATACTCCCAGCACAATACCAGCTAGGGATACTCCCAGTACAATACCAGCTAGGGATACTCCCAGTACAATACCAGCTAGGGATACTCCCAGTACAATACCAGCTAGGGATACTCCCAGTACAATACCAGCTAGGGATACTCCCAGTACAATACCAGCTAGGGATACTCCCAGTACAATACCAGCTAGGGATACTCCCAGTACAATACCAGCTAGGGATACTCCCAGTACAATACCAGCTAGGGATACTCCCAGTACAATACCAGCTAGGGATACTCCCAGTACAATACCAGCTAGGGATACTCCCAGTACAATACCAGCTAGGGATACTCCCAGTACAATACCAGCTAGGGATACTCCCAGTACAATACCAGCTAGGGATACTCCCAGTACAATACCAGCTAGGGATACTCCCAGTACAATACCAGCTAGGGATACTCCCAGTACAATACCAGCTAGGGATACTCCCAGTACAATACCAGCTAGGGATACTCCCAGTACAATACCAGCTAGGGATACTCCCAGTACAATACCAGCTAGGGATACTCCCAGTACAATACCAGCTAGGGATACTCCCAGTACAATACCAGCTAGGGATACTCCCAGTACAATACCAGCTAGGGATACTCCCAGTACAATACCAGCTAGGGATACTCCCAGTACAGTACCAGCTAGGGATACTCCCAGTACAGTACCAGCTAGGGATACTCCCAGTACAGTACCAGTTAGGGATACTCCCAGTACAGTACCAGTTAGGGATACTCCCAGTACAATACCAGTTAGGGATACTCCCAGTACAATACCAGCTAGGGATACTCCCAGTACAATACCAGCTAGGGATACTCCCAGTAAAATACCAGCTAGGGATACTCCCAGTAAAATACCAGCTAGGGATACTCCCAGTACAATACCAGCTAGGGATACTCCCAGTACAATACCAGCTAGGGATACTCCCAGTACAATACCAGCTAGGGATACTCCCAGTACAATACCAGCTAGGGATACTCCCAGTACAATACCAGCTAGGGATACTCCCAGTACAATACCAGCTAGGGATACTCCCAGTACAATACCAGCTAGGGATACTCCCAGTACAATACCAGCTAGGGATACTCCCAGTACAATACCAGCTAGGGATACTCCCAGTACAATACCAGCTAGGGATACTCCCAGTACAATACCAGCTAGGGATACTCCCAGTACAATACCAGCTAGGGATACTCCCAGTACAATACCAGCTAGGGATACTCCCAGTACAATACCAGCTAGGGATACTCCCAGTACAATACCAGCTAGGGATACTCCCAGTACAATACCAGTTAGGGATACTCCCAGTACAATACCAGTTAGGGATACTCCCAGTACAATACCAGTTAGGGATACTCCCAGTACAATACCAGTTAGGGATACTCCCAGTACAATACCAGTTAGGGATACTCCCAGTACAATACCAGTTAGGGATACTCCCAGTACAATACCAGTTAGGTATACTCCCAGTACAATACCAGTTAGGTATACTCCCAGTACAATACCAGCTAGGTATACTCCCAGTACAATACCAGCTAGGGATACTCCCAGTACAATACCAGCTAGGGATACTCCCAGTACAATACCAGCTAGGGATACTCCCAGTACAATACCAGCTAGGGATACTCCCAGTACAATACCAGCTAGGGATACTCCCAGTACAATACCAGCTAGGGATACTCCCATTACAATACCAGCTAGGGATGCTCCCATTACA